>VZQC01001095.1:8218518-8305312 GCA_009823505.1 Rhizomys pruinosus | reverse complement strand
TTTTTTTTTTCATTTTTAGCTATAAGTGATAATCCATGAGTACAAGCATCCTTCATGCAAAACCTATCTGCAGGCTGTTGTGCCCAAACACCTACAGCCCCACCATCCAGTGGGGGGTGACAGGTTGTTTGTTCAATCAAGTTGATCAAATGAGTGTCCAGACTACATTGCTGTAGTTTCACCATTCACCCCAATCGCAGCCCTTACATTCTACCACGCCCCCTCTTCCGCAGGTTGTTCCCTAGGCTTAGAAAAGGGGCACAGGTGGATGAGAGGTAAAACAGTCCACTCTCTCTGGAGCTGTTGACTTGGACTCTGGTCAATTCTGGCTGTTTCCTTTCATGGGCTGACAGTTTGTCCAGGAATAACCTTTCGATCCTACTAATGAAGAACAAGCAATTAGATATATAGGTATTTAAGCAGCACTAATAGTTATGGTAGGTTACTTTAGCATAGACACATGTTTGGATATGTTAATCCATGAATTACAATTTTCCCCCCTGTTAAATATGACAGGGTCTTACTGTGGCTTATAACATCTCCTAACCTGTAGAGGATGTAAGCTTCTGACAAAGTCTTCGTCTCTTTCATGCAACCTTCTGAATGTGTAGTGACCCTCCTGGCACACCTGAATCATCACTTCCTTTTTCCTCTGTGGTGATTGTGGGAACCAACCCAAGTACACAAGAACCTGTGGCTACAACTTTTTTCCTTGGATGATAAAGTCCTTTGTGTCTGACTCCGGACTCTTATATCCTCTACCAGCACCCATGAAACCATGGCAGAACAACTTGCTAGCTTCCGAATTAGGTAAGCCTCAGGCCCTATAGAATTCTTCTCAACCACACCAAGGCAAGCTGCTTCTTCTTTGATAATAGCTACTGAGAAGAAAGTCTTTGCTGAGCCAATAGCTATCTGTTAAGTAAGTATTAGAGGCTTGGTAGCTATAGAAAGGTGCCACATCTGACCCAGAGTTCCTATTAGACCTATTCCCTGGGTACAATTGCCATAAATAGTTCATTGTCATCTCCTATGATCCATCAGATTTCCACAGAAACTGGAGGGTTAGCTCAGAAGAGGATATTACAGAAACCCCTTCAACTTTGATAACAGTGTTAATATCTGTGATTCTTCAAGGATCATGCTATTATTACTCTTGCCACTGTTGAGGGCTCAGGCAGTTTCAGGAGCTCAGATATAGCCAGTTGTCATTCAAGGTGGGATTTGCCCTCTGAGGAGACATGACTGTTTCAACCAGAAGATATCATTAGCATCTAGTGTGTAAAGATAAGGAGCCTATTAAACATCCCCTAATGCCCAGGAAAACCTTATAGCAAAGCTTGTCTGGTGAAGTTTTGCACTTAGTCCTTCCTACCTCAGTGACCCTGACTCCACAGAAAGGGTCATCCATTCAAAAGTGCTGCCCGAACCAAATTCTACTGTCCCCATCATATATCTGGAAGCCAGAGAAATTTTTGAAAAGTAGGTGTCCCGAACCACTGAACCCCCAGTAGACAGACAAGGTCTCTTTTTTTTAGTCCAAGGATTGTGGTGTTTCATGTCTCCTAATATCAGTATCTTCTGGTGCATGTAGACAATGGCCTTTGAAACTGTAAGCTTTCCTCTTTCAGTAGTGTGCTGTTGTCCTAGCAAATTGCTTATTCCCTCCAGAGATGACTAGAGAAATGTTTACTGTGTAGTTTTATGACCTTGTAGAGCCTTTCCTGTAAAGAAATCCAGGATCAATGAGTGTTGGTTAACTGACTTCAACCTGGAAGCTTCAATGGAGTACTGTCTTCTAAAATGGAATGCAATGCTCGCCATCTGCTGAACAACTCTTGACATTAAGTTATCCAAATCAAGCACCAGCCTCATCAGTTCCTGTTTCTATGCATCCCTGAAATCAGGTGTCTTCATTCGTCCTGGGGTCTTGATGCTCATAGTGATAATTATTAGGTCTACATTTCCTTGAATGGTGAAGGGCTATGTCCTGGTCCTTGTTGCTTTCTATTCATTTCACCACCACCACGAATAAAAGGAGTCCAGTTCCATAGTAGCAACCCCCCCCCCCACTGTAAGCCTTACCCCGTAGAGAACAACTGCCGCTGAGTTTCTAGAAGGTGCTGGTGGCACACTCCACCCTATCCCATTCCTATGGCATCCTTATTGCCATGCGAGGGGAGTCATTTTGGAAAACATGACCTAGTGGCTGAGTCTTACAAAGAGAATCCTTTCTGTGTGTTTATTTCATGGAAACATATGATGTCCTTCTCAAAATTAAGCCCCAAAAGTTTCAATGTCTCAGGGCTAGGGGATGGCTCAGTAGGAAAGAGCACTTGCTGTGCAAACATGAAAAACTGAGTTCAAATCCCCAGCACCCGTCTAAAAACCCGGCATGGGTGTGTGTGCCTGTAACCCTAGTGCTGGGGGAGGTAGAGACAGGAGGATTGCTGGTGCTTGCTGCTTACCAGCCTGACCCAAGTGAACAAGGTAGAACATGAAGAAAAGCATCCAATGTCCTCTTCTGGCCTCTGCAGGCATGCACAGGCATGCATGTGCACGTGTGTACACACACACACACACACACACACACACACACACCACACACTTCCAGTATCTCCATTTTGTACATTTTAGGCCACCATGGTGAAAAGGCTTGAATGAGATGTTTCAGTAATATAGCTGGACCAACTTCAGGTTTCTTTGCCAGACCACTAAATCCAGAGTCAACAATTATCTCCTATGAACCCATCCTCACCTGTGCAGCTCTGCCTGCCTACTGCAGACTCCTACCTTCAAGAGCTTCTCCCACAGGGGGCCACTGTTCCTCAGCAGCACATTCCCATGGATTCAGCACTGCCTTTGGCCAGTGACTATTTCTCCTCAATTGGGCTTGCACATCCACCTGTGTATTTACCTGAAAGGTATCTGCAGCCAAGGACATTATAGTGGGCCTTGAGGAAACTCAAGAATAAGTGTCATTCTTAGAGGCACTTGCTTCCAGTCAGAACGCACACCCTCAAGCAAGGGGTGAAAGTTGTTGAGAGAAAACCGTCTGCTTCTACCAGTTAGAAGAATCTCTGAGCAAATGTCCCCAACACACATTTCAGTTTTCCATTCTTTTCCTATCAGACCCTGACTTTGACATAGGAGACCTGATGAAACTACACATTTAATTTTCCCTTTGTTCCTTCCCTCCTCATTATCCTTCCTTCCTTCCTTCCTTCCTTCCTTCCTTTCTTCATTTACCCCTTTGTTTTCCTTTCTTTCTATTTAAATTTTATTTATTTATTTTCTTTATTTTTTTCTTCACATAAATTTATTTTTTATTTTTTATCAAATCTAGACCCATGTCCCCCCCCCTGCATTCGCCCACCCCACCAGAGCTCATGCATTCTGCCAAATATACTTTTCATCTCTTTCTCAGTCTTTCTCAATATTCTCCATGAGGAAGTTGACTGTTTCGAGCAGAAGGTCACTGTTTCAGTCAGTTCTTTGATTCAGTCCTTTCTGTTGGTGGTGGTGGTGTTGTTGTTTCCAATATGCATCACTCCCAGCTGCTTTGGACAAAAGCTCAGGGGGCCATACACAAGAAATACTTACAACTAGGTAATTGGTGCTAGCATCCACAGATGAGGGATACCATTCCTCGTTTGTTTTTCTGGGACTGGGTTACTTCACTCAGCATGATGTCCTCTAGCTCTAGCCATTTTCCTGCAAAGCTCATGATGTCGTCTTTCTTTACTGCTGCATAGAACTCCATTGTGTAGATGTACCACATTTTCTCTATCCACTCATCAGTTGAGGGGCATTTGGGTTGGTTCCAGCTCCTTGCTATTGTGAAGAGAGCTGAAACTAAACATCGGCCTGCCTTGTATCTCTGCTGTGGGGTGAATCTTGAGGGTGCACGCCCAGGAGTGGTATGGTTGGGTCGGGTGCCAAGTTCATTCCAAGCCTTCCCAGGGCTCTCCAAACTGTTTCCCATAGTGGCTGTACGAGTTCACATTCCCCTATAGCAGTGGATGAGTGTTCCCCCTTTCCCCACAACCTCTCCAGCACTTGGTATCATTTGTTTTCTTGATCCTAGCCAGTTATTGGAGTAAGGATCGATATCTTAAAGTGGTTTTTCATTTGCATTTCCTTAATGATTGTTGATGTTGAACATTCTAAGGGTTTCTCAGCCATCTTCATTCCCTCACTTGTGAAGTCTCTGTTCATTCTTTGCTCCATCTATTGCGTGGGTTCATTTGTTTTTATTTTTTCTTTGTTTTTGCAGTAGTTTATTATTATTGGAAATCAATGCTTTGTCAGATGTATCTGCTAGGTCAAGGTTTCCTCCCATCGTGGGATTTCTCTTCACTTCCTTGATAGTTTATTTGACTTTACAGAAGATTTTGAGGTTTAATGAGGTCCATCTTCAAAGTGACTAATTCTTGCAAAGCTGCTGGTATGATTTAGAAGTCTTTCCTACTCCTTTATGTCTTGTAGTGTCTGCTGCCACTTTTTCTTCTATCGCCTTCAAGAGTTTGGGGTTTCCCGTTGAGGTCTTTGATCCTCTGGAGTGACTTTTGTACAGGGCGGAGGTAGGGGGTTAGTTTCACTCTCTACAGTGATGATCCAGTTTGCCAAACCACTTGCTGAAGATGCTGTATTTCTCCACTGAATCTTCTTGGCCCCCTTATCAAAAATGAGATGGCTTAAATTGTATACACTCAAGTTTAGAGCTTCAATTTTGTTCCATAGATCTAAATCTGTGGGTCTGTTTTTGTGCCAGTCCAGGCTGTTTTTATGACTATAGCCCTGTAGTTTACCGTTTGAAGTCTGGTATCAGAGATCCCCCCCCCGATTCTTTTCACTAGGGTGTTTTTATTTGGGGTTTTGTTTTTCCAACCTGAATTTAAGACTTTTTGTTTCAAGCTTGGGAAGAAACTCTGGGGATTTTGATTGGCATTGCGTTAAATCTATATACAAGAGTTTGGTAGGAGAATGGACATTTTAACAATGTTACTTTTCCCAGTCCAGAGCATGGGAGGTTTTTCCATCTTCTGAGTATTTTCTTCAATTTCCTTCTTAAAGGTTTAAATTTTTGTTGTAGAGATCTTGTTGTCTTTGAGTTAAGTTTGGTCCTAGTTATTTTATTGTTTTCGAGGGCTATTGTGAGTGGGAAGTCTCTTTGAATTCTTTCTCCAGTTGCTTGTCTTGGTGTAAAGAAAGGCCATTGATTTTTTTTTATTTTTTTTTTATTATTATTATTCTGTTGTGTATGAATGTACGTCTGCCATGCAAGTCTGTGCACCGTGCGTTGGCAATGCCGCGGAGTCAGAGCGGTTCGGATTCCCATGAGCTGGAGTTCTCCTTGGAACCGGCGTTTCAGAGGCTCTCGGCCGCCATGTGGGCGCTGGGAGGTCGAACCCGGGTCCTCTGCAAGAGGGCGGTCGCGCTCACTAAACGCTAGGCATCTCTCCAGCCCCACGGGCCCTTGATTTTTTAAGATTAATTTGTATCCTGCCACTTTGCTGAACTGTTAATCATCTTCTAAGAGTTCTGGTGGAGTTTTTACGACTCCCTTGTGTAAACAATCATATCATCAGCAAACGGGATAGCTTGATTTCTTCTTTTACAATAGAGTACTCCTTTTCCTTGTCTTATGCTTCGCAAGTGTTCACGCATATATTTAAGAGGAGTGGGGATAGGGGTCAACCTTGCTGGATTCCTACCTTTAAAGGGAATGTTTAGTCATTTCCCCATTTAGGATGATGTTGGCTGTGTCCTGTATATATGCTTTGATTAAATTGAGGAATGATCACTCCAGTCAAATTTTCCTTCTCGGCTTTAAGCCTGAAGGGATTTGCTGGATTTTGTCAAAGGCTTTTAGTCATCTATTCGAGTGATGGTGCGGCTTTTTCTTTGATTCCGTTTATGTGTTTGTATGATGTTTATTGATTTTTGTTATGTTGAACCATCCATGATTCCCTGGTATGACTCCAACTTGGTCACTGATGGATGCTCTTCTTGAGGTGGGTCTGTATGCGATGTCGCCAGTATCCTGTTTGAATTTTGGCATCTGTGTTCATTAGGGAGATGTGTCTATAAATCTCCTTCTAGTTGTATCTCTTTGCCTTGTTTTGGTATTAGGGTGGTGCTGGTTTCATAGAAGGATTTGGGGAGAATTCCCTCTGTTTGCTATTTCTTCTAATCGTTTCAATAATAATCGGTGTAGGTTCATTTTGAACATGTTTATAGAACTTTGCCGTGAAAAACCGTATGGCGGCCTGGGCTTTTTTTAGTTGGGAGGTTTCTTTACTACATCACTCGATTCTCATATATTATGGTCTGTTTACGCTGCGATCTCTTCTTGGTTGAGCTTGTGATTCCCAGGATTTCAGGAATTCATCCGTTTTTATAGGTTTTCAAACTTGTAGAGTATAAGTTCTTGAAATATTCCCATATGATTTCTGGATCTCTTTCCTTGTCTGTGTGATATTTCCTTTTCATCATGGGTTGTATTGAGTTGGAGGTGTTCCTTCTTCTCTTTGGTTAACTGGGCTAGAGTCGTTCTTCATCTTGGTTTTATTCTTTCAAATACAACTTCGTATTTCATTGATTTTTTTGTATTGCTTTCTTTGTTTATTTCATGATTTTGCTCTGATTTTTTGTTATCTCTTCCTGTCTGTTGCATTAGGGTTCATCTGTTGTTGCCTCTCAAGTGCTTTTAGCTGTAGTGTAAGATCATTCACTTGTGTTCTTCTGTTTTCTAAGTAGGCACCCCGGGCTATTTTTTTTTTTTTTTTTTTTTTTAAACTTCCCTCTTAGGAAATATGCTTTTAAGGGTATCCCACGGTTTTGTTGTGTTGTATTGTTCACTGTCATTCAGTTCCAAGGATGCTTTCTCTTTCTTTATCTCTTCCTTGGACCATTCATTATTCAAGAGTGTGTTGTTAGTCTCCATGTGTTCTTGAGGCAGTAGGCTTATCTTAGTGTTGGTGTTGAGTTTATTGCACTGTGCTCTCATCGAATGCATGAAAATTATTTCATCTTTTTGTATTTGTGGAGGTTCTTCTGCATCCCAGTATGTGGTCGCTTTGGAGAATGTTCTGTGGGGTGCCTGAGTAGAAAGTGTCTTCTCTGGAGCTTGGGTGGATATTTTGGTAGAGGTCTATGAGGTCATTTGGTGCTCTATTGTTCAGTTCGATGTCTCTCTTTATTCTTTGTCCTTGTGACCAATCCAAAGGTCTCAGTGGGTTATTGAGTCCCCTACTAGAGTTACTGGGTTGTGTTGTGATTGTGGTTCGGCATAAATTGTCTTTGTAAAGTTTTGGTGCACCCAGAGTTTGGTGCAAATTTATTCATGATTGTGAAAGCTTCTTGGTGAATAGTCCTTTGATTTAAAAAGTAATGGCCTTCTTTGTCTCTTTCTGATTTTTTTACTTTGAAGTCTATTTTGTATGTATTAAAATAGCAACACACCTGCTTTCTTTTTGGTACCATCTTGCTTGGAATATTTTTTTCCATCCTTCACTTTAAGGTAGTGTCTTCCTTGAATGTAAGATGTGATTCTTGTAGATAGCAACTATGGATGGGATTCTGTTCCTAATCCAATTTCCCAGTTTATGTCTTTGATTGGGGAATTTAGTCCATTAATATTTAAGGTTATGACTGATAGGTTTGTGTGCTTCCTTTTGCCTTGTTTTCCATTTTAGTTTGGTTTAGGGTTCTACTCCTGCAGTTATGCTCTCTTGATGATCTCTTCTTGGTGCCAAGGGATATTGTCTTTCTCTGTTCTTGAATTGCTTCAAAAGAATTTCTGAAGGTTGTTCTTTGGACATGTATTACTTTCGACTTGTTTATTCATAGGAAGGTTTTTCTCTCTCGTTTCACATATCTAATGAATTTTTGCGTGGTATAGTAACCTGGGTTTTGGCCATCTATTTTCTGGGGTTCCTTTACACTGGGAATGCTGCCTCAAGGTTTTCTTCTTGCTTTCATAGTTTGCATTGAGAAGTCCAGTGTAATTCTGATAGGTTTCACCTTATAGTACACTTGTTGTTTTTTCTCCTTGTGGCTTTAAGGATTTGTCTTTTGTTTTGGGTGTCTAGCAGTTTATACTATGATGTGGCTGTGGAGATTTTCTTTTCTGATCTTGTCTGTTTGGAGTTCACGTATGTGCTTCTTGTATTGTGTATTGGTTGTCCTTTTCTTTAGTTTGGGGAAGTTTTATCTATTATTCTGTTGAAGATCTGATCAATACCACTTCTTATGGGATCTCTTCTCTTCTTCTATTCATATTTGGGGTTCGACTCTTTTCATAGTGTCCATCGTTCCTGGTTGTTCCACTTTTGTGTATTTTTAAATTTTCATAAATCCTTTCCTGGGTTTTTAGTGTGTCTGTGTTATTTCCAGGTTGCTATCTTTTGTCTGTTCTCTCATTCTGCTTCTGAGGCTTTACTTCCATTTTTCCTTCTTGATTGGATGAGGTTTTGATTTCCTTTTTCATTTCCTCTTTCTGAATTTTTTATATTTCTATATCATTTTTGGAAGCTCTCATCTCTTCTGTAAGCTCTTGTGCTTCGTGGTTAGTTTCCTTATCTTTTTTCAGCATGGGTATTTCTTTCAGATGTTTGTCATATCCCTCTAGGTCCTTCTTGAGTTCTTCATTCTCTTTTCTTAGTTCTTTGATTTGCTCTTTATAATCTTGTAGTTCTTTAAATATGTTCCCAATTGTGTTTCTGATATCTGTGTCCTGGGCCATCCCCATGGGGATCCCACTGTAGGAATCTTCCATAGGGTTGGTGGAGCTTGATGTGGGATTATCCTGGCCCTTTCCTGTGTTGTCTCTTCTTCGTGTTCCTGGCATATGAGCTTCTCCTTGCCTGTATCCCAATGTGAGTCCTAAATGCCTCTTCACTGTGTTGAAGGCTTGCTTTGCTTGCCTCTGTCAGATGCCTTCGTAATCCCAGTTGGGGGGCGGGACGACAGGACCCAGCACTGTTGGTGGGCTCTTTAGCCTGCGCCAGGCACCCGCGCTTGCCTGAGCTGGTCTCGGGAGATCTTAACAAAACACTTTTCAATGAACCTCTGCAGAGAAAAACTTTAAAAAGACTGAGAGAAAGATGCAGGACATGTATGGCAGAATGCATGAACTGAGGTGGGGTTGGGGGAAGGGAAAGAGGAATATGTCTAAATTGAACTAAAAAATGATGTATGAAAAATGCAAAACATCAATAAAAGTATTATATTTAAAAAGTAAATAAAGATTTAAAAAATCGCATCTCCTACCTCAGATGGTATTACGTATTTAAATTTAGGATTAGTAGCTAAAATTTTTTCTTGGTTTTCTAAGCGATTTAAAGGAAAAGTCTTCTATTGTCTTATGGAGATATAAATGTATCTCTTTTGGATTTGGAAAAGCACCGAAAGAATTGAAGTGAGATTTGAGGAACACAAATAGGAACCATTCATTGATGTTTAATTGTTTTGGTTGTTCATTATTGACCACAGAAAACTGAGAGGTGCTTGTTTTGCAACTCACTAGACCAAACAGCCTGAAGCTATTGACACGTGATGCAGTTAGGAAAATGGAATACACCATGGCTACACTGAATTTCCCTATCTACATTTCGGGAAAATAGGAACAAATATTTTATGTGCATGGGTGTTTAGCCTGCATGCATGTAAGAGCACCCATGTCATGCAATAGTCTCAGGGGCCATAAGAGGGCATTGTATCCCCCTGGAACTGGAGTTACAGATGGTTGTTAGCTACCATGTGGGTATTAGGAACCATACCCAGGTCCTCTGCAAGAACGGCCTCCGAGCAATCTCTCCAGCCCCCGCCCACCCCATTTTAAACATTTCTAATGATACAGATGTTTTGATATTCTAAGAAAGGGTCAAGAACAATATTTAAAATATGATCTCATCTGAAAAGTTTTACCTCTATCCCTTCAAATAGTGGAGCTAATATCTTCTATGTAAGGAAACAAAAAGGAAGACTGCATCCTAAACTGTTAGAGTTTAGCTCTAGGTAGAATGAATTTCTTATTTTCATATTCTTCTATTTTTTACTTTTGTTTTCTAACATGTCTATAACAAACGTGAACTATATTCATTATAGGGAAAAAGTGGGGGCCTTGAGAGCTCAAGCGGTAAGAGTGCTTACTGCTCTGTCAGAGAACAGTTCAGATCCCAGCACCCACATCAGGCTATAGCTCAAGCCCTAAGGGATCTGATGCCCCTTCTGACCTCTGTGAGTGCACACACATGGAAATATGCACATACATACATGCACGCACACACACACACACAGAGAATAAAATCTTTTCAAAAAAAATCTTTTCAAAAAAAGAAAAGAGTGTGATTTTTTAAAAATTCCTTGAAAAAAATCTTCATAGTCAATCTTAGTGTACTTTATCCAAAATGACCTCAATTTACCACCTTTTCATGTCTCTCAGTTTGTTTTTCTTCCAGGAAACCAGCACATCAACATTAAACAGCAACAGCTTACTTCCAGTGCACCCCCATGTGGTCTGGCATTTAACATAGTTTCCAGGAGAGGTTCATACAGCAACCATAATGACGGCCCTTCTAAGAGAGCCCTAGCTCCTCTGCTTCAGAGTTTAAAAGCAAGAAATTGCCCAGTGATTTAATGTGAAATGTGTAAAGGACACACTCCTGAGAGGCACACAAAAGCCACTTAAAGGCCCTGCATTCATGCTCAGCTTACTCTTTGTTTTGATTTATTTGTATTCGAATCCAGTGTCTAATGTTTTAGTCCATCGGAACTCTAATATTTGATCAGCCTAGGATAGACTTTCGTTTTTCATAAGTAGTTTATTGTGACTAGGATGCGTGATGCTTCCCTTTCTTATTTTTTTTTTATTTTTTTATTATTATTTTTTTAATGATGCTTCGTGTATTTCATACATCATTTTCCAATTCAGTTCAGGCATATATCCCCTCCCCTTCCCCCCACCCCACCCCTACCCATCCCAGATCATGCATTCTGCCGTAACTTTTCTGCATCTTTCTCTGCTTTTTTGTTTTGTTTTGTTTTCATTTTTTTTAACAATAAGTGATAATTTGTGAGTACAAGCATCCTTCATGTAAAACCAATTTGCAAGCAGTTGTGCCCAAACCCACACAGCTCATGGGTCCCACCATCCAGCAGGGGGGGCTTGTATGTTCAATCAAGTTGATCAAATGAGTGTCCAGTCTATATTGTTGTAGTTTCACCATTAACCCCAATCGAAGCCCTTACATTCTACCACGCCCCCTCTTCTGCAGATTGTTCCCTAGGCTTAGAAAAGGGGCACAGGTGGATGAGAAGCAAAACACTCTACTTTCTCTGGAGCTGATGTCTTGGTCTCTAGTCAGTTCTGGCTGTTTTCTTTCATGGGCTGCCAGCTTGTCCAGGCATAACCTTTTGATCCTACTAATGAAGCACATGCAATTAGATATTTAGGTATTTAAACAGTATAATATATAGCCTTTTGATCCTACTAATGAAGCACACACAATTAGATATATAGGTATTTAAACAGTACTAATTGTTATGGTGGGTTACTTTGGTATAGACACAGATGTTTTGATGGTATCCCTTTCTTATTTTTAAACAAATTTCATGTGTAAGTACCTAAAATGTTAGTGATTCCTTACACAGAGCAGATGGGCAGAATAGCTTGCCTTATTTATTTATTTATTTATTTATTTATTTATTTATTTATTTTTGTCTTTTCGAGATAAGGTCTCCCTGTAGCCCCAGCTGTCCTGGAACTCACTCTGTAGACCAGGCTGGCCTTGAACTCACAAAGATCCACCTGCCTCTGCCTCCCGAGTACTAGGATTAAAGGTGTGCGCCACCACGCCCAGCCCTGTTTAATGTTTCTCTTTAAATACAATTCCTTTCAGCTGGCTACAGTGATGCATGCCTTTAATCCAACACTCAGGAGGCAGAGTCAGGCATATCTCTGTGAGGCCAGCCTGGTCTACATAGTAAGTTCCAGGCCAGCTGGAGATACAGGAGACCCTGTTTCAAACAAACAAACAAACAAACAAACAAACAAACAAACTGTTCCCTTTAATATATTAAAACAAAATTTAACTTGAATATGTTACTTTAAACTTTTTAAAGATTAAATTTCATAAAAGAATTAATTTCAAAATCGGTTCAGTACCTCTGCTATTGATACTAATATCTGGGTAATAAATTACATAGACTTGGGGCTGGAGAGATGGCTCAGTGGTTAAGAGCACCAACTGCTCTTGCAGAGGACCAGGGTTCAATTCCCAGCACCCACGTGGTGGCTAAGAACCGTCTTTAACTCCAGTTCCAGGGGAATCTGACACCCTCTTCTGACCTCTGCATCATTGCACGACATGGGTGCACAAACCTACATGCAGACAGTACACTCATACACATAGGAAAATAATAAATAAATAAATTAAAAAAATTAAATTACATAGACTTAAATAATTGCTTTGTTTAATAAATTTAAGAAAGTTAAAGTAAATGCTTCATGAAATCAGCCAGTGATCTAAGGATCATGATACCGCACAGTACAAAAAGGTGTCCTTGGGCTGGAGAGATGGCCTAGTGGTTAAGAGCGCCGACCACTCTTACAGAGGACCCAGGTTCGATCCCCAGAACCCACATGGTGTCTGAGAACCGTCTGTAACTCCAATTCCAGGAGAACTCCAGTTCCAGGGGAATCCAACACCCTCTTCTTACCTCCATGGCATTGCACGACACGGGTGCACAGACCTGCATGCAGACAGTACATTCATACACATACAGAAATAAATAAAATTTTAAAAAAGGTGTCCTTTACTTCTGCACATGACATAATGCATTCATACTTCTCTGAGACAGGATCTCATCATATTACTATGTATCCCAGGCTGGTTTTGAACTCATAACATTCCTCCTGTCTTAGCTTCATGAATGATGGGACTAGTCACCCTACTGGCTAATGCATTCATACTTAAAATCATTTCCTAGGGGTCTAGAGAGATGCTTCAGTAGTTAAGAGCACTTACTGCTCTTTCAAAGGACCCAGGTTCATTTCCCAGCACCCACGTGGGAGCTCATGACCACCTGTAACTTCAGTTCCAGGGAACTGGTCACCCTCTTCTGGTCTCTCTGGGTATGTCACACATGTGGTGCACATATATTCATGCAGGCAAAACATACACATAAAAACAAATTACTTTGTTTTTTAAAAAAAAAGTTTTCTGATAACTTTGACTCCTAGAAATTTAATAAATAAAAGAATTTTAAAAGGTATAATATGGAATGGACTTTCTTAGGAGCAATGCTATCTCAAAGGAATGTTCTACAATGATGGAAACACTCAGTGTGAAGTACAGTGACCACTAGCTGCAAACAACCAGGGGCATTTCCAACATGACTGGGGTGGCTGAGGAGCTGCACATTTTATCGTATTCAATTTTAATTAATTCAAATGTAAATAGACACACATGGAGAATGGCTAGCATAGTGGTCTGCCTACCTCTAATGTGATCATTGCTTGAATTACATTTGGATAAAAGTGTTTGTGGAAGCTTGCCACATAGTAATGTTCTTTTTGCCTTTGCAAAATCAATGTTGGGATTTGCCTAATTTCCCAAAAAGAGTAAATGAGCTGTTTTCATTACCTCTTTGCTTCCAGTCCTTCTCTGGCAGACGGTAGAAATGAGAGCTCTATCTATTCCCCCAGGGAATACCACTGGCATTTCAGTCCAGCCCAGGAAGTGCTTAGTTGAGCCCCAGAGACTCTCCTGATGAGCCTCAACTGACTGAAAAATGAAGTCCTTCATTTCCTACTTAGAGGAGACCAATGTGCCCATCATACAGCTTTTATTTTTATATACGACTAAAGAGCTTTTACTGGTAATCTGGCAAGAATTATTAGGGTTTACATTGGGGGAATCTGAGGATGACCATTATATTTCTCTTCTTACCTTTATGTATTCACATCCCAATGAGGAATAGCAGACATACTCCAGTCTGTAATCAAGTTTAGAAAAGGGGTTTTTGCAAAAGTGTGGACCCTGGTAAAGGAATTCTGCATCAAGTGATAATAGTACCCAGGGCTACCTCACAAGTGCTGGAACTGACAGGACTAGAAGAGGGGTACTTTCTGGAACCATTAGAGAGCTGCTATGGGAGAAGGTGCTGGTTAGGACCTGTGGGGTGGTGAACAGTACAAAAGCAGCAATTTTGCCTCACTCCTTGATTTCCTCTTGGTGCACTGTATTGGCTACCTTGATTAGAAGTTAGAAAATAGAATACTGTGCAGCAGTGGCAGCCATATGTCTGTATATCCCAAATCTAATTGGCTATTAGCTCTCTCCTTGGAGGAATAACCCATGGCTGATGCCACAAGCTTACATCCTCTAATGGTTAGGAGATGTTATAAACCACAGGAAGACCCTGTCATACTTAACAGAAGAAAATGCAATACATGGATTAACATACCATCCAAACATCTGTGTCTATACCAAAGTAACCTACCATAACAATTAGTACTGTTTAAATACCTATATATCTAATTGCGTGTGCTTCATTAGTAGGATTGAAAGGTTATGCCTGGACAAGCTGGCAGCCCATGAAAGAAAACAGCCAGAATTGACTAGAGACCAAGACAACAGCTCCAGAGAAAATAGACTGTTTTGCTTCTCATCCACCTGTGCCCCTTTTCTAAGCCTAGGGAACAATCTGTGGAAGAGGGGGTGTGGTAGAATGTAAGGGCTGTGATTGGGGTGAATGGTGAAACTACAATATAGACTGGACACTCATTTGATCAACTTGATTGAACATACAAGCCCCCCCTGCTGGATGGTGGGACCCATGAGCTGTGTGGGTTTGGGCACAACTGCTTGCAAATTGGTTTTACATGAAGGATGCTTGTACTCACAAATTATCACTTATTGTTAAAAAAATGAAAACAAAACAAAACAAAAACAGAGAAAGATGCAGAAAAGTTACGGCAGAATGCATGATCTGGGATGGGTAGGGGTGGGGTGGGGGAAAGGGAAGGGGATATATGCCTGAACTGAATTGGAACATGATGTTTGAAATACACAAAGCATCAATAAAAAAAAAAGAAGTTAGAAAATAGGACTCTGGTTCTTCTGGAGAGGTCCAGAGCACAGACAGGCAGATAAGCATAGATAAGATACTCAGAGGCAACAGGAATCATTCAGAAATCTCTTCAAGCTTGTAACAAATGGAGATTCAGATGGTTCTAAATGAACCAAGAGAGACCCTAGAAGAAAATAAAATATCTGCTTTATCATCAGTGTTACTGTTTGAAGGGGAGATGTCCGCCTCTACAAGTACATGTGTTTGAACACATGATCTTCAACTGGTTGATGCTTTTTGGAGAGGTTGTAGAACTTTTGGACTGTGGCCTACCTAGCAGAATTGAGTTGCTTGGGATGAGCCTTGAAGGTGGTAACCACTTCTGGATTCTGCCCGGAGCTCTCTGCTGCTTCCTGATTGGCTAGGGTGTGAATAAACATCAAGCTCTTGCCACCATGAAGATGCCGTAATACCATGCTATCTCTGCCATCATGGACCAAATTTTTCCTAATATCTTAAAGTGCTTCTGTTAGGCATTTTGTCATAGCAACTAGAAAAATAACTCATATGCCGTGGAAGCTCATACGCAGTGGAAGCTAGATTGAACGGCAATGCTCAGTTTGTACCCTCATGTGGCGTGGCCCCACCACTGTCACTCCACTGGTACTACAACCTGAGTTCACCAGAGCCAGTATCTATCCCCATAGGTGTCTTACCCCCTGAAGCAAAGGCTGGCTCTGTCATGATTCAGCACGCCCACCATTGCTGCAGCCTCCTAGGACAAGAGGCTCCAGACCCTTCTGCATTCTTGCAGACTCCAAGGAAAGGCCATGCAGTGGATCACGTGATAAGGCTTCCCCAGCAGCTTTTGGGAAAGAAGGGGGGAGGTAGGTGACACAATTCAAATGCTTAAGGGAGTCCACACCACTTGTGGCAAACCCTGGCCAAAGAAAGGTAAAGACAATGTAGGGGCGAGAAACTGGCAGATAAATCCTCTCTTCTTTGCCTCAATCTCATATTCAAAGGTGGTTTTCCCAGACCTCCTATTTTGAGACTGAAATGTTCAAATATCTACCTGTGTTTTCTTGTGAAACTCTGGCCAACTCAATTTAATGAACTGTCTTGGTATTTGCTGCCCTGGGTACCTTGGTAAACTAACAGTGATTGCAAATGATTTGCCATTCCTTCCACTGAGCTGTACCACCAATTGTCCCTTTCCTTGTATCTGAACTGGCCTTACAGACTTGCTCTACTAACAGAATGTGATGGAAGTAACATTCTTGGACGTCTAAGGCTAGGTCGTAGAGGCCTTTCAACTTCAGCCTGCTTCCTTTGGGATGCTTTCACTTGGAAAACAGAAGTCCAAACCACATGTGCCAAACAGCCTCAGCTGAGTTCCCAGCCAAGAGCCGGCATCCACCACTAGCCATCTTAGACCTGGGTACGTGTGAATGGAGAAGCCGTGTTGTGAGTGCATCCTCATGCAGCCACCCAACGTCATGTCACATGGATCAGATGAACCCCACAGCCAAGCCTTGCCCAGATTCATAAAATCAAGGGAAAAGGACGGGCGTGGTGGCGCACGCCTTTAATCCTAGCACTTGGGAGGCAGAGGCAGGCGGATCTTTGTGAGTTCAAGGCCAGCCTGGTCTACAGAGTGAGTTCCAGGACAGCTGGGGCTACAGGGAGACCCTGTCTCAAAAAGACCAAAGAAAAAAAAGGAAAATAGTTTGCATGAATACTTCTCCCATGTTGAAGTAACTAGCTGATTTCCTTCCCATGAAGCTGTGGCTAGCTTAGTGATGGTATTTGTTGTCCTACCTTCCTTTTCTTCACCATTTCTCTTTTTCCTTGACCCTGGCTTTTCTGGAATTATAAAGTTCATAAATTAAACATTGGCTTATGTGCCTGCCACTGCTTTTGCCATCAGACACAGCTTTTCAGCCTTCCAATATGGACTAAAGACTCATGTCTCTCCAAGAATCCTCCAAACCTTCAGTGCCAGATGGGGACTGCTGAGACATCCAGCTTGTGGACTGAGCTACTACTGGGGTTTCAGCCTCTTCAGAGTATAGACAGCCATTGTTGGACTACCCAGGCTGTATCACAGAGACCAGTACAGGAAGATCTAGACAGGATGTGGTGCTTACTGCTTATTGGACATCATTTGGTGATCATGGGAAGGGAAGACCCCAGTGTGGAGCACAAGGGCAGGACTGATGGTTGTTTGGGCTTGCCAAGGAGGAGCCTTCAAACAATTCCTTAAGGAAAACATGATATCTTTCAGCCTAATAAAGAAAAAAACAATAATAATTTAAAAAGAAATCATAAGCTGAAGATGCTAAAACCTGTGATGTCATAATCTTGATATATGTGTGGCATGCATATATGCATATTTTGGAGTGATGCAAATTGGAAGCAACAACAACAACAACAGACTGGGTCAAAGAACTGACTGAAATGGTGAACTTCTGCCTGAAACAGTAAACTTCTGCATCGAAAATTTTAAAAGAGGCTGAGAAAAAGATGAAAAACATGTTTGGCAGAATGCACGAGCTCCGGTGGGGTGGGGGGGCAAGGAATGGGGAATGGGTCTAGATTTGATTGGGAATTTTGTACGAAATGCACAAAGCTTCAATAAAAATTGGCTTTATCGAGCAAAATTTTTTTAAAAATTGGCTTACAAACTTGTTTTAGGCTTTGTTTACTTAAAAAAATCTAGTAAGTAGGACTTAAGATTTGTGTCTGTCAGTTTGAAAATAGGTGAGTGGGACGATAATGGGCACTGGCTAGCAGTGTCTTCCAAGTTACTATTTCACCCATGGCTAACTGGGTGCAGTACCAGTGAAAAGCAAGACCTCATAAAGTCACTGAACTACCATAACTGACTGTTGAATCTACAGGCAAGGAGTAATTGCTTTACCTTGAAAAGGTGACAAATGAGGGGCAAGACTGCCGTTTTGAGGCATTTGAGCCTCATTGGTCTGAGGACCAATTCAAGTCGTGCTCTGAAAGCCAGCAGCCCTCCATGGCTCCTCATATCCTAGAGCTGTGCTTGAAGTTGGTGCAGGATGTGATCACAAGTCTGGCAGCTAAAATAACACTGAATACAGGCCACACATGGTGGTACATACCTGTTATCCCGGCACTTGGGAGATTGAGGCAGGCGAATGTCAAGTTTTAGGCTAGCCTGGGCTATCAAGTGCTATCCACTTATGGCTGTCGAAAGAAAGAAAGAAAGAAAGAAAGAAAGAAAGAAAGAAAGAAAGAAAGAAAGAAAGAAAGAAAGAAAGATCTCCAGAGAGCAGCTCAGGCAAGCGAGGTGGTTGGACAGCAGCTGGATGCTTCAGCAGGGCTGATTGTTGATTGATTTCATCTAGTTAATCCATTGATCCAGTTGTCTTTGGCTTGGTTGGCTTTTGTGCTTCTGGGGGCGGAGTTATCCTCCTGGTAGGTATTGAAGGTGGGGTTGTGTGAGTCTATCTGAGATGGATCTCCCCAGAGCAGCTCAGGAAAGGGCCCGCCCACAGCCGGAGCACCCCCCCTCGCCAACTGAAGGGAAACAACCTGAACAGACTGGAGTCCAAAATGACAACTCCAAAGAAATTAGACTGTTTTCTTCTCACCCACTTGTGCCCCTTTCCCAGAGCCCAGGGAACAAACTGCGGAACAGGAGGCGTGGTAGATTGTAAGGGCTGCGGAGAGATAGGGGTGGATCATGAGACTACAGGAATATAGTCTGGACTCCTGATTGATCAACATGCCTGTGCATACAAGCTTCTTCAACTGGACTATGGGAACCTTGGGTTGTTCAAAATTTGGACATAGATACTTGCAAAATGCACCAATTACCTAATTGTATGACATACTGAGTAACATCAATGTTATCTGCAAACAACTGTGTCATTATATTGTAGAATCCCTTAAAAATAAAATTAAAAAAAAAGATGTGTTTAACATCACTAATCATTAAGGAAATGCAAATCAAAACCACTTTAAGATATCATCTTACTCCAATAAGACTGGCTAGGATCAAGGAAACAAATGATACCAAGTGCTGGAGAGGTTGTGGGGAAAGGGGAACACTCATCCACTGCTGGTGGGAATGTAAACTCGTACAGCCACTATGGAAAGCAGTGTGGAGAACCCTTGGAAGACTTGGAATGAACTTGCCACCCGACCCAGCCATACCACTCCTGGGCATGTACCCCCAAGACTCACCCCACCGCAGAGATACATGCACAGCCAGGTTTATTTCAGCTCTCTTCACAATAGCAAGGAGTTGGAACCAACACAGATGGCCCTCAACTGATGAGTGGATAGAGAAAATGTGGTACATCTACACAATGGAGTTCTATGCAGCAGTAAAGAAAGACAACATCATGAGCTTTGCAGGAAAATGGCTGGAGCTAGAAGACATCATGGTGAGTGAAGGAACACAGTCCCAGAAAAACAAATGATGAATGGTATCCCTCATCTGTGGATGCTAGTGCCAATTACCTAGTTGTAAGTATTTCTTGTGCACGGCCCCTTGAGCTTTTGTCCAAAGCAGTTGGGAGTGGTGCATTTTGGAAACAACAACAACAACAACAACAACAACAGAAAGGACTGCATCAAAGAACTGACTGAAACAGTGACCTTCTGCTCAAAACAGTCAACTTCCTCATGGAGAATATTGAGAAAGACTGAGAAAGAGATGAAAAGCATGTTTGGCAGAATGCATGAGCTCTGGTGGGGTGGGGGAATGGGGGGGACACGGTTCTAAATTTGATAAAAAAATTAAAATAAATTTATGTGAGAAAATAAAGAAAAGCATTTTGTTTTTAAGAGCTGTTTTTTTTTTCTGCTTTTTAAATTTTCTTTATTTTATATTACTCCCAAATATGCATATATACACTTCACACATAAGTCAAAATTACAAATTCTGAAAATAAACTATAGGTTGATTCCTAAACACATTTAGAGATTCACATTTTAACAGTAATTTGCATGCAGGTATAAAGATGTGTAACTTTACATTCTTTCTTTTTTAGATTATGACTACATGTCTTCCATCCATATATGGTAATTACAATGTGTGACTACAAATGGTAGGACAATTCTAGAGCCCACTTAGAGATTCACATTGGAATAGCACAGTTGCTTTCAGATACAGTGAAATATAATAATAAAGTTGCTCAGTTTGCCTGCCAACTGGGGATTTGGTGTTAGCACCCACAAATGAGGGAAACCATTCACCTTTTTTTCTTTTCTTTTCTGGGACTGTGTTACTTCACTTAGTATAATTGCTTGGAGTTCCATCCATTTACCAGCAAAGCTTATGATATCATCTTTCTTTACTGCTGCATAGAACTCCATTATGTAGATGTACCACATTTTTGTTTTCCAGTCATCAGTTGAGGGGCATTTGGGTTAGTTCCAGCTCTTTGCTATTGTGAAGTGAGCTGCAATAAACATGGCTGTGCATGTATCTTTGCGGCAGGATGCGTCTTGTGGGTATATACCCAGGAGTGGTATGGCTGGGTCAGGTGGTAGGCTCATTTTGAGTTTTTTAAGGGTTCTTCACACTGCTTTCCACAGCGGTTGTACCAGTTTACATTCCCACCAGCAGCGGGAGATGCAATTTTACTGGTAGAAAACTCATGGTAAGCATGAGAATAATGTCATTGTTTATGGACAATTCTTTGGAGAGATGGAAGTCTCAAGAAGCACAGTCCCACAGGCAGAGGGGATTGTTATTTTCTTTTTTTAATTTTTAAAATTTTATTTATTTTCGTATGTGTATGAATGTACTGTCTGCATGTAGGCTTGTGCACCCGTGTCGTGCATTGCCGCGGAGGTCAGAAGAGGGTGTCGGATTCCTCTGGAACTGGAGTTCTCCTGGAATTGGAGTTACAGATGGTTATCAGTTGCCATGTGGGTGCTGGGGATTGAACCCGGGTCCTCTGCAAGAGCAGTCTGTGCTCTTAACCGCTAGGCCATCTCTCCAGCCCCTGGATTGTTATTTTCTACCAAGGATAAATTGTGGATAGAACTGAGCCGGGAACTGCATGCATGGGGAAAGAAGTCAGAGAAGATATATTCTAAAGCAGTAAATTGATCTGATCTGGGTAAGGAAAGTGGTGCCTGTGGAGTGATGAGCAGAGTTTTTAGGGTCTCCCAGGGCTTTTTCTTAGACAATGAGAGTACTGGTCACGGAAAGTGGTAGGGATTTCAGAACAGGAGAAGTGACAGCTTTGGAACAGGTGAAATGGTATCAGTCTTACTTACGTTGGAATTGTTGTAGAGCATCTCAGAGTGACAGACCATGGGTGGGTGCAAACACAATTCTGAAAGCTGGGAGTGGTCTGTGCTCAGGGTGTACATTAAGGACAGAATTTCCCAGAAGATGCTCCATGTGGGACCTCACAAGCCTCTGGTTTGGTAGGGTGTGCCACAGATATATATGCTAGAACGAGTGTTATATAGCATCTTGAACTTATTGGAGTGTGGGAAATGGAACTCTTCAGGGCATAATTTTAGAGACCTTGCTACGTTGGTGTCATTAAAGGTGGAGTGTAAGTGGGATATCCAAACAAACAATACTGAAGGTGAAACTGGAGATTCTGAAGATGTCATGTCTTAAGGGCCTAAGGCACACAGACACATACACACACAGACACATACACACACAGACACACACACACAGACACACACACAGAGACACATACACACACAGACATGTACACACACAGACACGTAAACACACAGACACATACATACACAGACACGTACACACACAGACACAGACACACACAGACATATACATACACAGACACAGACACAAACACAAACACACACACACACGGCCTTTGATTCCTCCCAAGTTTATTTTTATATCCTGATGAAAATTTTGCTGCTATTACACGTCTCCAGAAAAGACAGAGTCATGCCTTATCTTTCATTATTTATTTAGATATCTTAGGCTCTTTTGAAAATTCTATCTCTTTCATGAATTTATGAAACTTCTTTGAACTCTTGAAAAGCTATTCTGTGCTCTGGAGAACACCAATTTTTTTTCTTGGTCTTTTGGTCACAGGGTCTCCCTGCAGCCCCAGCTGTCCTGGAACTCTCTGTGTAGACCAGGCTGGCCTTGAACTCACAGAAATATGCCTGCCTCTACCTCCCAAGTGCTGGGATTAAAGGTGTGTGCCACCACATCCAGTGAGAACACCAACTTTTAAAGGTGTGCAAAGGAAGAGGGTAGGAAGAGGCTTGTAGCAAAGGATGCAAACAGGGCCTGGAGAGATGGCCTAGCGGTTAAGAGCGCCGACCGCTCTTACAGAGGACCGGGGTTCGATCCCCAGCACCCACATGGCGGCTGAGAACCGTCTGAAATTCCAATTCCAGGAGAACTCCAGTTCCAGGGGAATCCGACACCCTCTTCTGACCTCCACGGCATTGCACGACACGGGTGCACAAACCTACATGCAGACCGTACATTCATACACATACAGAAATAAAATAAAAAAAGAAAAGAAAAGGATGCAAACAGCATCCAGGAGGTCCAGGTTAGTAGCTGTGAGGCTCAATTTTATAAACAACTCGGCTAGGTTGCTGTGCCCCAAAGAACTAGTACATATGTTGTTAAAATGTTCTTTTTAGTTAGGAGTAACATCTATAAGTAGTTGACTCCAAGTAAAAAACTTGCCCAACCTTCCTTTTCCTCTCTCTGCTCTTTATAAACTTTCCTAGTCCTTCAGCTAATAGTTTCTTTTCTACTTTTAGATCCTTTTATTTGTATGAAAAACAATTTTGAGGCATTGAAAATCCAAGGCAAAGTTCAACTTTAGAATACATAGTAGAATAATGTAAAAGATGTATGAAAGATTGCATCTACTTGAATATAGAACAAGGAAGCTTGGTTTATGTAGATTTCAATCGGTGGTATGCTGGTAAATGTTTAACAACAACAATTTCTCTGGAAAAAAATAATAAAAGCTTCAATGTAGCTAGGTATGGTACTCATGCCTATAATCCCAGCACTTTGAAGGGTGACTAAGGGGATTGTGCTCCCAGGCTACATAGCAAGACCCTCTCTTAAAATCATCATCGTCATCACCATCACCAGCAGCAGCAGCAGCAGCAGCAGCAGCCATCATCTGGTATACATGGCTGATTTTCATGGCCAATTTCAAAAGAAAATTATGTGATGTCATCATAGTAGTTACTTTTCTGTTGCTGTGATAAACACAATGTCCAGTGCAACTTATGGAAGAAAGTTTATTTTTAGCTTATGGTTCCAGAGGGGTAAGAGTCCATCATGGCAGGAAGGCCTAGCGGCAAGCAGCAGACATGGGGGTAGAAGCCAAAAGCCAAGAGGTCACATTTCCAATAGGAAACAGGAAGCAGAGAGGGCAACCCCCACCCACAATGATATGCTTCCTCCAGTAAGGCTGTACCTCCTGGGAATCTCATGACATTTCCCCAACAGCACAACCAATGGACCGAGTGTTCAAACACTTAAGCCTATGGGAATAGTTCTCCTTCGAAACACCACAGTCATTAGACAAAAGGCTGGGAAGAGTAGTGCAGATTTTTCACTATACAGATAAGATACGGATCACATTGGGCTGCAGAGATGGCTCAGCAGTTAAGAGCACCAACTGCTCTTGCAGAGGATCCAAGTTCAAGTCCCAGCACCCACATGGCGGCTAAGAACTGTTTTAGGCCAGGAGTGGTGGCCCACACCTTTAATCCTAGCACTTGGGAGGCAGAGTCAGGCAGATCTCTGTGAATTCCAGGCCAGCCTGGTCTACAGAGTGAGTTCCAGGACAGCTGGGGCTATAGGGAGCTATAGGGGCTATTGAGACCCTGTCTCAAAAAAAATAAATAAAATACTAGAACATTGTCTATCCACTCTATTTCNAAAAAAAAAAAAAAAAAAAAAAACAAAGGATACAGATCACAGGCCAGATATGGTGGTACATGCTTTTAATTCCCCACACTTGGTAGGAGGCTCAGGTGGATCTCTGTGAAATTGAGGCCACATAGGGAGTTCCAGGCCAGCTGTGGATACAGGGAGACCTTGTTTCAAAAACACCAAAAAAATGGATGATAGATAAATGATAGAAAGATAGATGATAAGTAGATAGTAGGTTGGTAGATAGGTAGCTAGCTAGCTAGATAATAGGTAGATGATAGACAGATGATAGAGATGACAGATAGATAGAACATAGTAAAATAATTAGGAAATGATGTATTTATAGCTTTTGTTTCTAATATAATTTATGTACCTGCTGTTTTATATATTTTAGGTTTTAAAAAATTTTTAATTTATTTTTGTATGTGTATGAGTGTACTGTCTGCATGTAGGTTTGTGCACCCGTGTCGTGCAATGCCTCAGAGGTCAGAAGAGGGTCTCGGATTCCCCTGGAACTGGAGTTCTCCTGGAATTGGAGTTACAGACAGTTCTTAGCTGCCATGTGGGTGCTGGGGATGGAACCCGGGTCCTCTGCAAGAGCAGTTGGTGCTCTTAACCGCTAGGCTATCTCTGCAGCCCTATATTTTAGTTTTTAATAATACCCATGTTTAACAACTACAAACAAAAATCATAGCCTGTAACCATCACCTGTCCTCAATCTATTGACAGGGCCCAACACACCTCGGATGCGGGCTCTGGGGGAGCAGGACACCTCGGATGCGGGCTCTGGGGGAGCAGGACGTCTCTGCCATCAGCAGCACCCACAGCTGTGGCTCCGATGATTCCCAAGGGCTCTGGGGCTTGGCCCAGGCTCGCTGGGGGAAGTGAAAACCCTCCTTAGCCAGGCCAGCTGTGACAGTCTGTAATTTGCATTAGTTTCTACCACTCGAGCTTCATTTTCTCCAGCCAAAGACAGAAAGTAATAGCAGAGCAGGCTCCAGGAAGCTGCCTTGCATTTCCCAGACCTTCCCCTTCCTTGCTGTTCCTTTATTTTGTGTCTTTGCTGGCCAAATCTGTCTAGTCGACCTTGCTCAAGCTCCTAAATCCTCTGGCTGTAGTTTCATTTATTTTCATTTATTTATTTGTTTGTTTTTTGAGACACGGTCTCCCTTTAGTCCCAGCTGGCCTAGAGCTCACTCTGTAGACCAGGCTGGCCTTGAACTCACAGAGATCCACCCGCCTCTGCCTCCTGAATGCTGAGATTAAAGGCGAGTGCCACCACACTCGGCTCAGTTTTATTTTCAACCCTTGTTATCCTACTTGAACAAATGAAGTGCTAAATTTCGAATGCCTTTCTTATTTTAATTTAAAAATATTGTATTTATTATTTTTATGTTGTGTTTATGGGTGTATGTAAGTGCAGCACATTGTGCAATGCCCCTGGAGGTCAGAAAAGGATGTCAAATTCCCTGGAATTGAAGAGTTATGGATGATTGTTAGCTGTCATGTGGGTGCTGGGAATTGAACCTGGGTCCTCTGCAATAGCAGCCAGTGCTCTTAGCTGCTGAGCCATCTCTCCAGCCCCTATTTTAGTTTTTTGAAATTTATTTTTATTTTATGTATATGATGAGGGTTATGCCTGCATCTAAGTGTACCATGTCATGCAGTGCCCTTAGAGGACAGAAGAGGGCACCAGGTCCCCTGGAACTGGAGTTATGGACAGTTGTTAGCTGCCATGTGAGTGCTGGGATTCAAACTGGATCTCCTGCAAGAACAGACAGTTCTCTTAACCACTGAGCCATCTCTCTAGCACCCCTCACCCATTTTAATTTTTTAACATTTACTTATTTTGTGTATGTATATGCACTATAGAGATCAAAGGACAACTTGTGAGAATTGGTTCTCTCCATCCACCGTGTGGGTCCTGGGATCAAACTCCGGTCATCAGACTTAGTGGCAAGTGACCTTACCTACTGAGCCGTCTCACTGACCCATGTTTCTTATTTTTAAAAGTGAACATGACTTTCAGGAGGAAGATGGGAAGATATTGTGTGATGTTTAGTCTGGATCATCAATTGGACAGGACATGAAATCATCTAGGAGACACACATCTGGCCATGTCTGTGAGGATATTTCCTGCGAGACTGGTTGACTTGGGAGGACCTGCCCTCAAAGTGGGCAGTAGGTTCTAACAGGACGCTGGTCTGCCTTCCCTTCTACGTTAGCACGTGTGGCTATAGCTGCCACCGCCATACTCCTCTAAGATCAGACTCCAGCTTCTTCTGCCTTCCAATGTGGACTGAATACCAGTGACTCTCAGGAATCTTCCAGACCTTCAGCACTGGGTTGGGATTGGTGAAGCATCCAGCTTTGTGGACTGAGAAACTACTGGGTTTCATCTTCATCCTCTCCAGCTTGGAACCAGACACTGCTGAACTAACCAACCCCTGTCATGAAAGCCAACCTAATAAATTCCTTACACACACACACACACAAGCACTTGATTGGTTCTATTCTTTAGAGAGCCTCTCTTAATAGGGATTATTACATAAAAAGTATACAAAAATGAACTACCTACCCACTGAAGGAAAAACCACTGCTAACATTCTTTTCTTTTGCCTGTTCTCCAGGTGGCTCTCGGACACTCACTTGAACTTGCCTAACTACTAACAAGGTTTATTATTAGCAGAGTTCTAGGAGGGAGGCCAGCTAGAGATTTTCTTTCTTTCCATGAGAGTAAAGTTTCCTGGCTCCTTTTCACTTATAAATTGCTGTAACTAACAAAGGATTATCCTTCTCATTCCGGCCTGGATTCCTCCAATTCCTCCTCCCTGGGCTCCTTTCTCACTGAGGTCTTTCTCTACCAGGCAGCCAGAGCAAGCAGGGAGCTTGCTGGGAAAGAGCAACACAGTGATAGTTTTGAGGCCTTCGAAAGGGCTCAAGTAAAAGCACTTGGCACGGAAGCCAGATGAGCTTGGTTTGATCCCCAGAATTCACGTTAAAGTGGGATGAGAACAATAACGCTACAAAGTTGTCCTCCGTCTCCACCCATGCCATGCCTGCGCCACACACACATCCTCTGCACTAGCAGACACACAAATAATAAATAGAACAATTTTTTAATTTAAATGACAACTTTGCAATAGTGTTTCCTCTTTCCAACCACCAGAACTGCATATCCCACAGTGAGGCTTCATTGTCTGAGGTTCTGCCTACGTCACAGCCAGGAAAGTTCATAGTTCTGGGCAGGCAGAATGCCTTACACTTCTTTGTAAGTTCTGTGCACTGCAGTGCCTATATCTGTATCGTCTGCTTGAACAAGAGGAACTATCAATTTAAATAAAGATTTCTAAATCCACAAAATTCCTGCGATTCTAATTTCTCCTCTAAGAAGAAAATGAGCAGACTGAAAACAGTGTATGGTAATGAAGGATTTCCATAGCGATGGTTCCCTGGAGGGAGACATGGCGTTCTCCTTTGGTGGCACCGGCCACCAGGAAGGCTCTTCTCTGACACACTGTGTCCCTTGCTTCATACCCCATCTGATCCAGGACTGGACTGGCACTCTGCCTTGTTGAAATTGGCTGTGCACCTTGTTGAAGTGGGCATGCTGCCATGCTAATTGATGGGTATGAGTGTAGACACGCTAGGCACCGGTCCACACATCAGACATGGGTGGGAGAAGGGCTTCAGCCTAGGGATGTCAAAACAGCCCATGGCGCTCACTCTGCATAGCAGGGCCAAGGAGAAGATGGTAGCAAGATGGCTGCAATCACTCACATTTTTTTATTTATTAGTTTTATTTTTGTGTATAAGTGTATTGCCTGCATGTGTGTAAGTGCACCCATGTCATGCAATGCCTGAGGAGGTCAGAAGAGGGCATTGGATTCCTGGGAATTGGAGTTACAGATGGTTGTCAGCTGCCATGTGGGTGCTGGGAATGGAACCCAGGTCTCCTGGAAGAGCAGCCAGTGTTCTTAACTGCTGAGACATCTCTCCAGCCCTGTGCTCACTATTTTTAAGAGCCTCAAATAGCTGAGGAAAACAAGGAAGATCCAGCCTGAGAAGGAACAGGAAAGGGCAGTGTTACTGACTTTCAAAAGAAAGGCAAAAATGGCACCCGGGATGCAACGTCTTCATCTGAGTACCTCCCTGGAGAGGGCAACACTGGCTGAGCACGTAGACAGAGCAAGGGACCAGAGCCACTGCTTGCTGGGGCTTCTAGTGTGGACCGATGGAATTTCCCTCCAGCTTCCTGCCTAAGGAAGCTTCTGCTCCTGCTTGTCCTGAGCATCCCAGTGAGCCTCAGGAGCAGACAATGTAGAACAAGGATATCCGGTCAGTTAGCCCCCACCGGAGAGCGGGCCCATCGACCTCAGCCCTTCATTGGTTGCCTGCTTTGGAACAGAACAGTCAACTATTGGTAAGATAGCTCAGTAACAACTCAGTTTTAGTGTAGAAAAGAAAAAAAAAATGGCACTGTTAGAATGAGGAAGATACTGAAGAGACTTCTGAATGCACATTAGCACAAGTCATCCTGTATTTCCCTCTACAGCTGGCAAATGACCTCTCAAAAGACCTAGAGATTAACAGCCCAGGAGAAAATTCAGATGAAAGGCTCCAGCACTTCAGAACAGAGATACTGTGTTGTCAAAATACAGGACCAGATAAATGATTACACTGATAACTGCTGATGATGCAATTAGGACATCAGTATAGGCATAGAGCTCAGATTACATACAAGATCAAAATATAGGGCTGGATGTGGTGGCATACACTTTTTTTTTTTTTTTTTTTGTCTTTTCGAGACAGGGTCTCCCTGTAACCCCAGCTGTCCTGGAACTCACTCTGTAGACCAGGCTGGCCTTGAACTCAAAAAGATCCGCCTACCTCTGCCTCCTACGTGCTAGGATTAAAGGTGTGCGCCACCACGCCTGGCTGGCATACACTTTTAATCCTAGCAGTTGAAAGGCCGAGGTAGGTGAGGTAGGTAGATCACTGTGAGATGGAGGCCAACCTGGCTGACTTAGTGAGTTCCAGGCCAACTCTGGCTATAGAGAGACTATCTCAAAAACAAAACAAAACAAAAGCAAACAAACAAAAAGACCAAAATACAAAGAAGGGTTGATTGAAATTACTGAGGTTCAAGAAAGATTCTTTCTTGATTCATTCTTTTCATTCACTCCTTGCAGTGAATGACCACATGCTTGAACATGCTAGAGCATACTAGACCACGGCCCAGCTATTCAGTCTCCCTTAGTTTTAGAACTGACTCCTTTTATTCATCAACTTCTGCAGAGCAGGAAGAAAATAAATAATTGCTCCAACTCCAACTGCATCATTTCTCCCTTCTTGAGTATAAGCATATTTCATTTATTCCGATATTTAAGTCCCAAGACAAGAGAGAACTAATTTATTCCAGGAAATGGTGTGCAAAATCTATGTGATCAAGTTTACTCACCTTTAGCTTCTTTTTTGGTTTGTTTTTGTTTTTTCATTGAACTTTTGTGCATTTCATACATTTCTCAATCAAATTTAGACCTGCTCCTCCTTCCTTGCCCCCCACCCCACAAGAACACCTGCACTCTGCCATACATGTCCTGCATCTTTTTCTCAGTCTTTTTAAATTTTTCAATGCAGAAGTTTACTGTTTCAGTAGGTTCTTTGAACAAGACTTTTTTGTTATTGCTGCTGTTCCCTTTAATTTTTTTTTTTTTTTTTTCTTTTTGTCTTTTCAAGACAGGGTCTCCTTATAGCCTCAGCAGTCCTGGAACTCACTCTGTAGACCAGGCTGGCCTTGAACTCACAAAGATCCGCCTGCCCCTGCCTCCCAAGTGCTAGGATTAAAGGCGTGCGCCACCACGCCTGGCTGTTCCCTTTAATTTTATATTGCTCCAAAATATGCGTATATACAAAATACACATATACCAAATTTACAAAGTCTGAATATAAACTATAGGTTAATTCCAAAACATGTTTAGGGATTCATATTTTAACAGTAGAGTTGCATGTAGGTAAAAAGAAATATTACTTTATATTCCTAAATTACATAGCAAGTTGATGTATGTTTTAATGTATGTACTTTTTTATAGTAACCTCGAGTAATGTGGTATTATATTTACTAAAAAAGAAAAAAATTACTCAGTTTGCCTTACATATAAGGATTTGGTGCTAGGATCCACAAATGAGGGACAACATAAATTGTTTTTCTGGGACTGTGTTACTTCACTTAGCATAATGGTTTCTAGCTCCATCCATTTACCTGCAAATGTCACAATGTCATCTTTCTTTACCGCTGCATAGAACTCCATCGTGTAGATGTACCACATTTTCTTTATCCAGTCATCACTTGAGGGACACTTGGGTTGCTTCCAGCTCTTCCCTATTATGAAGACAGCTGCAATAAACATGGTTGTGCATGTATCTCTGCAATAGGATGAGTCTTGTGGGTATATACCCAGGAGAGGTATGACTGAGATGGTAGGTTCATTTTTAGTCTTTTAAGAGTTCTCCACACTGCTTTCCATAGGGAAAGCAGTGTGGAGTTTGCAATCACTTTGCATGAGTTTGCAATCCCACCAGCAGTGAATGAATGTTCCCCTTCCCCCACAACCTCTCCAGCATTTGGTATCATTTATTTTCTTGATTGTAGCCAGTCTTATTGGGGTAAGATAAAATCTCTTTTTTCTTCTTTTTTAGTTTTTTCCTTTTTTTGGTATTTTTTGAGGCAGGGTCTCCCTTTTAGTACCAGCTGTCCTGGAGCTCACTCTGTAGACCAGGCTGGCCTTGAACTCACAGAGATGCACCCACTTCTACCTCCTGAGTGCTGGGATTAAAGGCACGCGCCACCAAGCCCGGCTAGGGGTAAGATAAAATCTTAAAGTGGTTTTAATTTGCATTTCCTTAATTATTGACAATGTTGAACACTTTTTAAGATGTTTCTCAGCCGTCTTTACTTCACTTGTGAAGTCTCTGTTCAGCTCTTAATTGTTTCCAGGAGTTTTCTGGTAGTGTTTTGGTGTCCCTTAGGTAAACCATCATGTCATCTGCAAAAAAGGATAGTCTGACCTCCTCTTTTCCAGTTAGTACTACTTTAATGTCCTTTTCTTGTTCTATTGCTCTAGCAAATCTTTCAAGCACTATATTGAAGAAGAGTGGAGCTAGAGGGCAGCCTTGCCAGGTTCCTGACTTTGAGGGGAATACTTCTAATTTTTCCCCATTTAGAATAATGTTGGCTGTGGGTTTGTTGTATAGCTTTAATTATATAGAGGAATGTTCCCTCCAGTCCAATTCCCTCTAGGACTTTAAACATGAAGGCAAGTTGAATTTTGTCAAAGGCCTTTTCTGCATCAATTGAGGTGACCATGTGGTTTTTGTCTTTCAGTCCATTTATTTGCTTTATGACATTTATTGATTTATGTATGTTGAACCATCCTCACATCTCTGGTATAAACTGACTTGGTCATGATGGATGACCTTTTGGATGTGAACCTGTACACAGTTTGCAAGTATTTTGTTGAGAATTTTTGCATCTATGTTCATTAATGAAATGGGTCTACAGTTTTGGTTGTATCTTTGCTTAGTGTTGGTATTAGAGTGATGCTGGAATTTGGGAGATTTCCCTCTGTGTCTATCCTTTTGAATAATTTGAGTAATAATAGTTGTAGGTCATCTTTAAATGTCTTTTAGAATTCTGCTGTAAATCCATCTGGGCCTGGGCTTTTTTTTAAGTTAAGAGGTTTTTTTTTTCATTACTGTTTTCCTTTCCTCATATGTTATGGCTCTGTTTAACCTGTGGATCTCTTCTTGGTTAAGCTTTGGTGATTTCCTTGATTTCAGATATTCATCCATTTCTCTTAGGTTTTCAAATTTAATAGGGTATAGATTTTTAAAGTATTCTCGTATGATTGTCTGGATCTTTTCATTATCTGTTGTGATATTTCCCTTTTCATCTCTAATTTTGTTGATTTGGAGTCCTTCCTTCCTTCCTTCCTTCCTTCCTTCCTTCCTTCCTTCCTTCCTTCCTTCCTTCCTTTCTTTCTTTTGGTTGACCGGGGTAGAGGTCTACCTATCTTGTTTATCCTTTCAAAGAACCAGCTCTTGGATTCATTGATTGTTTTATTGTTTTCTTTTTTCTATGTCATTGATCTCCACTTTGATTTTTCTTATTTCTTCTTGTCTGTTGGGTTTAGGGTTCATTTGTTGTTGTCTCTCAAGTGATTTTAGTTGCAGTGTTAGGTTGCTTATTTGTGCTTTTTCTGTTTATTTATTTATTTATTTATTTATTTATTTATTTATTTATATATTTTTATCAAATCTAGACCTGTGTCTCCCACCCTATCACCCCATCCCATCTGTTTTTTTTTAATTTTTTATTTATTATTATTTCTGTATGTGTATCAATGTACTGTCTGCATGCAGGTCTGTGCACCCATGTCGTGCAATGCCGCGGAGGTCAGAAGAGTGTCTCGGATTCCCCTGGAGCTGGAGTTCTCCTGGAATTGGAGTTTCAGACGGCTCTTGGCCGCCATGTGGGTGCTGGGGATCGAACCCGGGTCCTCTGTAAGAGCGGTCGGCGCTCTTAACCGCTAGGCCATCTCTCCAGCCCCCAGCCATCTTTTTTTTTTTTAATGTAGGCACTTAGCGCTATAAATTTCCCTCTTAGGACTGTTTTTAAAGTGTCCCATAGATTATGTTGTGTTGTATTGTCCTTTTCATTTAGTTCCAGGAATATTTTTATTTCTTTCTTTATTTCTCCCTTGACCCGTTCATTATTCAGGAGTGTGTTTAGTCTCCATGAGTTCTTGTAGATAGTAAGGCTTCTTCTGGTGTTGATATTAAGCTTTTTTTGCATTGCATTGCAATCTGATATTTCAATTTTTTTTTTTTTATTTGTTGTGGTTTGTTCTGTGTCCCTGTATGTGGTCGATTTGGGGGAATGTTCCATGGGGTGCTGAATATACCCTTTGGTGTTTGGGTGGAATATTCAGTAGATGTCTGTTAGGTCCATTTGGTTTATCATATTGTTCAGTTCAGATGTCTCTCTGTTTATTCTTTGTTCAGTTGACCTGTCCAATGGGCTCACTGGAGTATTGAAGTCCCCCACTATTAGTGTGCTGGGATTAATCTGTGCCTTAAAGTCTTGCAGATTTGTGCTTATGAAGTTCAGTGCACTAGCGTTTGGTGCATATATATTCATGATTATGAAATCTTCATGGTTAATTGTTCCTTTGATAAGAATGTAGTGACCCTCTTCGTCTCTTCTGATTAGTTTTAACTTGAAGTCTATTTTGTCTGATGTTAGAATAGCAACTCCTGCTTGCTTTTTGGTATCATTTGCTAGGAATATTATTTTTTTTTCATCCTTTCATCTTAAGATGGTACCTGTCCTTGAAGGTGAGATGCATTTCTTGTAGACAACAAAAAGATGGATTTAATTTCTATTTTTTTTTTTTTTTGAGACAGAGTCTCCCTGTAGCCCCAGCTGGCCTGGAACTCACTCTGTAGACCAGGCTGGCCTTGAACTCACAGAGATCCACCTGCCTCTGCCTCCCAAGTGCTAGGATTTAAAGGCGTACGCCACCACACCCAGCGGATTCAATTTCTTAATCCATTTTTCCAGTCTGTGTCTCTTGATTGGGGAATTCAGATCATTAATATTTAAAGTTATTATTGAGGGATGTATATTGTTTCCTCAACAATTTAGTTTCTGTTTGGATTTTTTGTCTGTATTTCCGCAGTTATACCTTCATTAATTACTTTCTCTTGCCACTTGGGAGCAGTCATTCCTTTCCTCTGTTCTTTGAATTGCCTCAAGTATTTTCTGGAGGGTCAATTTTCTGGACATGTATTCTTTCATCTTGTTTACGTCATGAAATATTTTTCTTTCTCCTTCAACTGTAATTGACATTTTTTTTTTTTTCTGGGTAAAGTAACCTGGATTGGCATCTATAGCCATTTAAGCCTGGGAATACTTTGGTCCAACCTCTTCTGGCTTTCATCATTTGGAGTGAAAAGTCAGTTGTAGTTTTGATGGGTCTCCCTTTATATGTAACTTGTTTGCTCTTGTAGCTTTCAGTAGTCTTCTGTCTTTGTTTCATTAGTATTCTGTTTTTGTTTTGAGCATCTAGCATTTTTTTGAGGATTTAGAACAATCTTATTCATTTATAAAAATTTTTAATTAATTTACTTAGGTTAGCTTACAAAGCAAAGGGTTTCATCATGACATGTACATATGTGTCATATCCCATTCACTCCTCTCACCCACTGCCCTTCCCCCTTCTAGGTGGTTCCCTTTCTTCCCCCAGCATCTAGCATTTTTACTATGACATGATATGGGGAGTTTCTTTTCTGGTCTCGTCTATTTGGTGTTCTATGTGTTTCTTGTATTTGTACGGGTATGTCTTTTTTCAATTTGGGGAAATTTTCTTCTATAATTCTGTTGAAGATTTGGTCAACACCATTATCTTGGGATTCTTCTCCATCCTGTATACTTATGATGTGTGGATTTGGTCTTTTCATGATGTCTCCACATTTCCTGATTATTCTACTCTTGTGGTTTAAAAAAAAATTTTTTTTGTAATCTTTGCTTGAGCATTCCAGTTATACTTTTAGCTTCTTTGGCAAAAAAACTGCTATCTTTTAAAAGTTTACCTAAAAGAAACAGAATCAGATGACATAGTCTTCTTAATCTCAGTGAAATTAAGCTTTTTGGAAAAAAGGTTCTGATGCATTTATCACAAAACTTCAACTATTCACTTCAAGTCAATAGGAAGGCATCAAATTCAAGAACAAAAGTCAAAATAAAAGACTTTGTTTTGGGGGCTGGAGAGATGGCTCAGTGGTTAAGAGCACCGGCTGCTCTTGCAGAGGACCAGGGTTCAATTCTCAGCACCCACATGGCGGCTAAGAAGAGTCTTTAACTCCAGTTCCAGGGGAATCTGACACCCTCTTCTGACCTCCGTGGTATTGCACAACAGGAGTGCACCAACCTACATGCAGACAGTACACTCATACACATAAAAAAATAATAAAAATAAAAATTTAAAAAGACTTTGTTTTGTACTTGGAGAGGAGATTGAAAGATCAAAGGAAGCCGGGCGTGGTGGCGCACACCTTTAATCCCAGCACTCAGGAGGCAGAGGCAGGCTGATCTTTGTGAGTTCAAGGCCAGCCTGGTCTACACAGTGAGTTCCAGGACAGCTAGGGCTTATAGGGAGACCCTGTCTCGAAAGACAAAAAAAAAAAAAAAAAAAAAAAAAAGGAAAGATCAAAGGGAAACCCATTGGGTTGCATTTATTCACAGTTAAAGGAAAATCATTTGGGTTTAGTGGGTTCTGCCTCTTATATCTTCTGATTTGGGATACATTTGAAGCCTTTTGCATATTACCATGTGTCCGTAATTCCCAGTAGTCCCCTTAGAATAACATGTGCATGTGAATAGTTCCCTATCCTGGACACAACGTGCTTTTAGCACTCCAGCCAGCTTCCTAAACTGTCACTCCATACATTTTCACACAAACGGCCTGTTCACAAGAAACTTTGAAAAGTTCCAGTTTGGTGAGAGTGACAGGTGTATTTTTCAAACATTTTCTCTTCATGGCTAATTAAAGGTCAGAAGATGGAGGTAGGTCATTTTCCTCCCCAGCTTCCCTCGTATAATTTCTTAATCTGTGCTGCCTAATAACCTTTAAAATTCTAATTTCACAATTACTTCTGACATTCTAAGTGCTGCTCAGAACCTGAGTTCTGTCCCAAGTTTCCTTTTATAATGTCTACTTCTGAAACAGAGGTGCTGAGTGATTAATGACTCATTTGGTTTTGAGTATTTTCCCACAGCATTCTTATCCACTCAACAACCAATTCCATGTGGAGTAAGAAACAATTTTCTTCTCCCCAAAGGTGCCCTTCTCCTTTGTCTTCATAGTTCTTGCTAGTTGGCCCTGGGTTTTCCAGGAACACCTCTGTTGGACTTAGCATACAATTTCATGTGTGCATCTCCTGAATCCATCTGTCTGGATTCAGCACAGTTGCATCCTGGGTTATCAGCTCAATGTACCTGTCCATAACTTTGCTACCATAATACTTAGAATGAGGCTTGGGTACCAGGAATCCACCACATGGTTTTGTATTGGTTTCTTAAAGCTGTTATGACAGAAAAAAATCACAAAAAGATGCATCAGGATAGCAACAATTCATGGTTTTATGGTCTGTAGGTTGGAAATTCAAATACAGACATCAGCGGGACCCCTCTCTGAAACCTGAGGGGAAGGGATTTGAACTGTCCAGTATCTTTTGGGAGGAAACACTCAGACACATAACACAGCATTTGATCCTTCACCATGCTGGCCCAGTATATCTGCACTTTTTCTAATATTCTGTTTAGTTAATTGAGGACCTACTGTGTGCCTCACATTGGTGAGGCACAAGAGAAAGCAGGGAAGAAACAGAAGGACAGTCACTGGCTCATGAAGCTTTCCTGGTATTGAAAAACAGACAATAAGCAGGAACTCCTATAGGAAAAAAACAAAAAAAAAAACAAAAAAAAAAAACAAAAAGACACCAAGATGGGAAATAATTCTGATTTGGAAGGAGATTGGCTCCAGGCCTGAGCGAGTTTCTTGGTGATTGGGCCGAGCCTAGCATCTTCAGTTCTCAAGGTTCCATCCCAGTATCACAATATTAACAACAATAACGAAAAAAGATTAGGGGATGAGACTTGTAACTAGATGATCTGCTACAAAGATGAGGATAGGACATCATGGGAAGAGGAAATGGAACAGTGTTCCTAGATAGGGGAAAGGAAAAGTGAGAACACATGGAGGTGGAAGGAAACATTGGTCCATGGAGCTGTCTGAAGGCCACTGCTGTTAGCTGCAGGCAGAAGAGCTGCATCTGAAAGCAGCCACCATATGGGACAGGATGTGGCGGTCACTGGAAGCCCTGGGGATGGGATTTTAGGGACAAAGGGACACTATTAAAGAGACCTAGGCCGACACGATTGGATTTGTGTTTTTCAAAAGACCATTCCATCTTGCATGAAGAACATACTAGAAACCAGAGCAACAGTGGCCTTGGGGAAGTAGCTAGAGCTCGATCCCTATCATCCAGGCAGAAGATGGAGCTGGCTAGATGAGACAGCCAGCAGCAGTACCCATAGGACACTGATTAACAGGCTTTTCTAGAACAGAAGTTTCAGGGTATGCTAATGGAGAGGATGTGGGAGAAGAAAGAGAAGATCTCCGTGGCTGCGTATGCTGGGTTTTCCCGCTCAGCCCCTAATTCTGCTGGACTGGGCTGGGCTTGGAAGAACCCTACCCATTAGTCTGCTGCTCTGGCCCTGCTACTCACTCAGCTGGTCCCACTTAAATCTCTTATGTGTATCATGTTATGTGTCACCAGTCACACATCCTATCTGGGAGGGCTTTGATGGGTTAGATCTCAGAACCTCCACCTGCTAGTTGAAGTCTAGGCTCCTGTTAAACCTTGGGCCTCTGTCTTGGCTTCAGGGTAAGAACTGGCCTTACTCTTTCAGCCTTTTGCCCATCAGCTTCCTGTGCTTTCCTGCTTATCATGTTGGCTGAAATCTCCAACTGACTGTGCTTTGGAGCCCTAAACTCTGCTGAGTAGTCTTCCAACACAGTGCCCAGGTTGACAGCTCTGCTCATGTCAAAGGACTGTGAGATGATGAGGCCTGGCTGCCAGAGGACGGATCTCGGCAACGTGCAACAGGAGGCACACATTCCTCCTCTCAGACAGGACTTGTACTACAGATGTAGGTAGGGTTAGGAAGGCACCACATATCCTGTTCGAAGGTACAGTGTGATCTTCCACTCCATGGGCTGCTTGCCTCTTAGGATCAGGCCAACCCAATGAATATGGGGAGATGGGCTAAAGATGGAGGGATTCTAGAGTGGCGTATCTATGGCATAACTCACATCTTAGAAGCCGGTCCAGGAGAAGGAGAAAGTTTTGTTCTTCTGGTCATTCAGAACTATTTTGAAGGAGTTCAGTTTTTTTAGATGCTGCTGAAGCTGAGCAACTTGCTTCTTGAAAGTATCATTCTGTAGATAAATAATAGCCACCCAGAAAATGTCTCCCTTCCTACCTGCCTATGGTAGGAATAAACAATCATCTTCACTGAAGTGGACTCCTTACTCCAGTGGAAAAATGGCTGTGAAGAGCAGGCCGCATGTGGTGTTGATAAGTACCTTCTACATGTCACTGCTTGCCATATAGCTGTCGCCCTTGCCTCATCCCAAGAGGTAGTTTGTCTCCTGGCATCTCCTCCCCCTGAGCTTAGGAAATGCTTCTTCTTCAGTTTGAATAACCTGGATCATGTGAACTTCATGAAGGTCAAGAGTCTTTTCCTGAGAGTTTAGATTTGGGAGCGTGTGTGGCAGGCTCTTTCCAAAGATAGTTCAGAAACAAGTAGTAGAGGAGGCTAGGTTGAGGGGAGAGGGGCCCTGCTTTTCCACTTGATTTGGCTTTTATTGCCCCCTTTGAGATACCATGGCCATTTTCTTTGGCGGCCACCCTCATTTTTTTTTTTCCGTCTAGAGTTTTAACTTGGGTCTATTGTCCATTTTACAGCTAAAGACACTGAGTCTCAGAGAAGTAATAATTTGCATGAGGTCACATGGGCTGTTAGTGATAGAGCCAAGTCTTAGACTTGGGTCTTGGACACTCCAAAATTTTCCATTGTGTATTCCACAGACCACTTATAAAAGTTATATCCATGAAACATACTAGAAGCAAATTTCCATTGGTTGAACATAAAAAGTAAGCAGTGTTAGACCAGCCAAATGTAAGAAACTAGCTTCTAAAAACTGCTGTTAATACAGTAACCATTAGATAGTGCCATGAAATATTTTATATTGCTTTTACAGTATGATACACAAAGAAAATAAAATAGTCCAAACCCATTTTCTCACAAACACAGTAATCAAAGCATGCATAAAAATCAAAAAGTTCTAAATGTAAGGCTTGCTGAACCACAGTCTTGGTGGGAGGGCTCAGACCTCCCCCGGCTTGGGAGGGCCACTGGTCACAAATCTATAGCTTCATATAGAATTTCAATCATGAACAATTAACAAGCTAGCCAAATATGAGAGCTAGACATTCTTTCCAAACCCCCATAGAACATTTAAAAAATTTATTATGTATCAGGCCATGAAGAAAATCGCAATACACTCCAAATCTTACATAGAGCCACATTCCCTATTAAGCAAGAAAACCAATGTTAGGAACAAGATACAAACTCTAATAACATAGGGAGGGACTGCTTTAATAATGCCTGAAAAAGAACTCTGTGGTGTGTCTGCTTGTGTGGTTTTGACTATGTATAAACACAGCATGGGTTATACAATAGTTCATAAAGCAATCTAATTTTATGTATTTAGAGGGACACTTGTATATGTATACATACTTATGTATGTGCATAGTAAATGCATAAATATGTTTCTTGGAATAATGCACAAAGAACTGTTGACATTTAATGTCCTAAGAGAGAAAAGGTACAGGTCAGAGGCAAGGAGCAGACATTATAGACAATTAAATCACACACAATTAACAAGGGAACAATCATTCATGGCTACAATTCTTTCCAAATCCATATTAAGTAATTTAAAAAAAGTATATTGCATAGCAGGCCATAAAGAAACTTTAATAACTTCTAAATACCATACACAGACCATACTGTTCTTTCTACTGTTTGAGTTTTCCTTCTACTTAAAGAAATATAAAAAGGAGAGTATTTTAAAATATTTTATTATAAAAAAGAATCACTAGGACAAATCTTTCAAGTTGCTCTAAAGACTCTCTCCCAACACATACACAAATAAAGATAGTCTAAACAGTAGAAAAACATTTTTTAAGCCATGAAATTAAAGCACAGTATTTTAAAAATAAGTTTTATTGTCTTCAAAATTTCATGATGCATTTTGATCACATCCAGATCCCTTCCCTCCTCCCCAGCCTGACTCCACTACCCCCTTGCGCAGATTTTATGTCCTCCATCATTTATTTAAATTTTTTTTTGTCTTTTTGAGACAGGGTCTCCCTTTAGTCCCAGCTGGCCTGGAGCTCACTATGTAGACCAGGCAGGCCTTGAACTCACAAAGATCCACCTGTCACTGCCTCCCAAGTGCTAGGATTTTTTTTTAAAGACCTATCAGTTCTAATCTGTGCCTCCCAAGTGCTTTTTTTTGGGGAGGGGTCCATGCCCTAGGGTATGATCAAATACCCTCTCCTCCCAAGGTTCAGGGATCATTTTGGAAGAAGGGGCAGAAACGCTGTAAAAGGCAGAGGTGGTAGACGGATATAAGGAAACCGTGCTCTCTGGACAACACATATGAGCCCACAGTGCTTATGACAGCATGCACAAGGCCTGTGCAAAACTAAGCCAGACAGGGTCCAGACTGAGTAAGGGTGGCGGGCAGGAAGCCCCAGCTCTGAGAGTCTATAAGTGCAGTCTTTTTTAAATGATATAAGCCCACCCATTAATGAAAATGTCTGGTCAAGTTGAATTTTTTTTAATTTTATTTATTTTTTTATGTGTATGAATGTATTGTCTGCATGTAGGTCTGTGCACCTGTGTCATGCAATGCCGCGGGGGTCAGAAGAGGGTGTCGGATTCCCCTGGAACTGGAGTTCTCCTAGAATTGGAGTTACAGATGGTTCTCAGCTGCCATGTGAGTGCTGGGGATCGAACCCAGGTCCTCTGCAAGAGTGGTCGGTGCTCTTAACTGCTAGGCCATCCCTCCAGCCCGAATTTAAAGAAAATTTAATTCTGTGTTGTATATGTAAAGAATGCTTAAAAGATAAGGATTTGAGTAAGGTCCCAGGGGCCTATAAGACTGCTTTCTTGTGATCCTGTACTCCTCCCCTCCCTTACAGTGTTTCCACCCCCTCTTCCACAAGAGTGCCTGAGCTGATCTTCTTTAAGGAAGAGACACTAGATAGGCTGACTAGACTCCAGTGAATGAACTTGCACCAAGGGACATCTGGGTACACAAACTTGACTCAGTAGGCCTTAACATATATGACAGAATGCATGGAATCCGATGGGTGTGTGACCCTAGGGGGTGTGAATGGAGGAGGGGGGGGTATAAAGATGATTAAGATGTTTTATATGAAATGCACAAAAATTAAAAAAATACATTAAAAAATTTAAATATGAGAAAACAACCTTAATATTATTGAGAAACACTAAAGGATTTAATAAAAGTTAAACATTTAAAAGAGCAAAGTTGGGGCTGGAGAGATGGCCTAGCGGTTAAGAGCGCCAACTGCTCTTGCAGAGGACCCAGGTTCGATCCCCAGCACCCACATGGAGGCTGAGAACTGTCTTTAACTCCAGTTCCAGGGGAATCCGACACCCTCTTCTGACCTCCGGGGCATTGCACAACACGGGTGCACAAACCTACATGCAGACAGTACATTCACACACATAAACAATTTTTAAAAAAATTAAAAAAAGAGCAAAGTCATGGCATGCAAATGTAGACAAGTAAAAAGGAATAAGGCACATGTCTTAAAATCAGGCAAGGTCTCTTTGGGGCCTTAAGAACTGAACAAAACAAGCTGGACGTGGTGGTGCACACCTTTAATCCTAGCACTTGGGAGGCAGAGGCAGGCGAATCTCTGTGACTTCAAAGCCAGCCTGGTCTACATAGTGAGTTCCAGGACAGCCAGAGCTACAGGGAGACCCTGTTAAAAAAAAAAAAAAAAAAAAAAAAAAAAAGAATTAAAACAAATGGGATTTTCTAGTGTTAAATTCTGCAATTCTTTATGAATGTGCATATGAGGGTAAGCATGAATAATTTTACAGAAAAATATATTTTCTGAAACTGAATCTAGAGAAGATATCTCTACAGATCAATTTATTATTTAAATAATGATAGTGCTTATTGTTATATAATATATAACAGCATAATGATAATATATAATAATAACTAACAGACAAATAACAATATTTCTTATTATTATTTAAACTTGTCAAAGTTCTAACTCCAACCATCTCAAAAATGTTCCCATTGGCCAAGTGTGGAGGCACAAACTTTTGCTCCCAGCATTTGGAGGGCAGAGGCACATGGATTGCTGTGAGATCAAGGCTACCCTATTCTACATATGGAGTTTCAGGCCAGCTGGGGCTACATAGTGAGACCCTGTCTCAAAGAACAAACAACAAAAAAGTTTCCAGAAGTTTCAGATAGGAATTAAGTGAATTTCTAAAGAAAGATAATTCTCACTGTTACTGAGACTGCTCACAAAGTATAGGAATTGAAGAAAGTGTGTATATTTTTAAATGATTGAAGAAAACAGCAAAAGCTAAGGAATTTAGCAGCTACGAAAATATGACACATGGACTTCACTTGTGACTATCAATAAAAGAATCCTAAGTGCTTAATTTATCTTAAATAATTATTGAGTAAATTCAAGGCATACTGAAATAATAGCACACCATGACTAGCAGGGATTTGTTTCAAGAATGTAAGAAGACTTCAATATTTAGACATCTTCTCTGTGATTTACAAATGTTAAATACATTTGAGAAAAATCATGAGTATATCAACAGATGCTCAAAAGCATTTGATTAAAAAAGAAGAAGAAAGAAACAATCAAGGAAGTGAAAAGAAAACCCACAGAGTGGGAGGAAACCTTCACCACAGATGCATTTGACAAAGCATTGATTTACAGAATATATAAACTACTCAAAAAACAAAGAAGAAAGAAAACAGATGACCTACTCAAAAGATGGAGCAAAGAGCTGAACAAAGACTTCATGAGTGAGGAATTAGAGATGGCTGAGAAACATCTTAAAAAGTGTTCAATGTCACTAATAATTAAGGAAATGCAAATTAAAACCACTTTAAGATATCATCTCACTCTAATAAGACTGACTAGGATCAAGAAAACAAATGATACCAAGTGTTGGAGAGGTTGTTGGGAAAGGGGAATACTCATCCACTGCTGGTGGGAATGTAAATTCATTCAGCCACTATGGAAAGCAGTGTGGAGAACCCTTGGAAGACTTGGAATGAACTTGCTACCTGACCCAGCCATACCACTCCTGGGTATGTACCCACAAGACTCATCTTACCGCAGAGATACATACACAGCCATGTTTATTGCAGCTCTCTTCACAATAGCAAGGAGTTGGAACCAACCCAAGTGCCTCTCAACTGACGAGTGGATATAGAAAATGTGGTACATCTACACAATAGAGTTCTATGCAGTGGTAAAGAAAGATGACATCATGAACTTTGCAGGTAAATGGCTGGAGCTAGAAGACATCATGCTGAGTGAAGTAACACAGTCCCAGAAAAACAAATGACGAAATGGTATCCCTCATTTGTGGATGCTAGCACAAATTACCTAGTTGTATGGCAAGCTGAGCAACGTTAATGTGATCTGAAAACAACTGTGCTCTTATATTGTAGAATCCCTTAAAAAATAAAAAAGAAAAAAGCATTTGATTAAAATATTTCTAGACCAATTCTTAACAAAAGAAAAGTAGATGGATAATTCTTTGACATGACTACTCATCTATGACTTTATATAATTATACAGATGATGGATAAACATTAGATAAATGACAGATAGATAGCAGTAGGTAGATTATAGATAGACGGATAGACGTGTATACTTTTTTCCTCTAAAACAAAGACTGGAGTTAATTATTTTACATGGATCACTAACTCTAAGGTTTTCAAATTGACCAGGGATATTATCCGTCACTGTCCCCATGCTGATGTGGGTCCTACTTGGGGTTCCTGGCCATTGTGACTTTCTTTCCATGACATCATGTGCACCCCAGGAATATACTTGTGTGAAAACCAGGCATTGACTTGCATACCTCTGTAGACTATAATATTCATAGCTTGGAGTGGGAGAGCTGAACATAAGAGCTTTAAGTGCGTAAGGAAAAACCATCAGTAAACCATGCAGACTTCATTATTCTGAAGGAAGTATGTCACAGGGGTGGGCATTGAGAGTTCTTAAGGCTTGCAAGGTTTCCAGTCACTCTCTGATCCCTGTACTGTTTGAAGATATGCACACTCTTCCTTCTCTGCCCTGGCCACCTCCTGCCACTATGCTTCCCCGCCATGATGGACTCTGATTCCTCTGGAACCTTAAGCTCAAACTCTTTCTTTTTTGTCTTTTTGAGACAGGGTCTCCCTGTACTCCCGGCTGGCCTGGGACTCAGTATGTAGACCAGGCTGGCCTTCAACTCACAGGGATGTACCTGCCTCTGACTCCTGAGTGCTGAGATGAAAGGCATGCACCACCATGCCTGGCCCCAAACTCTTTTATAAATTGCTTTGGTCAGCGTTTTTTTTTTTTTAAATGTTTTTTAATTAATTTATTATTTTTTATGTGTATGAGTATATTGTCTGCATATAGGTTGGTGCACCCGTGTCATGCAATGCCATGAAGGTCGGAAGAGGGCGTCGGATTCCCCTGGAACTGGAGTTAAAGATGGTTCTTAGCCACCATGTGGGTGCTGGGAATCAAACCCGGGTCCTCTGCAAGAGCAGTTGGTGCTCTTAACCGCTGAGCCATGTCTCCAGCCCCTGGTCAGTGTTTTTAATCACAGAAACAGAAAAGGTAACTAAGACATCTACAGTCCTTAAAAATCCCAACACTTCAAAAGTCCTATGTCTTTTTAAAAGTCCAATGCCTCTTAAGTGTGGGCTCCTGTAAAATTAAAACAAAACAAAAGTTTTCTGGGTACACTTAAATAAAACCAAAGCCCACCAGTATCAGAGATCTAAGATTTATTCTTGATTTTCTGGGCTCCAAAGGGCTTGGACAGCTACACTTCTCTGGCTCTGCCGTCCACAGCACACACAGCTCGTCTCATAGGTTCAGGCTGACTCCACTCCACACCTGCTGCTGCCCTTTGTGGTCATCCCACAGTTATCTCCAATATCCTGGGGTCTTCACTACAACGGAGGCTGCACCTTCACTGGCCTCTCTTGTCCTCTCAGGGTGCCAGGCATCAAATTCTCTCCATGACTTCTTCAATCCTGGGGGTCTTCACTGCAACTGAGGCTGCGTCTTCACCCAGTGGCCTTTCCTGGCCTCTTACAGTGGGTGCATTTGGATTTGCCCCATGCCTTCAACACCAGTACCACCTGGGTGACTCCTACATATTGCCAAGCTGTGCTGCCAGTTTGATGCACAGCCTCAGGCCCCTCTGGAGCACAGCTTCTGTGTGTTGACCCTGAGGGAATATTTCCTAGAAGGTTTTACTCAGTTATGCTGATTTCTTGTTACAGCTGATTTTTCAGCCCCAGCTGAGTAGCATCCAGTATCCTCATAAAGCACAAAATATTTCACTTCCAAAAATTCTAACTTAAAAATATATCACACAAACAGACCTGGCAGAGTCCTTGCCTCTCATTGAAGTTCATTAGCCAGGCGTCCATCGTCTACACGTCTTTCAGCATTATCTTCCAAGTTTGTACAGAACAGCTCACTGAGCTCCAAATACTTCTCCATGCCAAAGCTTCAAAAACTTCTGCAATCCTTCCAGACACATGAGGTCAGTTTCATCACAGCCCACTCTCTGGTACCAATTTCTGTCCTGGTTACTTTCTGTTGCTGCAGATAAAAACACTGACCAGAACTAACTTGAGGAAGGAAGGGTTTATTTTATGTTACATCTCCCAGGTCACAGCTCATCTATCACGAAGGGAAGTCAGTTCAGGAACCTAGACATAGGAGCTGAAGACAGTCTATGGGGAGATGCTGCTTACTGGCTTGCTCTTCTGCCCTGTGCTCAGCCTGCTTTCTTATACAACCTAGGACCACCTGCTCAGAGGTAGCACCACCTGAAGTGGGATTTGCCCTCCCATATCACTCAATAATCAAGTAAATGCCCCACAGCCATGGCCACTGGCCAGTCTAAGTGAGACAAGTCCTCAGTTTAGGGTCTCTCTTCCCAGATGTGTCAGGTTAAGAACTGAAGCTATCCATCCATGAACTGGGCATTCTACATTCACTTAGTCTCTGGGTTTTGACCAATTGTGAATCTTGTAACATTCTCTATAAGTTAATGAGAGGTGAGAGCTACACTTGTCTGTGCCTGCCTATAAAGATAACTATTTAGAATATAGTTAGAAATTACATGGGTTTAGGAAAGTAGCAATAGTAGGTTCTTCTGTAAGGTCTAGGATCTCTCCAGCCACAGGTATTTGTCTAAGTTGGAAGCCCCAGGCATGCATTCCCTCCCACTGAGTGAGCCTTGTATCTAATTATACAACTGTTGGTTACCCCCAGATAAAACTACCACTATTACACCAGGAGGAATATTTTTCTGGGCCCGTTACTGTTGTGGTTTGTAGGCTTTACAGCTGGGTAGGACTACTGATTAATTTTATCCCTTGACAGCTTGCACAGCACCTTCTGATACAGTGAGAGCAGATTCTTAGGCAGAAGGATTCCGGGTCAGTTTCAGCTTGATTCCTCTAAGTCTTGTGTCTGAAGTGTGTGCTGTCTTCAGCAATAGGATCTTGCCTTTAGTTCTGGGAAGCAACCAAGGATAGTGGCAGTAGCCTGTATTGCTTTGAGAGTCTCTTGGACTCCCCTGACAACAAATAAGAGGGAGATTTTCCTTGCCTGACACTGGGATCTTTGTTAAATAGCCTACAGCTACATACACACATACATATATAGCGTATAGAATAATACGTTTCCCTGTGGATTTTTCTGATATCCTTGGTGCTATTTATGCTTCCTTCTTTCTTCTGTTTTGCCCTCTCTTGCCCCCTCAGCTGTTTAAGTCCCCTCCCCCATTTTTCCCATTTCCTCCTGATAGCACCTATGTCCTACTCTCCTCTCTAGAGCTCCTTCTCCTCCCTCCCCTACCGTGCCTTTATACTTTCCTGGCTTCCACAGTTACTTCAGATTATATACTTACATCTAATGATTCAGAGCTAGGTTCTGAAAATAGGAGAGAACATAACAACAATTTGTCTTTCTGGGTCTAGGTTACCTCACTCAGTATAATATTTGGGAGTGTTCTAGTTAGCTTTAATTGTCATCTATGCCTATCCTACAGTCATCTGAGAGGAAAACTTTGATGAAGGAATAGCCTAGATCAGATTGGGCCATGGGTGTGTCTCTAGGAGATTATCTTGATCAGTGGATGCAGGAGGGCCTGGCCCACTGTGGCCAGCACCATCCTTAGTGGTCCTGGCCTGTTTAAGAAAGAACTAATAGGGGCTGGAGAGATGGCTCAGCGGTTAAGAGCACTGACTGCTCTTGTAGAGGACCCCAGTTTGATTCCTAGCACCCACATGGCGGCTAAGAACCATCTTCAACTCCAGTTCCAGGGAAATCTGACGCCCTCTTCTGACCTCCATGACATTGCACAACATGGGTGCCCAAACCTACATGCAGACAGTACACTCATACACATAAAAAATAATAAATAAATAAATAAATAAATAATTTTTTAAATAAGAAAGAACTAATTGGGGCTGGAGAGATGGCTCAGTGGTTAAGAGCGCTAACTGCTCTTGTAGAGGACCAGGGTTTGATTCCCAGCACCCACTTGGTGGCTAAGAACCATCTTTAAGTCAGGCGTGGTGGTGCACGCCTTTAATCCTAGCACTCGGGAGGCAGAGGCAGGCAGATGTTTGTGAGTTCCAGACCAGCCTGGTCTACAGAGTGAAGTCCAGGCCAGCTGGGGCTACAGGGATACCCTGTCTCAAAAAGACAAAAAATAAAATAAAATACAATATTCAGAGTTAAATAAAAAGAACTAATCACCAGGCTTCGAGCAAGCTTGCAAGCAAGCCCAGGTGCCGTCTCTTCCATGGTTCCTGCCTTGACTTTCTTCGATGATGGACTGAGACCCGGAAGCCAAAGAAACCATTTCCTCCTCCAAATTGCTTCTCGTCAAAGTGTGTCTTTGCAATGACAGAATGAAACTAGGGCAATCAGCATGTCTACTGAGTCAAGGACTCAACACCTTCATCCAAGCAAGCACTTTCTCAGGGGTGCTGATTTGCATGCCTTAGCCTAAGCCTGTAAATAACCTTGATTGGTTCCTTTGTTTACACCCCCAGATTCTCAATGATAGTTTGTCCTTAAAGAGACTTTAAAGAAGTGAGAGTCACATTGAGCTATTTTATGACAGAATCTCTCTTAAGACACGAATGACACAACCAGAATAATAGGAGAATTCTAACTCCTTACCGGGTCTGTCTATCCGTGAGCCCAGAAAGTTGCTGTACTAATTTCTGAGCAGACTATATGAAAAACTAGCTGGACACAGACACACAGACACACAGACACTGAGAGAGAGAGAGGGAGAGAGAGAGAGAGAGAGAGAGAGAGGCCAGCTAGCCAATAAATAGACTTTCTTTGTTCCAGTGAGTACCACTGCCTTCAATCCCGCTAAAGTGGCCACTGCTGCATTTTCATACAGTGCAGGGATTGCAAAATAGCCCTTAACAAACATTCCCCAACATAACAGAGAAATGACAGCTTTGAACACCTCCCATCATTTGGATCAGAAGAAGCCCACGAATCTGAGTGGAGGAAGTACATGCCTGACATCAAGTGCTGTATAAACTTATTTCATGTTCAAGCTCTGGCACAGGGCTGGGTAGAGCATCAGTTCTGGTCAGTGCCAGCCAAATTTGCTGTCAATAATGAGATCAGACCATGACGGAGGAAAGATTGCTGTCTACTACAGAAAACTGCTTCTTGTTACTGACATTACTTTGCTGCTCTCTGACCTGCTTCTAGGGGCGATGAATAATATGACAGGCTTTTTGTGTGCTTGTCCAATAAAATATATTGTTCCTTATAGCAAAATGAAACTGGATGTTGAGGCTTTGTACAGTACACAGGTTGACATTTTCTTAGCTATTAGCTGGAATTAATCCTGTTACAATGCTGTTTACATTTGAAAAAATAAAATAAAGCACACACTTGTGATTTGGAGCCATGATTTCTGAGTCTCTAAGGGCTTCCTCACTCCATCCAGTTTTCCTGTCTCGGAATTACAAGCTCAGTACCAAACACAGGAGCTCAAGATTGTTTTAGGACCTCTTGTTTAAGGAGTTTAAGCTCTAAATTCCACAGATCTTTTGCTTCAAAACTTCGAACAAAATAAGAACTAATGTGAATGGTTATTGTAAAAAAAAATAAGACTCCATTAAATATTCTCTTAAGGTTGATATGAAATGACAAGGAGGGCTCAGCAGATAAGGAATGTCTCTGGGGATGAGGGAGAGAGGAGTGAGAAACATGGGTATTGAAAAGAAGATTAGGAGACCCCCCCTCCCAAATTAGTTAAGGAGAAGGAGATTTTTCATTCTTTTTCACATTAATAATTAAGAAGAGAATTTCACGGGATTCAAGAGAGAATGAATCCAGGAATTGATGGGTGCTGGCAGTAACAAGCAGCCAGAGAGAGCAATCTCTTTGTCATTCACACCACACATAAACGTTCATGCCAGAGAGGGTCTCAGGTGACCTCCAGGAGAAGGCAGGTAGAGTGCGGCACATGCAGAACCAACCCATGTGGGCCAAGGAGTTGGATGAGCAAAAACCACAATCCCATAGTAGAGTGAATTCTTTAAGGTGTATGGGGGGAGAGGAGAGAAAGAGGAGGATGGGGGGCAAGAAGTGAGCTATCATCTCCAAGATCTAGCCAGGATAAGTGTCCCCTGGCCTCTTAATTCTCTAGCATTCTTTTGTCTACCAGTAGTGATGGATTCTGGGTGGAATTAGGATCCAGTATGTTCCCTTCCTGCACAACTCTATTCAGGTTCCTACCATAAGCCTGCCGCACCCACTGTGAGCAAGACCTTCTACCGAGGAGCAGAGGAAAGGGAACAAATCCTCTCCTCGTGGCGCTCTTCCAGAGTCCTGTCCTTGGCCAAAACATTCTAGCTCATCTGTCAACATGAAATCACCCAGAGTTCTCGTTTTTCCCTCTTAATTCTTTAACAGTGCAGGCTCGGAAAACTCCTTAGTCAAAATAGTAGACTGTTGGAACAGACAACGAAGGTTGCCTATGTTTTCATTTTGAGAAGCACCTGCCACGACCACAGGCTCTTTCCAAGGACCCTTTTTGTAGGTCAGCGATCTCACAGCCGGATCCAAACTGGTTAGATCCGGGTGAGTGCTGGCTGAGCGGTTCCCGATGTTTCCAGGGATCTGTGAGAGAGTCAGGCACACGAACTCTCTCCTGAAGGACTTGACAGGACAGTAGTGAAAAGTGCATTCAGAAACTTTTTTGAGAGACTGTGTGCAAAGCACCCAGAAGCAGTGGGTTGGAGAAGTGAAGAGGCACACAGAAATGAGACAGCAGGCGAAGCGCAGGCACAGGACGAGCTCTGAGTTAGAGAAGTCTGGAGATGCAGATTGAAGGCAGTCAGTCACTCTGTCCTAGTAGAACAGAAACGAGGAACTAATAGACTGCAATTCTGCAGGGAAAAAGTAAAGATAAGCACAAGAGAGGACCTGAGACATAAACTCAGCCAAGGCCTGGAGACGCTTCCCTTAGACTTGGGTGAGAGTTTCAGCGACCTCCTGAGTTGCAATATTGTTTTTGTTCTCTCGTGGCTTCATTTGGTTTATTTTGACTTTTTCTGGACTTTATTTTAATTTTTATTTATATATTTTTTAATTTGTTATTTTTATTTTATGTATATGAGTGTATTGCCTGCATGTGTGTAAGTGCACCCACATAGTGCAATGCTGGAAGATGTTGGATGAGGGTGTTGAGTCCCTGGAACTGGAGTTAGCCTCCCTGTGGGTGCTGGGAATTGAACCCAGGTCCTCTGGAAGAGCAGCTGGTGCTCTTAACCACTAAGCCATCTCTCCAACCCCCTAATTTTAATTTTGTTTATTATTTTTATTTTATGTGTATGAGTGTACTGTCTGTGTATATGTAAGTACCCATGTTGTGTAGTGCCCATGGAGGTCAGAAGAGGGCATCTGATTCCCCTGTAACTGGAGTTACAGACACTTGTTAGCCACCATGTAGGTGCTAACTGGGAATAGGGCCCACGTCCTCTGCAAGAGCAGACAGTGCTCTAAACCACTGAGTCATCTCTCCAGCCCCCTAGACTTTATTTTCCTGTGTAATCTTAAAAAGCTGTTAACTGAAAAGGAACAGTTCTACTATGTTCCTTACATCCTGTAAATGCTAAGTACCTCTCCAAGTTCCTTTGAAAATAGGTCAGATTAACACATTTAAATGCAATATCCTGCCTACAAAATACAGAGACCTACAGATTTACCTGCTTTAGTATGTGTCTAAAGCATTTGTCTGTCATTCCCTTTGAAGAAGATATTCCAGCATCCCTGGACCATCCCTGGAAATGCATTTGAAGTGGTGGCCACTTTTGTGCTCTTTTGTGGAATCTGATCCTTTCCTTCTTCCAGGTACCAAGTCACCCAGGATTATTATTTATTTATTTATTTATTTATTTATTTATTTATTTATTTATTTGTATGAATGTACTGTCTGCATGTAGGTCTATGCACCCATGTTGTGCAATGCCTCCGAGGTCAGGAGAGGGTGTCGGATTCCCCTGGAACTGGAGTTCTCCTGGAATTGGAGTTACAGACGGTTCTGGTTCTCAGCTGCAATGTGGGTGCTGGGGATCAAACCTGAGTCCTCTGCAAGAGCAGTCAGTGCTCTTAACCACTAGGCCATCTCCCCAGCCCCCTAGGATTCTTCTTGGTCTTCACTTATCAATTCCTGTCAACATGGTGCCATCAATCTAGCTCACCCATGATTTCCTACAGGATGATGAGTGGTTCTGGAGACTTGTGCATTATATGGTAGAATAAAGCCTGAAATTTTATAAACTTCTGAGTCAAAATGATAAAGGTAGGAATAATATTATTATATATTCCTACCAGACAAATACAAACTTGGCTCTTGGCTCTTCTTAATGGAATAGAGCTGGGGTGGGGAGTCAGCAAAGTAGAGTCAGGAGTAAAGTCAGGTTTCATGCCTTTGCATATGCTTATACTACTAACAGTCTTTAATTTCTTTCCTCTGGTACTAGAGATACAACTCAGGGCTTCACACATGCAAGGCAGATGCCCTACCACTAAGTTACATCTCCAACCCCTAGTCTTTAATTCTTGGAATAGTTTTCTATTTACAAAAGAGTTGAGCAGTTAGTAAAGAGTTTTCATGTGCCAGATTCTCCTTTTACTAACACATTTTTGGTACATTAATTATAACTAATGAATGAGTATTGATGCCCAATTAGTATAACATCCACAAAAACCCCTAATATACTTCTCCAGGGTACCATATTACACCAATATCTCCTTAGACTTATCTTTGCTATAAAAGTGTCTTTTTCAGTAGTGATCAGGTAAATTTCACAGGGTCTCTCCTCCCAAATGTGCTTAATGATTTTCTCCCACTTAGAATGGAGCAGTAGAATCCTGGGGAAAGGCTCACAAACATAGAGCATCATTTTCACCACATCCCACGGAAACTCAGCGTGACTTAGCACTGTCAGTAGCATCCGTCCTTGATGACCCACCGAGGTGCTCTGTACCACCTTTCCCTGCTGTGCGGTTTTGCATCCTGTCTTTTCACACTGTATTCTTTAAGAAGTGGTCCCTGCACAGTTCACACTCTGAGGGAGGAGCATCCACATGACTTATCTAGAATTCTTCTGGGACATTTGTTTGTTTGGGTTCCTTACTAACTTATTCAATAATTTTTACATAAGTATAGACACATGCACATTTACTGTAAGCACTGGGCAATAATCTAATATTATTACTTTTTTTTGGAAACAGAGTCTCATCTACCCCAGCTGGCTTCAAACTCACTATACCACATAGCCATGGATAACCTTGAATTCCCAATCCTCCTGCTTCCACCTCCCAAAGGCTGGGATTATGGGTCCCTTCCATGTCCAGCCTATGCAGTGCTAGAGACGAAACCCAGTGCTTCATATCTGCCCAGCAAGCACTCGACCAACTGAGCTGAGCTATGTCCCTAGCCCTCAACACTGCTCTATTCTGTTGCTTTGGTAGTTCAAGATTTGGCCACTAGGAGCTCTTTCAGTGGGCTCCTGCGCTCATTTGACATCCTCCTGTCAATATGTATGCACATTTGTTTGTGTTTCTGTGTATGTGCTTGGTTTCAGTGCTTCTTTGCTTTCTGGAACTGCAAAAGGGTCCTGGCTCATCCTACATATTTCCTACCCCAGTCCAATAGTCAGCCATTTCTCTAAAGAATTCTTCTGGATCCCTTTTACTGGACAATGATGTTAGACACCATCTGAGCTTGAGACATGCTTGTTGTGACCGAGGTGCTTTCTGCCTGATTTTTGGAAGTAAAATTTACTGGAATGAAGCCAGACCTATTTGTTTATGTGTGGCGCATGTCTGCTTTTGTGCATCAACAATGCAGCTAAATAGCTGCGATAGAAATCATGTATTCTGCAAAGCCTTCAATATATAAATAGGTAACCTTTGTATGGAATGGCCTATCACAGTGATACAGGACTGCTTTTTGTTATTTGGAATGCTAAGGCAGGAGGATTGTGAGTTCAAGACCAGCCTAGGCTATATAATTAGATTTTGTCTCAAAAAGAGAACAAACACAAAGAAGAAAGGGGGAGGGGAGAAAGGAAGAAAGAAAGAAGAAAAAATATATCAACATGTAAACAAAAGCAGTAACTACAGATTGGCTCTAACAATCTCCTAGTATGGAGACTTTATCAGGAGTAGAAGCTGAGATTACACCCAACAGCTGTTTAACTTTACGATACACTACTGTATTCTCTAAGATTCATGCCCATCTACTCCAGTCAAGTCAGAAAGTCATATTGAGATAAAAATGTATTATGCATCCTCAATATTTAACTTGGCAATAATCTTTGTAACTGCCTCATGAATACTACATCTGATTAGCTCTTTGGAGGGCCTATAGGAGGCTATAGAATATCACCCCATTGCAAGATTAACATAAATACTCTTGAATATGTCCTCATTCACCTTGACCTAGCACCCCCAAATCCAGCCCACAATCAGATTCCACAGTTTTTTTATGAATATAAAATAGGAAAAATGGTTCTTTTTTCTATAAAGATTTTTCCTTTGATGTTTGGCATAGTAAGTGCCCCTTTCCCCCACTGGGTGCACACACACAAGGCATGCTGTAGAGAACAGATCTTAAGGGGTTTTGATATAAAGAATTCTCATTTCCTACAATGTCACGTCCTCCAGTTATTACAGGGTTTGCAAATAAGGCAAGAACCACCAATAGAAATAGATGGTACATCCAGACAGTAACTGAGCTTTCTCCCTTTTGTGTTATTACATTCATTAGCATTTACAAAGGCTGGCTTCTTTGTAGGGCCTTGTGACCATGACCAATGGCCACATGTCCCTTCATGACTCTGGAAGCTCAGTTGCAATTGGGGCACCAAAATATTCTGAGGCCTCTGAGGTCTTCTGTAAATCCCCATTGCAACTCTCAGAGTTCCATGTTTTTCTGCCCAGTGTTAAGCTGGTCAGGCTGAATGTTCAACTCATCAGAGCCAACTTCAGTCTTAGGCATTGCATTTGCTTTTCAACTCTGTCTCTGCTGTAAGAGACTCTTCCTCTTTTGTCTAACTGTGCCTTGAGCTAAGAATTTGCCAGCTACCATTTCTTATTTTTTTATACATTGCCCCTGACAGTTAGTAGTAACTACCTCACCTCCATAGGTAGTCTAGTGGGCCTCTTCCAGTCCTTTCTACTTACTCAACGCCATTGGCTCCTTAGAGCACCACCCCCAGCATTGTTTTCTCATCCCAGTACATCATAAGCTAATGACTTCTCATCCTTAAATACTGCTACTGGAAGTTTCCTGTCTTCACGCACAACGTTCCACCTTATCCCAGAATCCTTTTCTTTCCATTATCCTGAAGCACAAGAGTCACTCTGGTTCCTGCCTCTGAACTAACCAGGGTTATTTGAGTCTTTTTCATTTGTCTCCACTAGACCTAGAATAAGTATGGTGTCTGTCAAAAGAGACTTGAAAATATATTTGCTCCAACAATATTGGGCTCATTTCTTTTTTTATTATTATTTATTTTTGTATGTGTATGAATGTATTGTCTGCATGCAGGTCTGTGCACCCGTGTCATGCAATGCCTCGGAGGTCAGAAGAGGGTCTCGGATTCCCCTGGAACTGGAGTTCTCCTGGAATTGGAGTTACAGACGGTTCTTAGCCGCCATGTGGGTGCTGAGGATCGAACCCAGGTCCTCTGCAAGAGCGTCGGTGCTCTTAACCGCTAGGCCATCTCTCCAGCCCCTATTGGGCTCATTTCTATCTCACACGGCAATCCAGAAGAACCCAGGATGTGCAAGGCAAGAGGGTGAGCCAGCTTATGATGTCATGAAAGCAGCCTGACTTCTCCCCTTTCATTGCCCTGTTACTGCCGCAAATGCTACTCAGATTTACTGAAGTAGTCAATTCTGTCATGATATACATATATTGAAAACTCTAAAGTTTAAATCCTGGATGTCCTTCAAAGGCCACTGTAGTAAAGGTTTGGTTGTCAGCCTGAGGAGCTATTGGGAGGCAGAGACTTGAGGAAGGAAGTTCCAACATTAAGGATGAACTCTTAAGTTGGATATTGCAGCATTGTCCCTCCTCGTCTCTCTTTCCTTCCTGGCCACTGTGAGGTGAACAGGCCTCCTCACCATGCGCTTTAACCAGGATGTTCTGTGCCACCAAAGGCTCAAAGTAAGTGGCCATGGCCTAAAATCATGAGCCAAATTAACCTTCCTTCTTTAAAATGTTACCTCAGGTAATCAAGTCCACAACAGAAAGGGAAGTAGGAATAGAATTTCAAATGAGGTCCTTTCAAAGATGGGATGTGGAAGTTGTACACGTCGACACTGCCTTCTCCCTGATGAAACCTTGGGCAGTGGTCATGTCTGCTCAAAAGGAAGGACTGAAACTTAGTTTCCAGCCATGTGGTTCTTTGTCCACCTAAATAATGGAGTGTATCATTTAGAAAAGGGAAATATAGGGGCTGGAGAGATGGCCTAGCGGTTGGGAGCGCCGACCGCTCTTACCGAGGGCCTGGTTCGATCCCCAGCACCCACATGGCGGCTGGGAACCGTCTGAAACTCCAATTCCAGGAGAACTCCAGTTCCAGGGGAATCCGACACCCTCTTCTGACCTCCGCGGCATTGCACGACACGGGTGCACAGGCTTGCATGCAGACAGTACATTGATACACATATAGAAATAAATAAAAATGCCGGGCGTGGTGGTGCACGCCTTTAAAAAAAAAAAAAAAGAAAAGGGAAATATAAATACTGGAACATAATTATCAGCCACACTAAGTATGGTTAAGTAGAAAAGAAATGTATGAAAAGACAACAAAGCTCAGAGCTGGAGAGATGGCTCAGTGGTTAAGAGCGCTGACTGCTCTTGCAGAGGACCTGGGTTTGATCCCCAGCACCCACATGGCAGCTGGGAACCATCTTTAATTCCAGTTCCAGGGGAATCTGACACCCTCTTCTGACCTCCGCAGCTTTGCAAGACACGGGTGCACAAACCTACATGCAGACAGTACATTCATACACATAAAAATTTAATTAAAATTTAAAAAATTAAAAAAAAGAAATGTATGAAAAGACAACAAAGCTGAGAGCTGGAAAGATGGCTCAGTGATTAAGAGCAGTGACTGCTCTTGCAGAGGACCCAGGTTTGACTCCCAGCACCCACATGACAGCTAATAACTATCTGCGACTCCAGTGCCAGAGGATCTGACACCTTCCTTCTCTGACTTCCTTGGACATTGCATGACATGGGTGCACTTATATACATAAAATTTAAAAACAATAAAATAAAAAGACAGTAAAGCTCATAGAAATACCAGGAATTTCGAGAAGAACACTTAGCACATGGGCAGAAGAAAGGAGTCTAGATTTCCAAATCCAAAGAAACTTTGTGTTGCAGGTCACAGCAGATGGCCCTGCTACCAGTACCGTGGGACAGCGGACACCGGAATGTGAAGCAGGCACATCATGGAGTTCTGGGCTTGATTTTCATGAGATTCTGCCTCAGGGAGTGGAGTGGACTGAGGGCCTCCTCTGCGGATCCCCATTGCAGAGGCCACACTCCCCAGGCTGCCTCTCAAGGGCAGCACTTCTGGCTCCTGCCTGTGCGCTGAAGATCCCTGTGCTCGAGCTGCAGAGGAGCTTTTTCCAAAGACGCCCACGTGCCCATGTCCCAACCCTATGAATACTGTTTTATATAGGTTTTTAAAAAAGACTTTGCAGCTCTGGTCTTGATGCAGGGAAGTTATCCTGGGTGGCCAGGGTGGCCCTGATGTAGTCGCAAGGGTCCTTCAAAGAAACTGAAGATCAGTGTGAAGAGTAGGACATGGGGTGAGGGAAAAGCTTGGTGGGATGCAACCGCAGACCAAGGCATGCTGGCAGTCACTAGACACTGAAGCATGTAAGAGAGCTCTTAGAGGGAGGCCACTCTGTGGACTCTTTGATTTTAGCACTGTAAGGCTCATCTCAGACTTTAAAAATTACATTTGTTTATTTACGTGCCCACATATGTACATACGTGTTTGTGTTTTTGTGTGTGTGTGTGCATATGTTTGTGTGTTTATCTGTGTGTGCATAATTGTGTGTGTGTTTTGTGTACGTGCATGCATGTGTGTATGTGTGTGTGTATGTGTGCAGACACACATGTCCCATGGCACATAAGCAGAGGTCAGAAGACAACTTGCGGGGGGCCAGTTCTCTCTTTTTACCACATGGGTCCTGGGACTAGAACTTAGGTTGTCAGCCTTGGCAGCAAGCACATTTACCCGCTGGGCCATCTTGCCAGCCTTCTGACTTCCAGAGATTTAAGATAATAGATGAATACATTTGGGTGTTTTTTGTTTTTTTTTTTTTTTTTTTTTTTGGTCTTTCGAGACAGGGTCTCCTGTAGCCCCAACTGTCCTGGAACTCGCTCTGTATAGACCAGGCCAGCCTTGAACTCAACAAAGATCCCACCTGCCTCTGCTCCCAAGTGCTAGGATTAAAGCGTTTGTACGATTTTTTTTTTAATTTTTTATTTTTTCGTATGTGTATGAATGTGCTGTATGCATGCAGTCTGTGCACCCATGTTGTGCAATGCAACGGAGGTCAAAGAGGGTCTCGGATTCCCTGGAACTGGAGTTCTCCTGGAATTGGAGTTACAGACGGTTCTTAACCGCCAGTGGGTGCGGGGGATCGACCCGGGTCCTCTGCAAGAGCGTCAGTGCTCTTAACCGCTAGGCTATCTCTCCAGCCCCATGGCGTTTGTATTGTTCACCCCAAGCAAGATGCTCAACATTTCCCTAACTCACATAGTTATCATACTTTTAAAGGAGTGGGATGAGGCTTCCCAGATCCACCCTCAGCAAACCCTAGCTGTGGTACCATGCTGATAACAGCATTCACACTGTGCCTCCACTCTCCAGAACCTTGCATGGCTGAAATTTTGTGTGCTTGTCCAACACCTTGCTCATCATGCATATGTGTATCAAATCACCAGGTTGCATGCCTTAAATATATTCGGTTGCTAATTGCTAACTATACTTCTATAAAACATGGAAAGAAAAACCCCAAGTTATTTGGTGGAGGGGACAAGAAGACAAAGGAGGAATGGGGACACAGTACTATATTTTATGAAATAAAACCAAAACAAGAAGCTACAATATATATTTATATATTTACATAATATGTATACTTATAACTACTATATTTATAATAAATGTATGAGTGTAAAATCCATTTAGTTTCATTTTTATTATGTAATTAGTGCTGTTTTTTATATTTATTTATTTATTTTTTATTTATTTACTTATTTATTATTTATTTATTTATATGAATGTACTGTCTTCATGCAGGTCTGGCACCCCGTGTCCGTGCAATGCCACGGAGGATCAGAAGAGGGTGTTGGGATTCCCACCCTGGATGGAGTTAAAGCGGTTCTCAGCCGCCATGTGGGTGCTGGGATTGAACCCGGGTCCTTGCAAGAGCAGATTGGCGCTCTTAACCACTAGGCCATCTCTCCAGCCTAGTGTTTTTTTTTCTTTAAACTAAACTGGAACTTGCATTCCTTTTTAAAATTTTATTTATTTATTATTTATTTATTTAATTTATTTTTTTATTTATTTATATGATATATTGTCTGCATGTAGGTTTAGTGCAGTGTGTGCATACTTTCCGAGAGGGTCAGAAGAGGGTAGTGGGCGTCGGATTCCCTGTGAATTGGATTTAAAGGTCAGTTATCAGCGCCATGTGGGGTGTTGGGGATGGGAACCCTGGGTCTCTGCAAGAGCAGTCCGGCGCTCTTGACTCAGGCCCTCTTTTCCATATCGATGGTCAGGTTAAAATGCAGTGTTTCTGGTCGTTTGTTTCATCAGCAGTAGTAAACAGCAGTTTTTGCTTGGAAACTCTCCAAATGGCTAAGCCAAATTTTCCTCAGAATTGGGCCCCACACAGGGGTGTCCAAACTTTTGATGTTGCAACCCAACATTGTATACAAAGTTCCCACTGCAGAACCACATAGCTGAATGAATTACACACAGGAAAAAAATCCTTTTAAGCAAGTATGTAATTTGTGTTGGGACATTCATAGTTCTCTTGGGGCACACATGGCTCAGGGGCCACAGCTAGAACACCCACAGTCTTAGGTTCCTTTCCTTGCCTTCTTTTTACACTGGCCTGGGACTCGCTAATGTAGGTCTGGCTGGCCTGGGTCTCACAGAGATCTGCCTGCCTGCTGAGATCTGCCTGCCTATTCACTGCCTCTGCCTCCGGATGCTGAGATTCAAGGCCCATGCTCAGCTCCCTTTCTCATTTTGCACTTTTCAGATCTGTTTCTTAGGAGAACAGCTCTTTCGCCCCTTTCCTTATAGCCTCCAGCGCCATTTTCCTAAATTAGTCTCCTCCCCCCCCCCCCCACCTTGTTTTTTTAGTTTTTATTTATTTATTTTTTCACAACATTTGTTTTTATTGATGCTTTGTCTGTTCATACATCCATTTTTCCAATTCAGTTCAGAAAAGGCAGATACTCCCCTTTCCCTTCACCCCAACCCCCACCCCAACCGAGATCATGCATTCTGCCATGACTGTCCTGCATATCTCTCAGTTTTTTTTTTCCCATTTTTTAGCTATAAGTTAAATCCAATGAGATACAAGCATCCTTCGATGTATACCAATTTTCAGGTTGTTGTGCCCAAACACCCACGGCCCCACCTTCCAGCGGGGGTGAGGGGTTGTATTTCAATCAAGTTGATCAAATGGAGTGTCCAGATTATAATGCTGTAGTTTCACCCTTCACCCCAATATGCAGCCCTTACATTCTAGCCACGCCACCCGCTTCGCAGATTATTCCCTGGGCTTAGAAAAGGGGCACAAGTTGGAGAGAATCAGAACAGTCCACTCTCTCTGAGCTGTTGTCTTGGATTCGGGTCAATTATGGCTGTTTCCGTTCATGGGCTGACAGGCTGTCCAGGAATAACCGTGCATCCTACAAAAAGGGGGAATTGAATGAAGCACAAGCAATAGATATATAGGGATTTAAGCAGCATTAGTAGTTATGGTAGGTTACTTTGTTATAGACATATATGTGTAGATGAGATGTTGATCCACGAACTACATTTTTTTCCTGTTAAATCTGACAGGGTCCTACTGTGGCTTAGGATATCTCCTAACCTGTAGAGAATGTAGCCTTGGTGGCATCAGCCATGGGTCCGATTCCTCCAATGAGAGAGCAATAGCCAATTAGATTTGGGATTACAGGCATTGGCTGCATCGTCCGCACATTATTTCCAGGAAGGTGAGGTGTGAGCTGGTGCTGACGGTGGAGTCTTGCTTGACTCCAAAGGACCCGTATTTGCTATTGGGTTTTTAGTGGCCCTTGGTACACTCTCTGGTATTCCAGAGGCCCATCTGTACACTTGCATGTGTGGTCTGAATGCATCTTTTCCATGTTAAAATCAGGTTCTTTGACAGCAGGGCTTTACAACCTCTCTTCTTGCAGGTATCCCAGTTTAGAGCAAGGAGCCTTTACATTTTGTGGGACCTTAGATCCACTGGCCAACATCGCCCGGGGTGGAATAATCATTACTAATGTTCAGAGGCCTGTATTGATTTATTTTGCTTAAGTACATAGTTTAAGGACTTTAGTGTTTATATTTGGTTCTGACAGAGAGTAATACTTTTCACAGTGCTATGTCTATTAATCATTAGAGAGCAGTTTTACCAGTTTTATAAGAGAGTACCTCTATAAAAGTTGTCTCCAATTTTAACAAGTGGAGAGCAACCCCAATCATTGTCATATTGCTCCTTGTTCTGGGGGAGGCAAGAAAGGCCTCTCATAGAAAAACCTTTGTGGCACTAGAAGGTAAGCTTTTCTCAACCACATAATAAATATTTGTTACACAAAGTGAATGTAATATCTTCATTTATCTCGGATGCATTACCGTTTTTTAGCAGAGGTCTGTAAACCAATGTTGTTTAATATACACAATATTTACTTTTACTAAGTCCCTTAAACACCATTTATCCTGTAGACAGTGTCTAGGCAAAACTGTGTACTTGTTGAACTCATGTCAATTAAATATGCATTAATCGAATATAACACCAGTGTCCCTCACCCCCCCTCCCCCTTCCCAATTCACCATTTCGGGCAGTTTTCTGATCGTCTTTCTGTTGTGTTGTTCTTTTTACTATGCTTCCGCTCCATGAGAAATGGTTATATCTGGGTGATATGGTACTCTGAGCATCCACAGATGAGGTACACCATTTGTCGTTTTTTTTTTTTTTTTTTTTTTTTTTTTATGTATTTTTTTTCATTTAACATAGTGTTTTCTGTTTCCATCCATTTACCGGCAAAGTTGCATGATGTTGTCCCTCTTTACCGCTGCATAGAACTCCAGTGTATCATGTACCACATTTTCTCAAGCCACTCGTCAGTTGAGGGCACTGGGCTGGTTCCAGCTTTTTGCTATTGTGAACAGAGCTGCAATAAACATAGCTGTGGATGAATCTGTGGGCAGTAAGATGAGTCGTGTGGGGATATACCCAGGAGTGGTATGACTGGGTCAAATGGAGGCTCGTTTTGAGTCTTCTCAGGGTTCTCAACACTGATTTCATAGTGGCTGTACAAGTTTACATTCCACCAGCAATGGATGATTTTTCCCCCTTTCTCCACAACCTCTCCAGCACTTGGTATCATTTGTGTTCTGGATCCTAGCCAGGCTTATTTGAGTGAGGGATATCCTCAAAGTGGTTTTAATTTGCATTTCCTTAATTATAAAGGATGCTGACACTTCTTAAGATGTTTCTCGGCCAATCTCTATTTCCTCCTTGTGAAGTCCTCTATTCATATCTTTGCTCATCTTTTGAGTGTTTCAATTGTTGGTTCTTTCTCTTTGTTTGGGTTTTGTTTTTGAGTAGCGTGATACGCGGGAGATGAATGCTTTGTCAGTTGTGTCTGCAGTGAAGGTTTTCTTTCCACTCTGTGGGTTGTCTCTTCACGTCCTTTATTGTTTATTTTGTTGTACAGAAGCTTTTGAGTTTAGGAGTCCCATTTGTCAATTGTTGATGCGTTATTTCTTGCACAGCTGCTGGCTAGATTTTAGAAGTCTTTTCCGACACTATGTCTTGTAGTCTGCTGCCAAGTTTTGCTTCTATTCTATTCCATCTCCAGAGTTTGGGGTTGCACTTTGAGTTCTTTAATCCATCTGGAAGTGACTTTTGTAAAAGGTAGAGGTAGGGGTTTAATTTCCATTCTTCTACAAGTGTGGATCCATTTTTGCCAGCACCATTGCTGAAGATGCTGTCTTTCCTCATGTGTCTTCTTGGCCCACGTGGCAAATATGAGGTGGCTGAAATTGTATGACTCGTTTTGATCTTCAGTTTATTCCATTGGGCACTGGTCGGTTTTTGTGCGTACCAAGGCTGTTTTTATTACTAGAGCCCTGTAAGTATAGTTTGATATCTGGTTATAGCGATCCCCCCTGTATTGGCTCGTTTTCACTCAGGGTTGCTTTTGGCTAGTCGGGGTCTTTTGTTTTCCAAATAAATTGAGGATTTTTGTTTCCAAGCCTGTGAAGAAATTTTTGGGGATTTTGATTGGGAGTGCATTAAATCTGTAAACACTAGTTTGGGTGAGGAGGTACAGTTTACGATATTTATGTTCCAATCCAAGGAGCATTGGAAGTTTGTCCATCTTCTGAGGTCTTCCTCAAATTTCCTTTTTCAGGGGTTTAAAGATTTTTGTTGTAGAGATCCTGGTGTCCTTGGTGTCCTTGGTTAGGTTTGGTTCCTAGGTAGATTATTGTGTTTTGAGGCTATTGTGAGTGGGAAGAGTCCTCCTTGTAGTCCTTCTTCATTTGCTTGTTTGTTGGTGTAAAAGAAAGGCTTACTGATTTGTCTAGATTTATTTGGAATCCGGCCACTTCACCAAAGCTCTTAAGCGTTTCTAGGAGTTTTCCTGGTGGAGTTCTTAGAATCCCCGTGGTAGACTATCATATCAGCAGCAAACAGGGATAGCTTGACTTCCACTTTTCCATTTAGACTCCTTTAATTTCCGTTTCTTGCCTTATTGACCTGGCAAGGGGTGTCAACACTATATTGAAAAGGAGTGGGGCTGGAGCGATGGCCTAGCGTAAGAACGCCGACCGCTCTTGCAGAAGCCCGGGTTTCCGATCCCCGCACCCACATGGCGGCCGAGAGCCTCTGAAACTCAATTCCAGTAGAACTCCAGTTCAGGGGAGTCCCGACCCCTCCTCTGACCTCCGCGGCATTGCAACGTCACGGGTGCACAGACTTGCATGCAGACAAATACATCATACACATATGGAAATAAATAAAAAATTAAAAAAAAAATTTAAAAAAAAAAAAAAAAAAAAAAGAAAAGGAGTTGTGACAGGGGGCAGCCTTGCCGAGTTTCCTACCTTTAAGGAAATGGTTCTGTCATTTCCCATTGGATGATGTTGGGCTGTGGGTTTCCTGTATATGGCTGTGATTACATTGAGAATGATCCCTTCAGCCAATTCCCTCCAGGACTTTCAACATGAAAGATGCTGGATGTTGTCAAAGGCTTTTTTTTTTTTTTTTTTTTTTGTGTGGTTTTTGTCCTTCATCCATTGAATTGTTGATGATGTTTATTGATGTTCGTATGTTAAACCATCCCTGCGATCTCTGGTATGAAAATCCAACTTGGGCATGGTGTATGATTTTCTTGATTTGATTCGTATGCAGTTTGCCAGAATCCTGTTTAGAAGTTTGGCATCTGGGTTTTCAATTAGGGAGATGGGTCTTAGTTCTCCTTTTTGGTCGTATCCTACGGTTTTTGGTAGTAGCGTAATGCTGGCTGCATAGAAGGATTCGGGGAGAAGTCCCTCCGTTGGTATCCGTCTGAACAATTTAATAGTAATGGTGGTATGTCGTTTTGAAATATTTTTTATAGAATTCTGCAGTGAAACCGTCCGGGTCTGGGCAGTTTTTTGGTTGGAGGCTGCTTATTACATCTTCGATGTTCTTCCTGTACTATTGTCTGTTTAAGCTGTCGAGCTCTTCTAAGGTTGAGCTTTGGGATCCAGGATTTCAGATATTCACCATTGCCTCTAGGTTTTCAAACTGAGTAAATATAAGTTTTTGAAGGAGTCCCGTATAATTGTCTGATGCTTTTCATTGACTGGTGGTGATATTTCCCCTTTTGTCATAGATTCTATGGATTTGGAGTTGTTCCCTCTTTCCTTTGTTAACTGGGCTAGAGAGGTCTGTCTATCTTATTTATTCTCTCAAAGAACCAACTTTTGGATTCATTATGTTTTGTATGGTTTTGCTTTGTTTCTATTTCATGATCTCTGCTCTGATTTTTTGTGATTTCTTCCTTGTCGGCTCGTTTAGGGGTTCATTTGTTGTTGTCTCTCAAGTATTTTTTAGCTGGCAGTGTTAGATACATTCACTTTGTTTTCTTTCTGTTTGTTTTTAAGTAGTAGGCACGTAGAGCTATAAACGTCCCTCTTAGGATTTCTTTTAAAGTGTCCCATAGATTTTTGCTGTGTTGTTTTACAATTGTCATTCAGTTCCAGGATGTTTTTATTTCTTTCGTTTTTTCTTCCTTGACCCACTCATTACTCAGGAGGGTGTTGTTTAGTCTCCGATTGGTGTTCCTGTAGTTGTAGGGTTATTCTGGTGTTGATAATGGGTTTTATGGTGCACTGGTGGTCTGATAGAATGCATGAGGATAGTTTTCAATCTTCTTATAATTTTTGAGTTTTTTCACTGTGTCGCCAGGTATATGGTTATTTTGGAGAATGTTCCATGAGGTGCTGAGTAGAAAGTGTATTCTCTGGTGTTTTGGGTGAATATTCGATAGATGTCTGGAGGTCCATTGGTGTAATTGTGTCATTTAGTTCCAGAATATCTCTCTGTTTTATCCTTTTTCCTGTTGATCTGTCTAGGGGACTTAATGGGGGTATTGAAATCCCCTACTATTATGTGCGGGGTTAATCTGTGACTGTGAGATCCTGGAGAATTTTCTTTATAAGTTTGGTGCAACCGGTATTTGGTGCATATATGTTTTATGATTGTGAATATCTCGTCATTGATTGTTCCTTTGATAAAGATAATGGCCCTCTTTATCTTTTATGTTCTTTTATTCTGAGAGTCTATTTTTTTGGATTGAATTTTTTTTTAGTTCACTACCTTTCATTTTTGGTACATTTTGCTTGAAATACTCTCTTCCATCCCTTCACCTAAGTTGATGCCTATCCTTGAGATTGAGATGGGTTTCTTGTAGACAGCATATAGATGGTTTTTGTTTCCTAAATCCATCTCCCAGTCCTTGCCTTTTTATTGGGGAGTTTAGCCATTAATATTTAATTATGTTTAAGTTTGAGATAAGATGGATGTTGCTTCCTTTTACGTTATTATCCATTGGACTTCTCGCCTCTGATTTTTGCTTCTATGGTTTGTTTTGGTTGTAGTTTCTTTTCGTAGTGTTGTGAGGATGGTGTTGCTCCGCTCTTCTGCCTGTTGAATTGCTTCAAGTATTTTATGAAGATTCAAGTATTTCGTGGTTTTCTGGACATGTATCCTATCATCTTGTTTATGTCATGGAAGATTTTTCTCTCTCCTTCAACTATAATCGACATTTTTGCTGGGTAAAGTATTCTGGGTTGGCATCCGTAGTCCCTTAACACTGGGAATGCTTTGCTCCATGTTCTTCTTGCTTTCATGGTTTGAGGCGAGAAGTCAGTTGTGATTCTGATGGGTTTCCCTTTGTATGTGACTTGTTTTTCTTTTGTAGCTCTCAGAATTTTGTCTTTGTTTTGGGCATCTAGCATTTTAACTATGATATGGCGTGGGGTTTTTCTTTTTAAAAGAGCAGTGTTATGTGTTTCAGTGGAGCCTCAAGCTTGCACTCCTCCTGCCTCAGCCTCCTGAGTGCTGAGATTACAGGTGTGCACCATCTCTCCCATTTTTCGTTCCCAGCTGCCTCTTGGAGAATCTGAGCTAACAGATTCACCACCTCTCATTCAGCTTCCACCCCAACACCCTACTTCTCACCACCACCTCTATCTTTGGCTCATGGGCTTCTAGTTCAGTCTTGGGTAGATGCCTGATTAGCAGAGCCTGGGTCAAATGCCCTGGCCAGGGGGCAGGGCAGAAGTCTCTCATTGGTTGGTCACTCCCTTGGAGGCTCAGACAGTGTGTGTGTGTGTGTGTGTGTGTGTGTGTGTGTAGGGGGGGTATTCCCTAAACATGAAGAGAGGGGCCATTGTTCCAAATGGCCAAAGTCCGTAAAAGCCTCCTCTTCAACAGTCTGAAAATCTGAAGCCCACTCTGCAACCAAAAGACAGCCATTTTTTTTTCCACGAATTTTTGACTATCAGTTGATTAGTGTGTTTGGATAGCTGTCCTGGGTTTGTATCTTGGACATATCTCCATATTTGTATTGCTTTGGGGAAGTTATTTGCCTTTTCTAAGCCTCATTGCTCCACCTGTAAAACCCTAACAAGGTGAGCCGAGCAGGCTTAGTGTGGACATTCAATTAGATAATACATGAAAACTCTTAACTTATGCTTAAGAGAGTACTATAGTATGGGTATTGTCCCCCTAAAAGTTCTAAAGATCTGTGGAAGAATACTTAGACTAGCTCGGAGCTTTAGGTTAGCATCATAAACCAGCCAACTTTTGTCCTTGTTCCTGGCCTCACCATACAGAACTCGATCCTTCCTTTATTCCAACAACATAGCAGACATTAGCCATAAAACACATACACACGGGGCTGGAGAGATGACCTAGCGGTTAAGAGCTCCAACTGCTCTTGCAGAGGACCCGGGTTCGATCCCCAGCACCCACATGGCAGCTGAGAATCGTCTGTAACTCCAATTCCAGGAGAACTCCAGTTCCAGGGGAATCTGACACCCTCTTCTGACCTCGGAGGCATTGCACGACACGAGTGCACAAACCTACATGCAGACAGTACATTCATATACATACAAAAATAAATAAATAAAATTAAACACACACACATAGGACGGACGTGGTGGTGCACGCCTTTAATCCTAGCACTTGGGAGGTAGAGGGAGGCAGAGGGAGGCAGATCTCTGTGAGTTCAAGGCCAGCCTGGTTTACAGAGTGAGTTCCAGGACAGTCAGAGCTACAGGGAGACCCTGTCTCAAAAAGACCAAAACACATACACACATGCACCCACACACACGCATGTGCGCACATGCACACACACACACACACACACGCACACACCTAAGGGGCGAGAAGAGAGGTAAATAATGCTTTGCTGGGGCAAAAAACCCCGAGAGAATCATATTAGTCTAACAATCTATTGACAAATTACACATGAATCCATGTGCAAAGATGAAGGCTACATGACAAAACAGTACCAGACAGCAGAAACTTTCGTTTGAGTCATTGGCCAGGGTAGAGAGACTCCCAAAATCACACAGGCTACTGCCACAGTCCTTGATCGCCTCTCAGACTCTAAAGTTAAGACCCTATTACTGAAGACAGGGCTCACTTTGGAGACCGGATCTTGAGCAATGGAGCTAGACGTGACCTGGAAGCCATCACCCCTGAAGGCTAGCTCTCATAGCCGTGGAGAGAACTATGCAAGCCACTAAGGGAGATCATCAATCAGTGGTCCAACATCAGCCTCAAGACCAAATATCCACGTCAATGACCGGCACAGCATATGACATCTGTGCGATAGTGGCACTTCTATAATGGGAGAAATCCATGACTAACTAATTGGACCTAAAGCCCACTTAGCGGGAGGAAATTCATGTGTAGTATTGTAAACAGCCAATTGCACACGACTGGAGAGGTCATAGATAGAGAGATCCCCAAGGTTGATACATCCCTAGGCTAAGGTAACATCTTACTAACTACAAAAGAGGTATCTTTTGTAGACGCCACTCAGTTAAGAAGCTTTTTTTTTTTTTGCTCCAGATGATAATAATACAGAGTCTCGCAACTGGACACACACAAATATGGTCTGTTAATTGCTCAGGCCTAGGCCATCTACAATGCAACCTCTACACATAAGCCCCAAGCATCATAGAACAAGGCCCAAGAAGACATTAATTACCTCTTAACTCTCATTAAGGAAGATTCCCTATGCAACAGTAGGCCAGGTACTCAAAAGGGAAGGAGTGCCCAAACCATGAATATTAGGACTCTACAGAGTGGTTCCATGGACAGGTCGCCTGTATTCAGCTTCACCCACCTGGGGCTCAGGGAACATTGCAGAAGAGAGGGAAGAAAGATTGAAAGAGCCAGGAAGGTGGTGGAAGAACAAATGGAAATGAATCCTACAAGCTCAGCTGGACAAAAACCTAGCACAGAACTGCAGACATGGGTAGCAGAGCCCAACCTCGGCTGATGAAATATTGGCAGCTGATGACGACTGGGTGAGGAAGACCTGACCTTCTTTAGGAAATGGACTCTAGATAGACTGACTAGAGCTCAGGGGATGAACTCACACTGAGGAGTGGGCAGGCAAAGTAGTTTGGTACAACGGACCCTAGCATGAATGACAGAATGTGTCAACTCCCAGTGGCGTGTATGGCGGGGAGGCGGGGGAGGGGGATTGTGGGAAGGTGCCTAGGGAGAAGTGGTGATATAAAGGCGATTAAGACTGATTGAAAAATTATGTATGAAACATAAAAAATTCAATAATAAAAAAGAAAATAACAGTACTTCCCTATTACTGCTATAGCCCATAGTTCAAAGCCTATTAGAAGAACTCTTCCAATTAAACTCTGCTCTCAAGCATCTACCTGTCACTATGGCACTATGGTGGATAGCTTTAGTTGTCAACTTGACACACCTGGGGAAAGGGAGTCTTGATTCAGGAATTGCCTTCATTGGATTGGTCTGTGGCCATGTCTGTGGGGTTCTTGATTGTTGAGTGATGTGGGAGGGTCCAGCCCACTGTGGGCAGTGCCACCCCTGGACAGGCTGTTCTCTACTGTATAAGGAAGCAGGCTGAGCATGGGCCAGGGAAGCAGGCCAGTAAGCGGCGTTCCTCTATGGCCTGTGCTTCAGCTCCTGCCTCCGGGTTCCTGCCTGAGTTCCTACCTTGGGCTCACTCAGTGAGAACTGTGACCCTGGAGAAGTGAGCTGAATAAACCCTTTCCTCCCAAGTTGGCAATGGTCAGAGTGTTTTGTCACAGCAATTGAAAGCAAGGTAGAACAGGTGCTAAAGTACCCTTCTCCACTTTTCCTGAACCCCTTTTCTCTTTCTCCACTCTTGTCTGGCCTGCTTCCCCCCCAAGAAAGCCAAAATAATAGTTGAAAAGAAGTTTCTGAGGGCTAGAGAGATGGCTAAGTGGTTAAGAGCACTGGCTGCTCTTGCAAAGAAACAGGGTTTGGTTCCCAGCACCCACATAGCGACTATCTGTAACTCCAGTTCTAGGGGATCCCATGCCCTCTTCTGATTGCTGTAATCCTTGCATGCTTGTGGTGCACATGCATGCAAAAAAGAAAAAGAAAAAACCTCATACCTATAAAAAGCAACGTCTCTGGAAAGATTAGTTTTTCTCTGCCTTAATCTGTTTCCTCTAAAAAAGAAGTATGGTCCTGCCTATTTGCTTAATCAGTTGGGCTGGAGAGATAGCCTAGCAGTTAAGAGCGCCGACTGCTCTTGCAGAGGACCCAGGTTTGATCCCCAGCACCCACATGGTGGCTGAGAACCATGTCTTTAACTCCAGTTCCAGGGGAATCTGACACCCTCTTCTGACCTCCGAGGCATTGCACGACACAGGTGCACAAACCTACATGCAGACAGTACATTCATACACATAAAGAATAAATAAAATTTTAAAAAATCTTTAAAAAAATCAGAAAGCTGGTTCTGGTGTTTTCCCAACCAAAAGGAAGGTCTCCCTGAGAATGAGTCTTCCTCCTCCCTGTAGAGTAGTAGGCACAGAGCCTTGGGAGATTTAAAAATTGCAGTCCCTAAGACACACTTAGTTCAAAAATTTCATAATCATATTTAACAGGTTTTATGCTAATTTTGAAAAATTGCCAGGTTACCAAACCTACCTTCCACCACTCCACCAGCCCCCCCCCCAGACCCACCCTCATGTGAAAAGAGCGAGGGAGGAAGGATGTGAGACAATATGTGATCTAATGCTCGTGGGTTTCTACTCTGCTTTGGTTTGTTGTTTGGGTTCCTTCCTTCCTCAGCCCAACACCTGCTTCATTCAGATCTTAGCATAACTTTCACCTCTGCCTGAAGGTTGTCCTTTGTCTGCGGGATCTCCTAAGCCACAGAGCATGGCTGAGGGGCTACGTGCAGGAACAGGGTTCACCCTGAAGCAGCCACCCTGGAAGGTCTGCACCCAGCATGAATGAAGCCCTTCCCCTAGGCCTCCCCAGTCTATACACTCCAGCTTCTCCCCAAGACCCTAAGGCCACATGCGGTTGGAACAGAATTGCATCAACTGGATGGGAGGACTGGTTGGATGCTTAGGTGAGGGTCCCATAACACCCACCTTCCATGAGGGAAGCTGACAGACGACAACACGCCCAGTTGTGATGCTTTTTGCAGGCAAGCCCAGCTGAACTGAAAAGGCTAAGGAGATGAGATAGTCCTGCATGACACACACTAATGGAAATGATGGGCATCGGCCTGTCTGGCTTTCCTTCTAGACTGAGAACCCGAGACAGTAGTATCTTTGTCTCCATAGCACCCGATACTTAGCTGGGGCTCAGGGAAAAGTTGTGGATCCCACAGAATCAAAGTCATAGGTGTCTGTTAGACCTGAATATCTGGGCAAAAATGGAAGCTTCCAAGATACACAGCAGGGTCTCCACATTTATATGTGAATGTAAGTGCATGTCTGAGTGTGTGTGAGTTTGGTGCATACATGAGTAGTAAGTATGTAGGAGACAGTGTATGTCTGAGAGGTCTGAGAGACTGTGTGTGTGAGTGGTGTGTGTGTGTGTGTGTGTGTGTGTGTGTGTGTAGAATCTGAATATATGCTTCCCCTCTTTTCCTATCATAATTTTATTCCCAAACCCACCAGACCCACAGAAATTCCTTTCTCTTCCCAGACAACTGATATTTCTCTCCACTCTTTAAATAAGTAAAATCTCTCATTTTATCTTTCTTGTTTCTTGGACTTCAGACAAAATATAAAGCATAACTTGACCTTAATGAACTCAATATAGATTGCTATTTATTTTACATTCCAAACAATAAGAATGGTTTATATGAACCATGAATAATCTAGCACCATTGTTCCTTGAAAACAATAGCATAGCTAAGATGCTGATTTCTGTCAAGGACCATTCTAAGCACTGGACTGATATCAACCCATTTAATCCTCATAGTGACTTTATGAGACAGTTATTATATCCACTTTATGGATGAGGAAACCAAGGTAGAGACAGGAATTGTAGCTCATCTGAGGTCACATGGCTGTAAACCAAACCCCAGGCTGGGCAGGCAGAAGTCCCCGCTCTACTCAGGGCCTCCTCTGGGGATTTGGGCTTCACTATGAATTCAAGTCCACACTGACTCCATTTCAAGATAATAGTGACTTATTTCAGTTACATTGGAAATTACAAAATCTTCAGGTGAGTAAAGATCTTGTAGTCTACCCAAACTCACTTTCTACCTACTTCAAAATACCTTCTAGATCTTTCCATATGGATGGGTACTCAGTCAGCTTTGCCTAAGTACTGCCAGTGACAGAGAAGAAACACTTTAATATAAATGCAAAATATAAACTGTCCATGGGTGAATTATTACATGAAAATATGGCAAAAGGCTACAGTTCTCTAATACACTTATTTGGCAATTATTTTTTTAATATTTACTTATTTTTATTTTATGTATATGAGTGTTTTGCCTGCATTTATGTGTGTGTACTATATGAACAATGCCCACAGAGGCTAGAAGAGTGCATCAGATCCCTGGAACTGGAGTTACAGATGGTTATGAGCTGTTATGTGAGTGCTGGGAACTGAACCTGGTCTTCTGTAAGGGCAGCGAGTGTTCTCAATGTCTGGGCCATCTCTTTAGCCCAATTTGGCAATGATTTTTACATGCAAACTTTTTTGGATAAAACTTCTTTTTTAGCCTTTAGTCCCAGCACTCGGGAGGCAGAGGCAGGTAGATCTTTGTGAGTTCAAAGCCAGCCTGGTCTACATAGGGAGTTCCAGTTGGAGCTACAGGAAGATTCTGTCTCAAAAAGACTAAACAAAAACAAAAACAAAACCTTTAAAATAACTTTTAGGGGCTAGAGAGATGGCTCAGCAGTTAAGAGCACTGTTTGTTCTTGTACAAGACCTGGATTCAAATCCCAGCATTGACATGGCGGCTAACAACCATCTAGAACTCCAGTTCCGGGGACTCCAACTCCCTCTTCTGGCCTCTGCAGGCATTGCATGACAAGGGTGCACTAACCTACAGGCAGGCATTACAAACACACATTAAAAATAAAAATAAATAAAATAAAATCATAATTTGTTTTGAGACCCCTAAGTTTTCCTTTTATACCCCTTATAAATTGCCTTATGTTCATGGAAGAAAACAATATATGTAAAAAAAAAAAGGCAAAAAAACCATTGCATTTGCTTGTGGTATTGCTGCTGCTGCTGCTGCTGCTTTGGGGGTGAAAACTAAATTCAAACAGTGGATAAATGATCTTTTAAATTTTTCAGTTAATTTTTCACACAGACTTGCAAAAGCTACTGTGGTACTGTTTTCTCCCACTATTTAACAGCAACAAAAATCTGTTTGAAATGAACAGCCAGCAAAGTTGGGAAACAATAAATCATACTAAATCGAGCAATTTCTCTAATATTCAATCCCCCAATTAAGATGAAACTATCAATTGCAGCTGTTAGATAGGTTTGGTTTGTGTTTATGTCACAGCAGGGAAAGAAATCCCAGAATCCTGTCATTTTCAAAGAGATTTCCAAATGCATGTATTCTATAAAACTTGCAAGTACAGCATCGTGGAAAACAGAGGCAGCATCACAGCTGAGTAGAGATGCTGGAGTCAAACTGCTGAGCTAAGGCCCTGCAATCCCAGCTCCTTAGGATGCTGAGGACATTGAATGTTCTTAACATCATGCTGATTCTCAGGCACTCCCAGAATGCTAAGGGTATTTTTCTACTTCCGTGAGATCCTCTTAGAAGTATAGGCAGCAACTTGGACCTGAGAAGAAAGGGTTGTGATCCGATTCTTATTTATTTATTTATTTATTTATTTATTTATTTATTTATTTATTTTTGTATGTGTATGAATGTACTGCCTGCATGTAGGTTTGTGCACCCGTGTCGTGCAATGTCACAGAGGTCAGAAGAGGGTGTCAGATTCCCCTAGAACTGGAGTTCTCCTGGAACTGGAGTTACAGACAGTTCTCAGCCGCCATGTGGGTGCTGGGGATCGAACCCGGGTCCTCTGCAAGAGCAGTCGGTGCTCTTAACCACTAAGCTATCTCTCCAGCCCCGATCCGATTCTTATAGTCCCATGTTTTCTATTTCCTCCAGTGTACCCTAAAATAAACAGAGGCAGTAAGTGAGCTGGTGATTAATATATCAAAATTTAATAACACTTAGGCCAGATGCAAGGAAGCACATGTACATTTTAATGTAAAAAATAACCAGGACCCATGTCAGGTGATAAAGTGTTATAACTTTGACCTAGAGACGCCCTAAAAAAGCCTATATGTTCAAAATTTGACCCACGGTCCACGTGCTACAGGAGACAGTGGAGACTTTAAGGGGCAGGCAGGTCATAGTGGAAGGTTTTAGATCAGTGGGGATATGCCCTTTACAGCGCTATGGGACCGAGATCATTTCCTCTTCTTGGCTTCATTCTTGTCTTACACACAATCCCACCGTGATATATGCTATCACAGGCCTGGAGCAATGGAAAGCTTCCAGGCTGTGTGATACAATACACCCTCCCTCTTTATAAGTTTACTTACCTCAGGTATTTGTTGTGGTAACAGGAAGTTGATTAGCACAGAAGCCGGAAATCCAATTCTCACTGAGGAGGTAAGAGCAGAAAAACACAAACCGAAGCTGCTTTGCAACTGAGCAATCTTTTTATGAGACCTTCCTTGTCATGGAGGAATGGCTAGGAATGACCTGAGTTTTGCCTGGGAACTGGGGAGATGTCTCAGTACAGTGCTTTCCACGCAAGCATGAGGACTTGTGTTCAACCTCCTACGCCCACATGCAAAACTGGATGTGGGGGTGTGAGCTTGCAATCCAGGTGCTGGGGAGGAAAGGACAGTGGATCTGGGGTTGCCTGGCCAGGCAGCCCAACTTAACTAGTAAGCTCCAAGCCATAGTGAGAGATCTGTCTCAAATAACAAGGTGGACTGCACATGAGGAAGACACTCAAAGTTGACCTCTGGCCACTACACACACACACACACACACACACACACACACGCATGCACACACACACATGTGCACACATGCACATTCTCCTAACCTTAATTTCTCATAGTAATATATTTTTTTCTGACTTCCATAGGGTTGTTGACATTCTATATTCGAAAGTGCATTGTAACAAAATCTCAGAGCACTCTCTAAGCAGCTGCCACGTTGTATCACTATTAGCCCTGTCCTCTAATACAATTATTGACTTCCCAAGACTGAGCAAGTAGGGGCTTGGGAGACTGATGCAAAGATGACCAGCAGTGTCTGATAAAAACCGTGCTGAATTTGCTCTTCCACCTCAAGAGTCTATCTCAGGTTAGACTCAGGGCCCAGGCAAGCAAAGTCCTGTGCAGTGACTCGTCTAAATCCTTCCAATCACTCTGTTTTCTGCAGGGAGGTGCTTACTGGGCCCTTTGGTGGGAAACTACATGACTGTGATGGCAAATGCTCAGCCAAAGCCATACTTCCAGAGAAAAGAAATTTTTTCCTAGAAATGACTAGAAAGGAAGAGTAAAAACAGATACTTTCTATAGGTATTTCAATGCAGTGAGATAAAGCTAGAGTTGACTGTGTTCAGTGATATGCTCAAAGTTTACAGGTCATCAGATGCTATGCAGTAATGGACACTAACCTTTATTTCTAATTCTCCAGAAGAATATTTCCTAAAGTGAATGAAGCATTATGCCATCTTTTCAAAATTAAATATGGTACTTTTCCATCTTAAAAAACATTATTTTTGGTCAACTGAGTGATTGCGTTAATTAAAATAAACGACAGAAGAGTGACATCATGGTCATGGAATCCTCAGAGGATCACAACATTTCAGAGCCAGCAAAGATCTGATAAAACTCAGCCTGGTTTTCCCAGTCGGCATATAGTTTCCATTCCATCCGTAAGTCAAAAGCTTGCTTTCTATATCATTGGGCCATTAAATGCTGTGGAACCCTGGGTAAGTCATTCCAACTTTCTTTGACTCTTTGTTGTTGTTGTTGTTGTTGTTGTTGTCGTTGTTACACAAGGGTTCTTGACTGCTATGATGTTTTACATTGAGTTTTCTATGTTGGCATCTATGTGTATATTTTAGACTAATAATAATGGGTTCCAGCAGAGTATGGTTTTCTACTTTTGACACCAAATGGGATGTTTGGCTGGATTCAAATTCTCTGTTAATAGGAAAAATATAGCTTTTCTTGATAGACAGTAAATACCCTGAAGATAGGGGTCTGTGGTTGTTTATTTTGTCTCCCATGGTGCTGCTAGCCTAGTCTGTATTAGAAAGCAGCCAAGAGCTACAGAAATTCATGGCTACTTGTTTCAGTGTATTTTGGATAAAAGCATCCTGCTCTGAAACACCATTGGCTTCCAATAATGTGAGTGTTAATAGTAGACTAATTCCAATTTGCTCATGTTCACTGATATACAAATATACCGAAGTGGGAATACATACATGATTAATATGTAGTTTTGAGTAAACATTTGGGATTTTTCCACCATGTGGAGACATTCTATCTTTTTTGTTTGCATGAAGACTAGTGGTTCCCAAAAGTAGTTCTAAACCAAAATGTATGTTGGCATGACAGTTAAAATGGATGGTGCAAATATAGCCATTCGGAATATTCCTTTTATGATTTGGATCATATTCCCAAGCCATGTTTCCAAGCAATGGCGGGCAGTACCATTTCTCAACAGAGTGATAACTGAGCAGGTCAACAAATGGCAGCCTGAGCTCTTCCTGTTTCTCATCCACAAGAGTAGTTATGTCATTGTCCTGGGCTGGGTGCTCAAGGGGAGCTATTTTAAAGATTCCACTGAGGTCCTCACTCCTTTTCTGATTTCTGTTTGGTGGATTCCCACCTCACCTAATGAAGAGGAACTCCCTGCTCAGCCATTGAGAACATGATGTTCAAGCATCAATCACACTTGTGATTTATTTCACTTCCTTAATGACCCAAGAAGAAAGTCTTAAAGAATCCAACCCTTGTCTCTGTAATCCAGTGTGCAGAGGAGCAGGCAAAGCTTTAACTCTATCATAATTAGTTTCATATGTGAATGAATTAACTGTGTGGTAAAAAGTGCATTAGGTCTATAGAGTGTGAATGTGGTGGATAATGATTACAGAGGACTCTACCTGAAAGCCTCTACTGTTTCTGCATGAGAACCCAGAGTATCTTCTTTAAGGAAGGCAGTTTTGAGGACCCCAGTCACTGACCTGCAAGATAAGATTTAAAAGTACATTCATCTCAAGACTTTTGTCTTCTAAGCAAGCAAAGACTAGTTTTGCAAACCCCACCCATACATATCTTTATGAAAGTGTAATCTTTTCAGTCACTTCTGTCAGCTTGCTCCTAGAAGTAATCAAACCAACTGTTATTCTAACCCTTTGCTTAGGTCGCAATGGCTTGCTTGGGATCTACTTCTTTCAAAAGTGTGGCCAGTGCTTCTAGCAACTGCTGTGCAGTTTGTAAAATATCAGAATTACTTCAGTTTCTGACCCTTGAACAGAGTGGCAGGAGACTTCCTCCAGAATAGAAAATAGTAACATGTTTAAGCTAATTAGGGATACAGAACTGTCAATTTTCAATCCACTCCTGACTTGTACTGAAGTCCCAGTTACAGCTATTAGATTAAATGGACACACATGTTGTCCAGGTGTCCCTGTATTATGCAAGTGATAATTCTGACAATTTTTGCACATAACAAGATAATTTGGCTCAGGAAAAGCTGGGTTCTACCCCCCTTGAACCAGCAGTATTCAGTGCAGAAGGAGACAGTCTGAAGGAGTGTGGTAAATCCCTTCAGCTGGATTCCTGTTTATAGGTCTGTGATACAACTCCTGCCTTCTGGAAAACTATAAATCAGGATTTAGGGGTCTGGGAAACTAGAGAGGCTGCTTGGATTGTAGTGACAATTACAAAAACAGAGGGGGAAGGAATACACCTCCTCTCTCTATGACAAAATTTTACCCTACAGTTAAATAAAAAACATTGGTGGATAAAGGCTTCAGTGCCAGCTCTGGGCAGCCCTACCAGGGGTCGTTGGCCAGGGAGGCTTTAAAAGGCCCTCCAAAAGGCCATTTGCCTATAACTTTGGGTGCACATAAGAAATGGACAGTAAGACCCTATTGCTGAAGATATAGCATGATAAGAGCATGAAAAAAATATGCTGTGACCCTGCACTGCAAATTAACAGCTGATCTTTTTTTTTTTTAAACAGCTGATCTTAATGGTGTCAGAGAGCACTATACAAACCACTGGAAAGAAATGGACTCTGAAGCTTCACTACAGGCTTGTCCTACACTTTTACATGCCAACGAAGATATAGTGCAATACTGGTAGCCTGATAAATGTACACCGAGAAAGAAAAAAAAAAATCCCAACTCGATCTATGGCCTGCTCCCTGGCTTCGTATGACACATGACTGACACTATAGCCTTGGTGCCTCCTAATGTCAGGAGGCTCTATTGACCACATTAGAAAGCTATTGGCATACCTTTGTCAATGAGTTATAACATTCCAACCAAAATATTATGCAAGCATATGTGTGTCTGCCCATAGAGTACCTTGTTACAATCTTTAGTATTTGTTACTATTTGTGTTTTATTACTAGAATTAAAAGGAGAACGTTAAACGACCTGCCAGTCCATTGCAAACAGAACTTGGACAGTCCCAAGAGTTTGACATGTCACCTCAGAAAAAAAAAAACTGGATCTCTCATTCTCTTTTATCCTCTCCTCCAAAACCCAGGGACTCTCTCGGAAGAGGTTGGTGCACAAGACTGCAAGGCCAGGAGGGGGGATGAGCTGTACGATCACAGCAAAAATGGACTAAATTTTTTCCCTTTTCTTTTTATTTGATCTACATGTTTGTATGAGCAAAGAGACAAAAAAAGTCTTCTTGTGGTCCTAGCCACCATGTCTAGAGTAGAGGATGTGTACTGGTTAGTTTTCCTCATCTTGACACAAACTACAGTCACCTGGAAAGAATATGAATGAGCCTCAACTGAGACATTTCCTCTACCACATGGCCTGTGGCTAGTCTGTGATGCATTCTCTCCATTATTAGTTGATGTATGAGGGCCCAGCCCACTGTGGGCAGTGCCATCCCCAAGCAGGTGATCCTGGGCTGTATAAGAAAAATAGCTGAGTGAGCCAAGGAGAACAAGCCAGTAAGCAACATCCTCCATGATCTCTGCTTCAGTTCCTGCTTCCAGGTTCCTGCCTTGGGTTCCTACCTGACTTCCCTCAAAGGTGGACTGTGCCTCAGAAGCATACGAGGAAATAAACCCTCTCCTCCCCAAGTTGCCTTTGCTTTATTTAATAATAAATTTAATAAAGCATATCTCGTATGCTTTATTTATTATCACAGCAAAAGAAAAGGAACTAGAACATTATGTAATTTCATCTTTGCAAATACAAGGTATTACCAATTGAAGAAATAGCTACAGCATCTCCCGATTCTAAGTAGTGTTGACCACTGTTTCCTATGGGGGGGGATCCAAGTCCTTCCAGAAAGGTTAGTATTGTGCTATATGGAGAACTGGCTGTAAACACAGTACAAATGTGTGGTATCAAGTTGGGAGGGGTCCTCGTTATAAATACAGCAAGCCCACTTCTGTCTTTCACATTGACTTTATTCTTCCATTTGAGCATTTCCGCCAGTTACTTTTTTCCTTAAAAAAAGAAATGGAAAGATCCATAGAACTGGACACAAATATTGCTGTCTGCAAATTAAATTAATGAGTTTTCTTTCTCCTGTGTCACACAACAGACATATAGCAGTGTTGCTCTTGTCTTGAATGGTGGGTGTTGGAGTCCATAACAAGAAAAGAAGAATGAAAGGAAGGAAAGGAAAGGAAAAGAAAGGCAAGGTAAGGCAAGGCAAGGCAAGGAAAGGAAAGAAAAGAACACCAAGCATAACAGAGCATGCCTTTAATTCTAGAACTGGTGCTGGGGGTGGGGGGCAGAGGGAGGTAGAGCTCTGTGAGTTTGAGGCCAGTCTAGGCCACATAGCAAGTTATAGGTCAGCTAGGGCTATATAGTGAGACTGTGCTAAGAAAGAAGGGAAGAAAGAAAGAAAGAAAGAAAGGAGAAAGAAAGAAAGAAAGAAAGAAAGAAAGAAAGAAAGAAAGAAAGAAAAAATTGAACAATTTATGGGAAAATTATTTGGTGAGTAGACAGCTTGAGTTCTAACATAAATCATCATTTTCTCAATTATCAAAAAGAGTCATTATTAAGGTAGAAGAGGGGATGGACCCTCCCACTTCCACTCCCATCTTAACTGGGCACTAGTTTAGAAAATATCTGATAAAAGCACATTATGACAAGGGTCTTTCTTCTTTGAGTAACAGCTGTGACAGCTGGGCTATACCTGCTGTCCAAGCAAGCATGCTTGTTAGTGGTGGAGATGCCAGTGACAAAGAAGCTGGAGAGCCTGACAGCAGGAGGAGGTGACTCCTGGCTATACCCCTGAGATAGCCCTGACACCAGAAGAAGGTGGCTCCTGGCTACAGCCCTGAGATAGCCCTGACACCAGGAGGAGGTGGCTCCTGGCTACAGCCCTGAGATAGCCCTCACACCAGGAGGAGGTGGCTCCTGGCTACAGCCCTGAGATAGCCCTCACACCAGGAGGAGGTGGTTCTTGGCTACAGTCCTGAGATAGTCCTGACACCAGGAGGAGGTGGCTCCTGGCTATAGTCCTGAGATAGCCCTACCTCTTTACCGACCTTGCTTGTCCTTCATATGGCCACAAACATAAGTCATCCCTGCACTGAATTTTTCACATTTATTTTGCATTACTTCACATTATTTTTTAATAAGCCATAAATGTGAAGTATTATTTTCTTGAAAAAAAAATCAAGGCCTGAAGAGATAAATCCAGTGATTCAGAATACATTTTTAGAGAGCAGAGTAAAATTCAGCCCCAAGTTTTGCTCACTAGAAAACATGATCATTCGGCACATCTTGCTGTTGTTCACATGACCTGCAATATCTGACCCTCCTTTACCTCCATCGCCCTATTCTCCCAATCCCTCCATTTCTCTCCATTCTTAGAACATTCCTTCATTCTTAGAACTTCCATCCTTGGGTATGAGAGATACAAGAAGCTAAGGAAACAGTTCCTACACTCCTTTAGCTGTGGACCTATTTTATTTCCCCACATACAAATGCATTTAGGTCTTAAAAGTTTATTATTTATTTATTTTTCATTTATGAGTGTTTTGCCTGCATGTGTGTAAGTGCACTTGTGCATGCAATGCCTGTGTAGGCCAGAAGAGGGTGTCAGATCCCCTGGAACTGGTGTTGGCTGCCATGTGGGTGCTGAGAACCCAACTGAGGTTGTCTGTAAGGGCAGCCAGTGCTGTTAACCTTTGAGCTATCTCTCCAGCACCCAAACTCATCTAAGTCTTAATCGTCATCAAGAATGAATATCTCAGGGTCAGAATGTGCCACAGCATAAGCACTTTGTCCATAAAGCTAAATTTAGAAGTTATTATCCATAGTTGTCCAAAGCCTTCATTTACTGTGTGTGGATTTCAGTAGAAAACCCTCCATTCTGTTCTCTGTCCTTCTCACAGCATGCTGCCAGGTCTTCATAAAGTGCCCTGACATTTAGTGGTAAAAAATTGGGAGCAATCTGTGTCAATGACAGGGGTAAGTTAAGTAAATGATGACACACCATGCATTATAATAGTATACAGTCATAAAAAGGGGTTTTACCAAGAATACTTAATGATTTGAAGAAATGATCATGAAATATTAAGCAAATAAAAAATATTTTAAGAAAGTTCAATATATCCACCAGTCTCCTGTGCCTATTTAAATTTTAATTAATTATAATTAAATAAAATGAAAAATTTGGTCTTCAGCACACAAGGCAAATTTCATAACTACACAGATCTCATCTTAGTGCAGATTTAAGACATCTATTATATACAAAGCTGAGGCACTAATATAGAAGGCTTCATTTGTTCAGATATATGCAGATATATGGGAAGATATTAAAAGAAAATATGCCATAATAATGATGATGATCTTCGGTTGGTGGTATTAGATAAGTTAGGCAGATATTTTTCTGCAAAGAGACACATAGTAAATATTTTAGATTTTTATGAGCATTATGCACAGTATCACAATGACTGCATTCTGCTATCATAACAGGAAAACAATATGTAAGCTAATGGGCATGACTATGTTCTAATAGAATTTTATGTATAAAAACTGCACTCTATATATCTAATTGCTTGTGCTTCATTAGTAGGATTGAAAGGTTATTCCTGGACAAACTGTCAGCCCATGAAAGGAAACAGCCAGAATTGACCAGAGTCCAAGACAATAGCTCCAGAGAGAGTGGACTGTTTTGCTTCTCATCCACCTGTGCCCCCTTTCTAAGCCTAGGGAACAATCTGCAGAAGAGCGGGGGGTGGTAGAATGTAAGGGCTGCGATTGGGGTGAATGGTGAAACTACAGCAATGTAGTCTGGACACTCATTTGATCAACTTGATTGAACATACAACCCCTCATCCTCCGCTGGATGGTGGGGATGTGGGGGTTTGGGCACAACAGCCTGCAAATTGGTTTTACATGAAGGATGCTTGTACTCATGGATTATCACTTATAGCTAAAAAATGAAAAAAACTGAGAGAAAGATGCAGGACAGTTATGGCAGAATGCATGATCTGGGATGGGGTGGGGGTTGGGGGAAAGAGAAAGGGAAATATGCCTGAACTGAATTGGAAAATGATGTATGAAATGCACAAAGCATCAAAAAAAAATGTTAAAAAGAAAAACTGGTGGAACCCAGTGTATGTTGATAACCCCAGCACTTAAGAAGTAGAGACAGGGGCTGGAGAGATGGCCTAGTGGTTGGGACCACCGGCTGCTCTTGCAGAGGACCTGGGTTCGATCCCCAGCACCCACATGGCAGCTAAGAACCGTCTGTAACTCCAGTTCCAGGAGAACTCCAATTCCAGGGGAGTCCGAGACCCTCTTCTGACCTCTGCAGCATTGCACGACACGGGTGCACAAACCCGCATGCAGACAGTACATTCATACACATACAAAAATAAATAAAAAAAAAAAAGTAGAGACAGGCCAGAGAGATAGCTACCAAGCCTGACAACCTCTGTGTGATGCCAGGACCCACTTGGTGGGAGAGAACTGACTCTGCAAGTTGTCTTTTGAGTTCCACATGCATGTTATGCAGGTAAAATAAATAAATAAAGTAAAAAAAAAAAAAAAGAGGCAAAAGCAGGACCATCATGAATTTGGAGGCCAACCAGGGCTACAGAGTAATATCCTGTCTCAAAACAAAACAACACCAAGCAAACAAAATAAAACACTCAAGCAAACAAATCTTAAATAGTCAGTTCACTGAATCCATAGACCATAAGTGCTCGCTACTGATTTAAGTAATTAAAAAGGCTTTTGTGTTTTTCTGTGCACTTATTCATATTTAAATTTAAAATATTACTCATATATCTTTTGTTTTATAATAAAAATTACTTGAAAATGCCATGCATGTATGCAATATGTATACACACAGAATACACACACATACACATGTATAATATACTGTATGAGTCTCAAACCACCTGGCTTTCCTTTTTTGAGGTTTTAGTTACTCATAATCTACCATAGTCCAAAAATATTAAGCAGAAATTTCCAGAAATAAAAAATCCATAATTTTAAAATAAAATGTATTAGATATAATAATTCTGTTTTATTATTAGTTATTTTTGCTAACCTAGTGCAATTAACTTACAAATTAAACCTTCCTGAATATGTGTATGTAAATAAAAAAAAATTGTGGCAGATGCCACTCCCTTACCCTGAGTCACTAAGCACCCCAGCAGTCCCCCCCACTCCAGGTATTCCAAATCCCATCCGTCCCAGACACCTGACTGGCTAGACAGGTTCACCCACCTAGGAATCTGGTAAGTCAGAACCCACTTTTCCTTTCCTTACATCCCCCTCCCCCCATCCTGAGTCACCAACCACCCTAACATAGGTGCTAAGCACCACCTCATTTAATCCTAACCCACATCTTCCTTGGCTTTTGATCTGCTGGACTGTCATGCCTACCTAGGACTCAGAACAAAAAGTAACCAAGCTATACTAACAATAAAAATATATCTTTCATCCTCTTCAAAGTATAGACTGCCATTGTTGCACTACCCAGGCTGTATCATGGAGACCAGTACAGGAAGATCAAGACAGGACATGGTGCTTACTGGATCTCATTTGGTGATCATGGGAAAGGAAAACCCCAGTGTGGAGCACAAAGGCAGAACTGATGGTGGTTTGGACTTGCCAAGGAGGAGCCTTCAAACATGACATCGTTCAGCCTAATAAAGAAAAATAAATAAACAAAAATATATCAAAACTCAATTAAACAAAATCCAAACAGAAATAACTACTGGTCAGATAACCAATATAGAATATCCATATGCCCAAATGGCATCACAAAACCACAAATAATATGAAAAACCAAGAGACTATGTCCCTGACAACACCCCACCCACCCTGAAGTGGTGAATGAAAATCATTCTGTCTGCTGGGCGTGGTGGCGCATGCCTTTAATCCTAGCACTTGGGAGATAGAGGCAGGCAGATCTTTGTGAGTTCAAGGCCAGCCTGGTCTACAGAGTGAGTTCCAGGACAGCTGGGGCTACAGGGAAACCCTATCTCAAAAAGACAAAAAAAGAAAATCATTCTGAGGAAGAGCTGGACTCAGAATTTAAAAGAACAATTATAAACATGATCAAAGAACTTAAAGACAAACAACTCAAAGAACTTATGATGTAAGCTCAGGAATATACAAATATATGGCTTAATGAAATATCAAAAATAATTCATGACTTGAAAACTGAATTCACAAAAAAGATAGAAATAGTGATGAAAACCCAAACAGAAATCTGCATGAATTCAAAGAACTCAGTAAGCCAACTGGAAACAACAGCAGAAAGCCTCACAAGCAGAATGAATGCAACAGAAACACAATATCAAGACTGGATGACAAAGTTGAAGATCTGGAGTCCTTAAGCAAATACTATGTAAAAATTAAAAAAAAAACACAAGAATGGAATATGCAGGAAATGTGGGACAACATGAGAAGAACAAATCTAAGAATTATAGGCATATAGGAAGGAGAAGAATCTCAGGGCAATGGTGGTGAACAGATCTTCAACACAATTATAGAAGAAAACTTTGAAAATTAAGGAAAATTTTACCTGTAGAGATTCAAGAAGCACATAGAACACCTACTAGACATGGTCAGAACAGAAAATCCCCACAGCATGTCATAGTAGAAACATTAAATATACAGAACAAAGAGAGGGTATCAAGGGCTGCTAGAGAAAAAACAAGTTACATATAAAGGAAAACCCATCAGAATCACAGCTGACTTCTCAATGCAAGCTATGAAAGCCAGAAGAGCCTGGACCAAAGTATTCCATGCAGTAAATGACCTCGGATGCCAACCCCAAATACTCTATCCAGCAAAACTCTCTATCAAGTTGAAAGAGAACAGGATATTTTTCATGACATGATTAGGCTGAAAGAATTCATTTCTACCAAACTAGCCCTAAGGAGAATATTCAAAACAATACAAAGGACTGAAGACATGAATGAGCACACTCGAGAGCTTACAGAAAGAAAACAGAGGAGGGCATAAAAGCGGAAACTCAAAATAGATCTACAAACTTACAGAAATTAAATTGACAGTATCAGGGCTGGAGAGATGGCCTAGTGGTTAAGAGCACCGACTGCTCTGGCAGAGGACCCGAGTTCAATCCTCAGGACCCACATGGTGGCTGAGAACTGTCTTTAACTCTAGTTCCAGGGGAATCCGACACCCTCTTCTGACCTCCATGGCATTGCACGACATGGGTGCACAAACCTACATGCAGACAGTACATTCATAAATAAATTGACAGTATCAATATTATCATTAAATATCAATGGCCTCAACTCCCCTGTCAAAAGATATAGACTAACAGAATGGATCGAAAAGAAAACCCAGCTTTTTGTTGTCTTCAAGAAATTCATCCCACCTTCAAGGACAGACACTATTTTAGGGTGAAAGGATGAAAAAAATCCAAACAAATGCTCTAAAAAGCAAGCAGATGTTGCAATTCTAATATCTGACAAAATAGACTTCAAATTAAAACTAGTCAGAAGAGATAAAGAGGGTGACTTCATTGACCAAGAAGATATTACAATCATCAATATATATGGACCAAATTTTGGTGCACCGAAATTCATAAAAACAGTACTCCAGGTCTATAAAACACAGATGAACCCCAATTCAATAATAGTAGGGGGCTTCCATACTCCACTCCCTTCAATAGACAGATCAACTGTACAAAGAATAAACAGAGAGGCATCTGGATTGAATAACACCTTACAAGAAATGGACCTAATGGACATCTAGAGAATATTCCACCCATGCACTAAAGAATTCACTTTCTATTCAGCAGCATGCAAGCTTTTCTAAAATTGATCACATTCTGGGACACTAAACAAAACTCACCAAATTAAAAAAATTGCAATAATTCCATGGATTCTATCAGACCACAGTGCAATAAAGATTATAATCAGCGCCAGGGCGGCTGCGCCTTTGGGCAGGATACCCAGAAGCCACCTGGGCGAGTAGCTTGGGAGCTGGGGCCTTGAGAGCGGGACCCAGGCGCTGGGCCAGAGGGTCCGGAGAGTCCGGCGGCCAGGGCGGCTGCGCCTTTGGGCAGGATACCCAGAAGCCACCTGGGCGAGTAGCTTGGGAGCTGGGGCCTTGAGGGCGGGACCCGGGCGCTGGGCCAGAGGGTCCGGAGAGTCCGGCGGCCAGGGCGGCTGCGCCTTTG
>VZQC01001095.1:8173947-8214124 GCA_009823505.1 Rhizomys pruinosus | reverse complement strand
CTTCTAAACAATTTAGTAGGAATGGTGCATAGTCTTTTCGAAATATATTTAAAATTCTGCCGTGAAACCATCCGGCCTGCGGCATTTTTTGGTTGGGAGCTATTATTACATCTTTCATTTCTTCCTGTACTATTGTCTGTTTAGGCTGTCAATCTCTTCTTGGTTGCGCTTTGGTGATCCAGGATTTCAGATATTCATCCATTTCTTCTAGGTTTTCAACTTAGTAGTATTAAATTTTGAAGTGTCCGTATGATTGTCAGGATTTTTTCATTTTGTTGTATTTTCTTTTTTTTTTTTTCTTTTCTTGTTTTTTTTATTTTTCTCTCTCTTTCTTTGGTTAACTGGGCTAGAGGTCTGGGGGGTCTATCTTGTTTATTTCTCAAAGAACCAGCTTTTGGAATTCATTGATTTTTTTGTTGTGTTTTCCTTTGTTTTATTTCATTGTCTCTGTCTGATTTTTGTTTTTCTTCTTGTCTCGCTCCGTTTAGGGTTTCATTTGTTGTTTTTCTCATACTTTTAGCTACAGTGTTAGGTCATTCACTTGATGTTCTTTCTGTTTTTTTTAATGTGGCACTTGAGCTATAAACTTCCCTTTAGGACTGCTTTTAAAGTGTCCCATCGAGTTTTTTGTTTTATTTCTCATTCAAAGAATTTTTCATTGGAATGTTTTTATTTCTTTCTTTATTTCTTCTTGCCCCACTCATTATTCAGGAGTGTTGTTTACTCTCCATGGTGTTCTTGTAGGCTGTAGGGTTTATTCTGGTTTGGATCTTGAGTTTTTTATTGCATTGTGGTCTGATAGAAGCATGAAATTTATTTCAATCTTTTTTATTAGTTGAGTTTTTTCCTCTGACCTAGTATATGGTCTATCCTTGGGGAATGGTTCCATGCATGAGTGGTGCTGAGAGAAAGTGTATTCTCTGGTGTTTGGGTTGAAATATTCGATAGATGTCTGTGAGTCCATTTGGTGTATTGTGCATTTAGTTCGGATGTCTCTCTGTTTATCTTTGTACAGTTGACTGTCTAGGGGCCTTAATGGGGTATTGAAGTCAAAACATAGTATTAGTGTGCTGGGGTTTAATCTGTGCCTTGAGATCCTGATGAATTTATAAAGTTTGGTGAACCGGTGTTTGGTGCATATTATATTTATGATTGTGAAAACTTCACCGTCAATTGTTCCTTTAATAAAGATGTAATGGCACTCTTTGTCTCTTGATTTCTTTTGGCTTTGAAGTCTATTTTGTCTGCTATTAGAATAGCCACACCCGCTTTTCTTTTTGGTACCATTGCTTGAAATACTTTCTTCCACCCATTCACTAAGTTGGTGCCTATCATTGAATTTGAGATGGGTTTCTCGTACTAGACACATAGCATATAGATGGGGTTTGTTTCCTATATCCTTTCTTCCCAGTCTGCTGCCTTTTGATTTGGGGAGTTTAGCCCATTAATATTTAAGGTTAGAATTGAAAGATGGGTGTTGCTTCCTTTCCTTTTATTATCCATTTGGGCTTCTAGCTTCTGATTTTGCTCCTATGGTTATGTTTTTATAGTTCTTTTCAGGTTGTTTTGGGGATTGTTGGTCCTTTCTTCTACCCTTTGAATTGCTTCAAGTATTTTACTGAAGAAGGAGTTGGTTTCAGACATGTATTCCATCATCTTGTTTATTGCTCATGGAAGATTTCTCTCTCTCTTTCAAAGTATAGTCGACATTTTTGCTGGGTAAAGTATTCTGGGTTGGCATCCGTAATCCCTTAACACTGGGAATACTTTGCCCATGTTCTCTGCTTTCATGGTTTGTGCCATGAAGTCTGTTGTAATTCTGATGGGTTTCCCTTTGTATGTGACTTGTTTTTCTCTTTAGCCTTCAGATTTTTCTTTGTTTTGGGCATCTAGGCATTTTAACTATAATATCGGCGTGGGGTGTGTCTTTTCTGATCTTGGCTCTTTGGAGGTTCCTATGTGCTTCTTGTATTTTATGGGTTGTCTATTTTTAGTTTGGGGAAGTTTTCATCTATTATTCTGTTGAAGATCTGACCAATTCTATTCTCTTGAGATCTTCTCCTTCCTCTATTCCTATGTATGGACGTTTGACCCTTTTATTAGTGTCCCATTCATTTCCTGGTTGTTCCATGTTTGTGTATTTTAAATTTTTCCTAGTCTTTATGAGGCTTTTTAATGCTCTGTGTTATCTCCAGGTCTGATATTCTTGTTCTGCTTCCTCCATTCTACTTCTGAGGCTTTTTCCTTCCTTCTTCTTGATGAATGTGTGTTTCTAATTCCTTTTTATTTCCTCCTTGTTTTTTTTAGTACGTCCATTTCCTTTTTTGAGTCCTTCACTCTCTTTTTGGTGCTTCTCAATCTCTCTTGGTGCTCCTTACTTCGTGGTTCGCTTCCTTTTCAGTGTTTCTACTTCCTTCGGGTTTTTTGTTTTTTTTTCCCTATAGTTCTTTCTGGCGTTTGTTGGTCTGTTCTTTAGTTCTTTCTGAGTTTGTCATTGTATCCTCTAGGTCCTTTTTAAGTTTTCCATTCTCTCCTCTTTAGTCTCTGATCAATTCTTTATTTTTTTTCCCTCTAGTTCTTTCCGGAGTTGTCACCCTATCTGTTCCTTTAGTTTTTCTGAGTTTGTCATGTATCCCTCTAGGGGCTCCTTTTAGTTTTTTCATTTCTCTCTCTTAGTTCTCTTCTAATTCCTCTTTTGTTCTTTAATTTCTCTGCATAGGTCTGCAATTATTCCTCTAGATCTGTTCCTTGGTTCTCATCCAAGGGGTTCCCATTGTAGCTGTCTCCTACAGGTTTGTAGAGCTTGGTGCAGGATTATCCTTTGTCTTTCCCATGTTGTCCCTTCGTCGTTGTCCCTGGCATGGGGCTTCCCTTTTGTGGTTCAAAACAAATGACTTTTCACTATGTTAGCAGACGGTTTTGCTTTCCTCCTTCAGATCATTTTTTTTTGTTGTTTGTGTTCCCTTTCCCTCCTCCTTGTTTATGGAGTATGGCCTTGTCTGCTTTTCAATTTGTTTGCTTATATTTAGTATTGGAAGCAAAAGCACTCTTCTCTTCTGTTATGAAGGAGGTATCTCCAAATTGGGGGGGGGGGTATGCCTCGATTAGCCCGCGCCCGGCAGCCTGCTCAAAGGCGCAGAAGTCCCTGGCCGCCGGACTCTCAGGACCCTCTGCCCCAGCGCCCTGGTCCCGCCATCAAAGCCCCAGCTCCCAAGCTACTCGCCCAGGTGGCTTTCGGTATCCCTCCCAAAGGCGCAGCCGCCCTGTCCGCCGGACTCTCCGGACCCTCTGGCCCAGCGCCCGGGTCCCGCCTCCAAAGGCCCAGCTTCCCAAGCTACTCGCCCCCGGTTGCTTCTGGGTAACCTGCTATGGGAAGAGATTTGTTTGTTCCAACAGGACAAAATGTCACCAACTTAACGGCTGAGAAAGAAAAGATACAGCTTTGCATTGAGTAGGATGTACCAAAAAGTGGCAACTGAAAGGTTGACCCGTCTGAACACTGAAAGGAAGAAAAGCCTCAGATTGCCATAAACATCGAACCCTTCTGTGGATCCTACATGTAACAACTATCTATAATGAGTCCTAATGAAACTTATACCTTCTAGGTGCAACAAAGGTTTTGATATGACTTTCTTGCCTCCCCCCCCATAGAACAAGGAGAAATATGACGATGATGATGTCATTTTCCAACTGTAAATTGGAGACAACTATTATAGAGGTAATCTCTTATAAAACCGGTAAAAATGCCTTCTTTAATTGACTAATAGACATAAGAACTGTGAAAAGGATTATACTCTGTTCAGAACCAAATATAATACTAAAGTCCTTGGGCTATGCACTTAGGCAAAGTATATTAATGCAGGAGCTCTGACATCAGCAATGGATTGTTCTACCAGGGGGATGTTGGCCAGGGGATCCAAGGCCCCACAAAAGGTAAGGGCTCCTTGCCCCTAAGTTGGGATACCTGCAGGAGGAGAGGCGATAAGACCCTGCTGCCGAAGACCTGACGTTAACATGGGAGGGATGTATTGAGACCGCACATGCAAGGGTACAGATGGCCTCTGGAATGCCAGAGAGTGTTCCCAAAGGCCACTAAACCAATAAAGCAAATACGGGTCTCCCTGAGTCAAGCAAGACTCCACCATCAGCACCAGCTACACTTCACCTGCCTGGAAATACTGTGCAGCAGAGGCAGCCATGTGCCTGTATATCCCAAATCTAATTGGCTGTTGGCTCTCTCCTTGGAGGAATAACCCATGGCTGATGCCACAAGCCTACATCCTCTACAGGTTAGGAGATGTCATAAGCCACAGTAAGACCCTGTTATATTTATCAGGGGGTAAAAATGTAATTCATGAATTAACATATCATCCAAACATATGTGTCTATGCCAAAGTAACCTACCATAACTATTAGTGCTGCTTAAATACCTATATATCTAATTGCTTGTGCTTCATTAGTAGGATCGAAAGGTTACTCCTGAACAAACTGTCAGCCCATGAAAGGAAACAGCCAGAATTGACCAGAATCCAAGTCAACAGCTCCAGAGAGAGAGGACAGTTTTACTTCTCATCCACCTGTGCCCCTTTTCTAAGCCTAGGGAACAATCTGCGGAAGAGGGGGCGTGGTAGAATGTAAAGGCTGCGATTGGGGTGAACGGTGAAACTACAGCGATGTAGTCTGGACACTCATTTGATCAACTTGATTGAACAAACAACCTGTCAACCTCCACTGAATGGTGGGACTGTGGGGGTTTGGGCACAACAGTCTATAGATTGGTTTTGCACGAAGGATGCTTATACTCATGGATTATCACTTATAGCTAAAAAATGAAAAAAAATAAACCTGAAAGATGCAGGACAGTTATGGCAGAATACATGATCTGGGATGGGGTGGGGGTGGGGGGGAAGGGAAAGGGAAATATGCCTGATCTGAATTGGAAAATGATGTATAAAATGCACAAACCATCAATAAAAATTAAATTAAAAAAAAAAAGATTATAATCAGCAGCAAAGGAAGCTCCAAAAACCACAGGAACTCATGGAGATGAAACAGCACACTCCTGGATGATCAATGGGTTAAAGAAGAAATTAATAAAGAAATAAAATATCCTGGAACTAAATGAAAAATGAGAATACAACACAACAAAGAGATGAAATAGAAAACATCAGGCAGGTTATAAAATCAACTTACAAAAATCAGTAGCATTTCTATATACCAACAACAAGCAATCAGAAAAAGCATACAAGGAAACCCCCCATTCACATTAACTTCAAAAAAATGAGCAAGGAGCTGGAACCAACCCAAGTGCCCCTGAACTGATGAGTGGACAGAGAAAATGTGGTACACGTACACAATGGAGTTCTATGCAGTGGTAAAGAAAGATGACATCATGAGCTTTGCAGGTAAATGGCTGGAGCTAGAGGACATCATGCTGAGTGAAGTAACACAGTCCCAGAAAAACAAACGACGAATGGTAACCCTCATCTGTGGATGCTAGCACCAATTACTTAACTGTATGGTAAACTGAGCAATGTTAAAATAAACAAATAAAAAAAGAAAGAAAAAATAAAATACTTGGGAATAAATCTAGCAAAAACCATTAAAGATCTCTATAATAAAAATTTCAAAACTTTAAAGAAAGAAAAAGAGGAAGAAACTAGGAGATGGAAAAATCTACCATGTTCATGGATTGGTAGAATCAATATTGTGAAAATGACCGTTGACCAAAAGCAATCTATATATTCAATGCAATGCCAATCAAAATAACTACAACATTCTTCACTGACCTAGAAAAGGTCATCCAAAAATTCATATGGAACCACAAAAGACCCCAGAGAGCCAAAACAATTTTGGAGCAAAAAAGAACAATGCAGGGAGCATCACCATATCAGATTTCAGGTTATATTGCAGAGCTGTAGTTACAAAAACAGCATGGTACTGACATAGAAATAGAGATGTAGACCAATGGGTTTGTGAGCTTGACTGGATAAGGTTTAGTTTGGATCTTGTGATGCGTGAATTCTGATGGGGGGTTGGGACATAGAGGGGACTGGGTTTAGTTGGGAACCATTGTATGAGATATACAGATATTCAAAAAAATTAAAAAAGAACACATTGTGCATTCAGAGTTCTTGACATTCAGAGTCCTTGGATTTTGCACCCGGGGAGGGTGTAGGATTGTGTCCCAGAGGATAAGGCAGAGACAGTACTTCTACGTGTATCTCTAGACCAGAAATGTCCAGTGCAAACAGGTGACAATTTTTGACAGTCTATCCTGAGCTTTTCAATTTTGTGTATCCATGCACATGTGCACGTGCGCACGCACACACACACACACACACACACACACACACACGGTTACATCCTTCATACTCTGAATCCCCCTGTGTTCTGCCTCTTTCTCCACAAAAGACGCCTACACTAATGCCCTACCTGGACATTATTTTTCTGAAATTGCTATACCTCATCTTCAGCTCCTGCCATTTATCTCTGGGTTTTCCAGATGGAAAGGCTCTTCTGAGAAGCCGTTAGGAGAAGGCAGACTCTGTGCCCATGGCCTCAGGGGCTCCCACAGGCATCCTGTACGAGTCTTCCCAGGCCGCTTGTCATGATCACGGCCAATGGACACACCATGGGCCTGGATACACATGGTCTCCATGGAGCCCTGGTCTGTGTGCCTGGTGGGTGCCAGCTGCCAGGGTCCCACCCAGCCCTTCCTTGGCTTTGAGCCCTCACCTTTGCACACCAAGTTCCTGGAGTCCTGTGAAAGAGTTTCAGGGACAGTTTGAAGAACAGAGGGTTCTGCTAGCAGCTGCTGCCACCAACAGGTGTTAGCTACCGCAAACTGGCTGTAGTTTTGTGTCATTGCTTTTATTTTATTTTATTTTATTTATTTATTTATTTATTTATTTATTTATTTATTTATTTATTTATTTATTTTTGTCTTTGCGAGACAGGGTCTCCCTGTAGCTCCAGCTGTCCTGGAACTCACTCTGTAGACCAGGCTGGCCTTGAACTCACAAAGATCCGCCTGCCTCTGCCTCCCGAGTGCTAGGATCAAAGGTGTGCGCCGCCACGCCCTGCTGTGCCATTGCTTTTAAATACTATGATGTTTTGTTTTCTTTTTTGTGAAATTGTGAACCAATGTTTAAAAAACAAGAGTTCACACCCAAAATTAGGGGAGAAATAATGACAACACAAAGCATATCTCTGCCTTCTCAAAAAAAAAAAATCAGAAGACCCTGGTAATATTTATCTCACGGTCCCTTACCACAGCAGTTAGCAGTTAAGGATGAATATTGGGGCTTATGGGAATCATAGGATTGCTCTCTGAATCTCTTTTGCTTCTTCTCTACATCTGGGCAGAGGGTGAGTATACTTTCTGACCTACCTTTTTGAAGTGGTCATGTCCAGAGAGTAAGAGCCAAAGTGACAGGACTGATTTCTGGATCCTTAGCATATTATCTGATCTGTAAGCCTGGGCTCTCATTTTCCCTAGAACAGAGACTGAAAAGTTCAAGATGGCGTTGCACACCAGTCCCTACATGCGTCATTACATCAGGCAGAGTTCTCTGGAGGAACAGAACAGAAAGTATGAGTATATATTACAAAGGAAGTTCGTTAGATTGGCATACAGGCTGCAGGCTAGCTGGCTGCTCCCTGGAGAGGATGAGACACGGACAGCTGCTCAGACTGTGAGACCTCATCACTCCCAATCTAGCCCTGGAGTGAGGCTGGGATTCAGTCCACATTGGAAGATGCCCGGTTCTGGTGGTGGCAACGGCAGAAGCAACAATGGCATAGATGCACTCGCCACCAAGACGTGAAAGGTGGCAAGCAAGCTGCACTGCCTGTTCCTCAATCTCTTTATATCTGGGCCACCGCAGAAAATGCTGCCCACTCTAAAGGAGGGTCTTCAACCCTCAGTTAATCCTTCCTGGAAATAACCTTACAGACCTACTCAGAGGTGTGTCTCTAAACTGATTCCAGATCCAGGAAATCTAACAAGATTAACAATTGCACTCCATTGGAGAGATCATTTATAGCTCATGATAGACATGCATTGTGAGCAAGGCAAGAAGCCGTGTTGCCTTAGGCCACTGAGACTGGGTTGTTACTGTTATATAACCTAGTCTATCCTGATCTCTTCAGGGTTTTGACTGAAAAATAATAATCCCCAGCCCTCAGGATGCGCTCTCAAGACTCTACTTCATTATCCAATCACAACTCTTCTTTCCCTGTGAGGCCCCTTCCCTTGAATCTAAGCATCAAGTTCAAACATCGTTAAACCTTTCCAGCTCTCTTCATTTCTTGCCGTTGCTCTACACTTGAACTTTACTACTCCCCCCATTATATAATAGATTGGAGGTCACACGTGTTCCCACATTGAATAATTCATCTCCCCAGAATCTCAGTGTTTCCATCAGAACATTTATTTCTTTCATTTTAATATTTTATCATTTTTGTCCTAAATGTATGACCTCAACTGGTTGCCATGCATTTCATTTCTTCTTGTCTTAAATATTTTAAATGTTTCAAAGTACAAACATTACTCACAGAGTATAAGAAAAACTGTTCTGTTTTAGTTCTGTATTCTTTAATTATAACTGGCTGCCATTAGAATGATTCCTTCCTCGACTGACTTCCAACTTCTTTCTGCTTTGGCCCTAGTCTTCATCCCCCTTGAAAAGTTTTAGTGCTTGGTATTTGGCCACAGTGCCTGTTGTCGGAAGGTGGACTGTTTTGGCATTAAGATCCCTGATCTTTCCCCACATTAAGCTACCAAAGGCTTTTGGACAGTACCAGAGTTAGTAACAGAGTTGGTGCCTTTGCTGAAGGCTCATAGGTGACAGCCATGAAGCACAGACTAAAGAAGGTTTAAACACTGAAGATCGGCATGTTCTCTCATTTCTTGGTAGGAATTTGCTTTTCACTCTGTTAGGGTACATATGGTACAGTGTCTGCAATGCTTTGCCTGGGTGACCTGTTATCAGTTTTGAATTACTATATTTAAATATATGTTGTCATAACTAGCATCTTTTTTTTTTCATCTTATTTTTATAGGGTCTGTTTGCATCTTTTCCCCTAAATTCAAAATGCTGGATGGACACAAGACTAACCCTCTTCCTGGTTTTTCCTCAGTGGATTTCTTCACATTAAGCTTATCATGTGTTTCAAATCATTATCTGCTACTGTAACAGAATACTGCAGACTGGGTAAGTTATAAACAGAAGTTTACTTGGCTCACGGAGGCTGGGAGGTCTAAGACTGATGCTTACCTCCAGTGAAGACCTACTATTGTGTCATAACATGGCAGAAGGCATTGAGAAAATGGGGATGAACACTGCCTTTCATAAATGACCCTTTGTAGTGGTTTGAATGTGAAATGCCCCCTATGGGCTCATGGATTTGAACACTTGCTTCCCAGCTAGTAGAGGCATTTGGGAAGGTTATGGAACTGGGGTCCTTGGAGGTGGGCCTTGAGGTCTCATAGCTTAGCCCCACTTGCTATCTGCTGTCTCTACTTCCTGTGTAGCCAAGATGTGAGGAGTCCTAGCTGATCTCTCTCTGCTTCCTGTGTGACTAGCAGCCTCTAGTTCCTACCACCATGCCATCCGTACCATGCTGAATTGTAGTGTCCCCTAAAACCATGAGCCCAAATAACTCCCTTCTCCCTTAAGTTGCTTCCTGCCAGGTGTCTGTCACAACAACTAGAAAAAATCACTAGTACATTTGTCATAATGGCTGCTCTAGTTTTATTTCTGTTACTGTGATAAAATACCTTGACAAAAGCAACTTCTGGGAAAAAGGGTTGATTGTAGCTCACAATTCAAGATCACAGTCCATCACTGTGATGGATTAATCCATCCAATGGCCTTAATCCATTCACTGTGCCAAGTCACAGCACAAGAGCTTGAGACAGTGGGTCACATCACATCCACAGTGAAAATCAGAGAAATTAATCCATGTTAGTGTTCAATGTCTCGTATAGTCCAGAGCCCAAACTTAGGGAATGTTGCTGCCTACTTTCAGGCTGAGTCTTCCTACATTAATTAAGGTATGATCAAGACAATCCCCCACAAGCCAACCTGATCTAAATAATTTCTCATGGAGACTTTCTTCCCAGGAGATTCTAGGTTGTCAAGCTGATAATTAAAACTAACTGTCACAATGGGCTTATTCCATTCATGATTGCAGAGCCATAGTGACCAGATTGCCTCCCAAAGGCCCCTCATTAATCCATTACAATGGCAGTTAAGTTTCAACATCAGGTCTGGGAAGATCTTCAAACTGTAGCATCCTGTGTTGAGTAACTTCCTACATCTGATGGGCCATAGAAGTCATCTTTGTCCTGTCACCCCCATCCTGCCCTCTCCCTCTGCCACCTTACCACCCACACTGCTCACAAGCAGCTCCAGAGGTGAGTGGTTCTGTTACTGTTCCTAATGAACCCAGGAGGAAAGCATCTAATAGGCTCAGCAAAATCCTCTTCAGAGATAAGACTTTTCTCAGACCCACTACTGAAGAAGCAGCCTTTTTCTTCTCACCACACTCCCTCCATCACTGTTGTATAAACAGAACTATCATCTAAGAATCACACATACTTGCCATCTTAATTTTGAGATGTCTAAAGTGAGCATTCTATAACTCAAGCCCTAATAATCTTAAGAGAAAGAGAATCATTAATGAAATATCAGCAATTTAGCTGCGGTCGGCTTTGTGGAAGCTGACTACCCTAACACTAAATCCAGCCAGGCTTCTGGAGCCAGATTACTGAAATGCTGTTCTCCGGACACCAGCACCACACACACACACACACACACACACACACACACACACACACACACACAGAGATGCTCCTCTCCACAGTCCAGGGACCTTTCTGACCATTTAAGGCTCCAGCTTCCCAGAAAGAATCAGTAATTTCCTGAAACCAAAGAACAACTTCCTTTAGAGTTCCTTTTTATTTGTTCTTTATGTCTCGTTCTTGGAAAGTTCTCTGTTTCTTCTTTATCCCAGGGATGTTAGGTTGTTTCCTTTCCCGAAATATTTTTTTTTTGTCTATTTGTTTGCTTTTTTTCTTTCTTTTTTTTTCATTCTGATCCTAAGTTTATTTAACACAATTCTTTTACTCTACACAAAGTACAAACACAACCTTATTATCTAAACTGCTACCAACTTACAAAACTCAAAAAACAAAATTTCATAGTTCTAACTGTACAATAAAAGAAAAAAGCCATATATGTGTTGCCTGCAATTTAACCTGTAAGACCACCAAGAGTGACAGGCAAAATGGGGTGGGGTAGGCTCTGTGATTACTCTGTACAACTAGCTTGCCAATTTCAGAGAGTATGACTGACATGGAGGTATGAAAGACAACCATTTATGGGGTGGAGGGACCCTTCCAAGGTGTTTAACCCTAGAAGTTGAGGAAGACTCAGCAGGGACCATAGCCAGGCCTAAAAGATCAGCAGCTTGGTCCTCTTTCCTACGGACACAGCAACAGCAAGGTCATAACAAGGTTGCCTGACTGACTGGTCCTAGGTGACCACGGTGAGGTTTGCTTGGCTAAGACAAGGTCTTACTATGCAGCCCTGGCTGGTCTGGAACTCTTCATGTAGATAGATCAAATTAGCCTTGAACTCATAGTGAGCTGCTTCTTAAGTGCTGGGGTTAAAAGCATGCACTACCATGCCTGGCCTTTCCACCATCTCCAACATTTGAGAAACAGCAGCTGAGTTTCTCTGTCTCCATCTAAGTCCCCTTCAGAAGCCATTTGTGTATAGATCACATGCAGATGGCTCTGTGTTAATGCTGCGACTTGTAGCTCTGCGTGGCACAGTCAATAGATCACCGCCTGGCCATCCGCCCCATCCTTCCTGCTCTCTGGTGGCTGCTTTACAAACTGGTGGAGCTTCCTGATAGAGAAGCTGGAAGACAACGAGTGGGATCAACTAGTTTTACTGTACTTCAGTGTGGGACAATGTGTAAACATGACCAGACCTGCTCTCCTGTACAGCCGTCCTTAATCTCTGTACGTAAAGCAGCTCCTAACCTCCCCTCACTCCCCGACTCTCTCCTCACTTCGTCCTTAGAAATTGCTTTATCAGGGTATGGAGTGATGGCTAAGAGCAGATATCACTCTTGCAGAAGACTTGAGTCTGGTTCCCAGCAATCATATCAGGCATCTCACATCAGGCATCTCACAACAGCCTGTAGCTCCAGTTTGAGGATCTGACACTTCTGGGCTCTGTAGGGATCTGTACTCATATATGCACACAGCTCCTCCCATATATAAGCATATATGTTGCTAAAAATAACAAAAATCTTGAAACTGCTTGGCCAAATTATACATTCAATCTTTGCATCACCTTAAAGCATACCCTTTCTGAAGTAAGACTAGGAAAGACCCAGAACTTCACCTTAAACCACAGAGTAAAAGCTCAGGTATGTTGTTGGGGTATCCGTTATAAACAATGTATCGGATCACTCTCAAAATGCTCTAGCACTAAAGGGTTTATTTGGTTCACGTTTTCATTTGAGCTGTTAGCCTTAGCTTTGACAATTTAACACTGGACAATAGTTTCACTGTTGCCATTTAGTGATCTCAACCAGCCACTGAATCTGACCTTGGCTTGTGTTCAATTACCTTCGCAAGTGTCCACTCTCCCTACTGGTCCAATTGTTCTCAGGAACGCTCATACTTGCCACATTGGCTGCTTGAGAACAAAAAGCCTGGACAGAATATCAACACTATTTTCAATTCACATAGTTATCTGTGTCTGTGTGAAATGCTCATATATGAATATCTAATTTTAAAATGACGCTGAAAAGCACATTTCATAACCAAGCTTGATTGCTCTACAGCGCCATCTAGTGACACTACGTGTTACATTGTGCATCCCAATCCATCATCCCTCGTTGGAGACTGTTTTCCTGGAAATTTTTAGACCCTAAATGGATGGCTCTACTGTGTTTTCACAAAATCCCACTGTGCTTCATATACAGAACACATGTGAATACAATAAATGCGAATAAGACTTAGTCTACTACCAAGGCCTACAATGTCTCTTTTATTTCAGACATTTATTACAATTCTTCATGCTTATAATTTTCCCTCAGGCTGGACATCACTTCTGCCAACCATGTTCAGTCTTCACATAAGATACTATATACTGGAGAGATAGCCTAGTGGTTAAGAGCGCCGACCGCTCTTGCAAAGGACCCGGGTTCAATCCTCAGCACCCACATGGCGGCTAAGAACCATCTGTAACTCCAATTCCAGGAGAACTCCAGTTCCAGGGGAATCTGAGACCATCTTCTGACCTCCGCAGCATTGCACGACACATGTGCACAAACCTACATGCAGACAGTACATTCATACACATACAAAAATAAATAAAATTAAGATACTATATACTACTTATGAGTCTTGACTATGTATGAGGCTTTGACCCAAGTAGTTTAAAATGTGGTGACTTCTTTGAATTTTCCACTGCCCCAGGGAAATGGCTGCTGTTAATATCTACATTTCACATTTGTGAAGAAAAAAAAAAACAGGCCTAGTGTCTAATGTCACACACCTAGTAGATACTTAAATTTTATTACTATGTATTCTCTTTTCTTTATTAATGTTCCTTTGAAAAACCTATTTCAAGGAATAAGAAAGGACCCCCATTAAGTTTGGTGTTCAGGGTAGGAGGGCTTAGTAATTTATAATATCAAACACGGTTGGTCTAAAAAGTTGAAAGATGCTGCTTCTTTCAGTTCAGGTTGGAGAGAATTTGAGTTCCTTCTGAAGGCAGAAAGTAGGATACAAGGAAAAGGGTTTTGTTATTTGGCAGTAAGGCAATCTCTTGTCTGGGACTTCGGCCTAGAGGAATGAGCCTCCTACAGCTGACATCCAAAGGTTAGAGTACCTGGCTGAGACAAGACAGTAAACATCGTAAGATGATAATATTAGGGCCAGAGAACCAGGAAGGAATCTTAAAAACCTACAAAAAGAAAAACTGTGCTAGCTAATACTCTTCACAAACAACAAGAAGATGTTCAGAACTGGACTTAGAAAATGGGCCAAGAGTGGGATCATGTTTCCCCAGAGCCACACAAGAGTGGAATCATGTTCTCCAGAGCCACCACAAGAGTGGGGTCACGTTCCCCAGAGCCACCACAAGAGCGGGGCCCAGAGGCCAGAGACACTGCCCTCAGATGAAGAGGTGTGCTCCGATTTGGGTCTGGAACACTTGTGAGACTGAATGGTATTATTTTTTCAGTGTATACTTTTATTGAGCTTTTATGCATTTCATACAAAACATCTTAATCATCTTTATGCCCCTCCCCCATCCACATTCCCCATAGCCCCCCCAACCCCCAGATTTCATGAATTCTGTCACATACATTAGGGACTACTGAGTCAAGTTTGCATACCCAGATGTCCCTCGGTGCAAGTTCATCCACTGGACTCTAGTCAGCTTATATAGAGTCTCTCCCTTAAAGGACATCAGCTCTCTCCCTCACTCAGCAGTAATCAGCCGTCAACAGCTCTTCAGTTAATGTTGGGGCCTACTGCCCATTTCCCCAGGTCTATGCTAGGTTTTTAGTCTGGTTTGAGTTTGCATGGGTCTTGTTCATGCTGACACCATTGCTATAAGTTCGTATGAGTAACTTCCTAGAGGCCTGGAATCCTATCTCCTTTTGATCGTGCACCAGCCCTGGTTCCTACAGTCTTTCTGCCATAATGATGTATTTTTGAAATCTATCCACATTTTTTTGTATTAATTTCATACTGATAGACTGATGCAATGTACTGCCTCTCAGTTCCAGGGCAACTCTTTATCATCTACACTCTGAGAATGGAACTGAAGCCGGTAAGCATTTCTCCCCTATTATGATAGCATGATGTGACATGTCAGAGTGTACAGGAGGGACAGAGAGAAAGATTTTCCTTTTTCATTCTGATCTGTTTTCTTCTCCAGGATCCTTTGGGATATGTTTCCTCGACAGGCAGCCTTCTGAAACATGTAGTAGCCAACAGCACTGTATTAACTACTTGTCTTATTGCAGCAAAATACCTGACACATGTACTTAAGGAGAAAGGGGTTTATTTCAGCTCACAGTTCAAGGGTTCAGTCCATCATGGTGGGGAAGACAACAGTGGGAGCTTAAAGCATTTGGTCGCATTAGCTTGGGGTCAGAAGCAGAGAGCAAGTAAATACTGGTGCTCAACTCATTTTCCACTTTTTATTCTCTCCAGCTTGTGGAAGGGCAGCACCCTCATTTAGGGTCAGTCTTCCAACCTCAGTTAATCAAATCTAGAAAATCCCTCACAGGTATGCACAGAGGCTTATGTCTTAGTAAGTCTAGATCCAATCAAGTTGACAATCAGTATTAACCTTCACAAGTGCTCAAAGGCCAGAAGCTTTCTGAAATACCCCTTGAAGGCCAAGAACACTCAGTGGAGGAAAGGCAACATCTTCAGCAAATGGTGCTAGCCAAACTCAATCACCACTTGTAGAAGAATAAAACTAAACCCCTACCTTTCACCTTGTACAAAAGTCAAATCTAAATGGATCAAAGACTTCAATGTGAAACCTGAAGCTGAAAATGTTGGAAGGAAACATTGGTAGTAACCTACAAGATATAGGTGTAGGAAAACACTTTCTAAATAAGACAGAAGTTGTGCAGGAAATAATGTCAACAGTCAACAAGTGGGACCTCATTAAACTAAAACCTTCCGTACGGCAAAAGAAACAATCAAAGAAGTGAAGAGAAAACCCAGAGAGTGAGAAGAAATCTTCACCAGTGACCCATGTGACAGAGGTTTAATATCCAGAGTATATAAATTACTCAAAAAACAAAGGATCAAGAAAACAAATGACTCACTCAAAAGATGGAGTAAAAAGCTGAATAGGGACCTCACAAGTGAGGAACTAGAGATGGCTGAGAAACATCTTAAAAAGTGTTCAACATCGCTAATAATTAAGGAAATGCAAATTAAAACCACTTTAAGATATCATCTCACTCTGATAAGACTGGCTAGGATCAAGAAAACAAATGATACCAAATGCTAGAGAGGTTGTGGGGAAAGGGGAACACTCATCCACTGCTGGTGGGATTGCAAACTTGTACAACCACTATGGAAAGCAGTGTGGAGAACCCTTAAAAGACTCAAAATGAGTCTACCACCTGACCCAGTCATTCCACTCATGGATTTATACCAAGATTCATCCTACCGCAAAGATACATGCACATCTCTTGCAGCTTTCTTCACAATAGTAAAGAGCTGGAACCAACCCAGATGCCCCTCAACTGACTCGTAGATAACAAAAATGTGGAACATCTACACAGTGGAGTACTACTCAGTGGTAAAGAAGGATGACATCATGAACTTTGCAGGTAAATGGATGGAACTCGAAGCCATTATGCTAAATTAAGTAACACAGCCCCAGAAAAACAAGCGGCAAATGGTCTCCCTCATTTGTGGATGTTAACACCAAATCCCCAGATGAAAGGCAAGTTGAACAGCATTATTGTTATATTTCCGTTTATCTGAAAGCAACTATGTTGTTATAATGTAAATCTCTTAACAGGCTCTAGAATTGATCCACCACTTAGATTCAGACTCTATAATTTCTGTATATGAGTGGAAAGTATGTATTCATATTTTAGAGTAATATAAAATTAAAGGAGGAAAATGTGTAAACTCATGCAACCCCTGTGGAAAGCAGTGTGGAGAACTCTTAAAAGACTAAAAATGAACCTACCATTTGACCCAATCATACCACTCCTGGGTGTGTACTCTAAGGATTTATCTTATAGCAGAGATATGTGCACAACTATGTTTAATTGCTGCTCTTTTCACGATAGCAAAGAGCTGGAAGCAACCCAGCTGATAAGTGGATAATCAAAATGTGGTACATCTGCACAATGGAGTTCTATGCAGTGGTAAAGAGAGATGACATCATGAATTTTCAGGTAAATGGATGGAACTAGAAGCTGTTATGCCAAGTGAAGTAACACAGTGTCAGAAAATCAAGTGATGTATGTTAGCCCTCATTTGTGGATCCTAGCACCAAATCCTTATTATGTAAGACAAAGTGGTTAATTGGACAATAAAGATAATACCACATTGACTGATATCACTATAGATATAGCTTGAAGTATATGTCTCTATTTTCTTCAGTTCTAAGATTTAGGAGAAAGAATAAATCTCTTTCTTTAAAGTACATTAAAGCATACATCAACTTGCTATGAAATTTAGGAATGTAAAGTTATATTTCTTTTAACCTGCATGAAAGTTTACTGTTAAACTGTGAATCCCCAAATATGTTTTAGAATTAACCTTTAGCTTATTTTCAGACTTTGTAATATTTGGTATATGTATGAAGTATAAAAAATAAAATAGAAGGCTGCTGGCACCCGCCAGACCAGCTGAGGAGCAGGGTGCAGGCCACGTGTGTCAGCCAGGAGGATGTTGGGAGCTGAGGGTTGACTCTCTGGCCTGCCTCCCATAGAGGCTGCTGGCGCCCACCAGACCAGCTGAGGTGCAGGGTACCAGTGCGTGGGCTAAGATGACAACAGATGAACCCTAAACACAGCAGACAGGAAGAAATAACAAAAATCAGAGCAGAAATCAATGAAATAGAAACAAAGAAAATAATACAAAAAATCAACGAATCCAAAAGTTAGTTCTTTGAAAGAATAAACAAGATAGACAGACCTCTAGCCCAGTTAACCAAAAGACAGAAAGAGCAACTCCAAATCAATAGAATTTGGATGAAGGGGGAAATATCACAACAGACAAGGAAAAGATCCAGACAATCATATGAGAATACTTCAAAAACATATACTCTACTAAAATTGAAAACCTGAGAGAAATGGATGAATATCTGGAATCTGAAGAATCGCCAAAGCTAACCCAGGAAGAGATTGACAGCTTAAACAGACCCATAATATATGAAGAAATTGAAAATGTAATAAGAGAACTCCCAACTAAAAAAGTCCAGGCCCAGATGGTTTCACAGCAGAATTCTATAAAACACTTAAAGAGGACTTACAACCATTATTACTCAAACTGTTCAGAAGGATACAAGCTAAGGGAAATCTCCCAAATCCCTTCTATGAAGCCAGCATCACTCTAATACCAAAACAGGCAAGGATACAACCAAAAAAGAGAACTAAAGATCCATCTTATTAATGAACTCAGATGTGAAATTCTCAACAAAATACTTGCAAACCATATACAGACCCACATCAAAAAGATCATCCATCATGATTAACTTGGATTCATACCAGAGATGCAGGGATGGTTTGACATATGAAAATCAGTAAATATCATAAAACACAGAGATGGACTGAGAAACAAAAAACACATGATCATCTCAATTGATGCAGAAAAAGCCTTCGATGAAATACAGCATCCCTTCATTATTAAAGTACTAGAGGGATTGGACTGGAAGGATCATTCCTCAACATAATCAAAGCCATATACAAGAAACCCACAGCCAGCATCATCCTAAATGGAGAAAAGTTAGAAAGATTCCCCATAAAGGTAGGAACCCAGCAAGGCTGCCCCCTATTGCCTTCCCTCTTCAATATAGTGCTTGAAACACTGGCTGGGGCAATAAGGCAAGAAGGAAATTAAAGGAATACTGATTGGAAAAGAGGAAGTCAAACTAACCCTTTTTGCAGATGATATGATAGTTTACCTAAAGGATGCTAAAAACTCAACCAGAAAACTCCTAGAAATGATTAAGAGTTTTAGTAAAGTGTTGGGATCCAAAATTAACCTAAAAAAGTCAATAGCCTTTCTTCACACTAACAACAAGCAACTGAAGAAAAAATACAAGGAGACCTTCCCACTCACAATAGCCTCAAAAACAATAAAATACCTAGGAACAAACCTACCAAAGACACCAAAGATCTCTACAACAAAAATTACAAACCCCTGAAGAAGGAGATTGAAGAAGACATCAGAAGATGGAAAGACCTCCCATGCTCATGGATTGGAAAAATCAATATAGTAAAAATATCCATTCTACCCAAATTAATATACCGATTTAATGCAATTCCAAATTAAAATCCCCAAGACATTATTCACAGGCTTGGAAAAAAAATTCTTAAATTCCTATGCAACAAAAAAATGGCCCCAAATAGCCAAAGAAACCCTGAGTGAAAAGAGCAATACAGGGGGGATTTCTATACCAGACTTCAAACTATACTACAGGGCTATAGTCATAAAAACAGCATGGTATTGGCATAAAAACAGGCCTGTGGACCAGTGGAACAAAACTGAAGATCTAAACTTGAGCACATAGAATTTCAGCCACCTCATATTTGACAAAGGGGCCAAGAAGACTCAATGGAGGAAAGACAGCATCTTCAGCAAATGGTGTTGGCAAGACTGGATCACCACTTGTAGAAGAATAAAATTAAACCCCTACCTCTCACCCTGTACAAAAATCAACTCCAAATGGATCAAAGACCTCAACATGAAACCCAAAACTCTGAAGGTGACAGAAGAAAAAGTTGGCAGCAACTTACAAGACATAGGCACAGGAAAAGACTTTCTTTCTTTCTTTTTTTTTTTTTTTTTTTTGGTCTTTTTGAGACAGGGTCTCCCTGTAGCCCCAGCTGTCCTGGAACTCGCTCTGTAGACCAGGCTGGTCTTGAACTCACAAAGATCCACCTGCCTCTGCCTCCCAAGTGCTAGGATTAAAGGCGTGCATCACCACGCCTGGCTAGGAAAAGACTTTCTAAATCGACAGCAGCTGCACAGGAAACAAGGTCAACAATTGACAATTGGGACTTTATTAAACTCAAAAGTTTCTGTACAGCAAAAGAAACAATCAGGGAAGTGAAGAGAAAACCCACAGAGTGGGAGGAAACCTTCACTGCTGATACATCTGACAGAGCATGAACTTCCAGAATATATAAACTACTCAAAAAACAAAGAAGAAAACAAATGACTCACTCAAAAGATAGAGTAACTGAACAGAGACTTCACAAGTGAGGAAATAGAGATGACTGAGAAGCATCTTTAAAAGTGTTCAACATCACTAATAATTTAGGAAATGCAAATTAAAACCACTTAAGATATCATCTCACTCTGATAAGACTGGCTAGGATCAAGAAAACAAATGATACCAAATGCTGGAGAGGGTGTGGGGAAAGGGGAACACTCATCCACTGCTGGTGGGATTGCAAACTTGTACAACCACTATGGAAAACAATGTGGAGAACCCTTAAAAGACTCAAAATGAGCCTACCACCTGACTCAGCCATCCCACTCCTGAGTATGTACCCACAAGACTCATCCTACCACAGAGATACATGCACAGCCATGTTTATTGCAGGTCTCTTCACAATAGCAAAGAGGTGGAACCAACCCAAGTGCCCCTCAACCAGCGAGTGGATAGAGAATATGTGGCACATCTACACAATGGAGTTCTATGCAGCAGTAAAGAAAGATGACATCATGAAATTTGCAGGTAAATGGATGGAACTAGAAGATTTTGTGTTAAGTGAAGTAACACAGTCCCAGAAAAACAAAAGATGAATGGTATCCTTCATCTGTGGATGCTAGCACCAAGTACCTAGTTATAAGGCAAATTGAGTAACATTAATTTTGTAGTCCTTGTGATCTGAAAACAACTGTGCTCTTATATTGTGAATCCCTAGACAGGTTCTAGAACTAACCTACCATTTATTTTCAGACCTTGGATTTTGGTATATGATGGTGGGTATGTATGCATCTTTTAGAGTAATATAAAATTAGAATGGAAAAATGTGAATCAAGAAATATAATATGGAAATAACATACAGTCTGTTTTCAAAAGATACAATTTTAATATAGGTGCAATGTATCAGGCTGGTGTAACTTAGCCTTTCTGGGTGCTTAATGACCATACTTAATACCCATACCAATTTGGCTGAGGGACCTAGGGATAACTTTGTTCCTTGCCCTCAGAGGTCAAATAAGTCTTAGGGGACTATGCATGGGTTCTTCTCTTGAAATGTCCTGCAAATGTGGGTCACCAGTCTTTCGTTCAGGGAGGTCTTGGAGATCCACTAATGGGACTTCAGCCAGTGTCCAGTCTATAAAGAGGAAAGTTTGCTCATGCTTCAAAAAGGGAAGCCTGGTCTAGCAAGACTTGATTTTGTCCTTGAGTGGATGGAACTGGTAAATGAAAAGCTGAAAGGAGCCAGGGGCTCCCCCCCCAAAAGACCCCTTTTGTTTTCTTGAGGTCAGTTGAGGATCTGGTCCTCAACTGACCTCAAGAAAACAAAAAACTTGGTTAATCTGAGCTGTGTGGCCTTAAGTATCCAAAAAGAAAGTAAACCCAGAAATAATCAGTAAGGCCTGAGAAATTGTACTTCAGACATAAAACCTGAGATCTTAGTAAAAAGACAAAAAGATAGAAGAGAGAGCACTGTCGTTTGGCCTGTCTTCAATTCTTACTGGCAAGTGCATCTACTCTGTGGCTGCCACTGCTTTTGCCAGTCTTCAAAGACATGAGACACAGCTTTTTAATCCTCCAATATGGACTGAAGACTCATGTCTCTCCAAGAATCCTCCAAACTTTAATGCGAGATGGGGACTACTGAGATACACAGCTTGTGCACTGAGTAGCTATGGGGATTTCATCCTTGTCAGAATATAGACTGCCATTGTTGGACTACCTGGGCTGTATCATGGAGGCCAGTACAGGAAGATCAAGACAGGATGCATGCTTACTGGACTTCATTTGGGGGACCATGGGAGGGAAAGACCCCAGTGTAGAGCACAAGATTGATGGTTGTTTGGGCTTGCCAAGGAGGAACCTTCAAACACTTCCCTAAGGAACACATGACATCTTTCAGCAAAAAAAAAAAAATCCTCCAATTCAAGTGATATGTGTATGTATATATGTATGTATGTATGTATGTATATATTTCTGTACATATATAATTATGTGTATATATGTATATATATTGAAACAATACAAGTAAGAGAGAACAACAACAACAAAAGAACTGGGAAAAAATCTCTGGAAAGACTCAGAAAAAGATGCAGGATATGTATGGCAGAGTGCAGGAACTCAGGTGGGGTGGGCTGCATGGAAAGGGAAGTGACTCTAAATTCGATTGAGAAATGATGTATAAGGTATGGAAAAAGTTCAATAACAAATAAATAAGTAGCTAAAAAAGTAAGGTTAGGTGAAAAAAAAGGAAACCATCTAAAAATTCCAGCACGAGCACTCCTATGATATAGTACAGTAGAACTGTTAGTATTTTGTAACTTGGAAGAACATTTAATTATCTAGAAAAATGATTTTTTTTTGGGAGGGGGCAGCATGTCAGCCTATATCCATGCATGATTTCTATTCTCTTTATTCAAGAAAATAAAAACATGGGATATAACATTGTAATCCCAGTGGGGTATCAATAATAAACTAAGAAGAGATTTTACATTTTCACTTGCAAATTTTTTGAGGTACAATTTTTATTGTATGTATTAATATGACTTAATGGCAGATTTTTAAAGCTAGAAAATGAAATAAATTAGAATCAAAACAGGAAAAATAAATAAATAAATAAAAATACCCTTTGGTGACTCTGCAGTAAATTCAAAGGGGTTGCGCCTTCCTGCAGACAATGTCTCTAACAGCCTAGGTGACAGGTTTACATCAAATTCTACTGAAGAGGCATCTCAGTCGCTTGGCATCCATCCAAGGACTGTGGCTACACAGTCGTCAGTAACAGCTGTTCTTCCCTGGGTACCTGTGTCAGCTGTTACTGAATCAGGCAGAGTTAATTCTATTTCTTACTAGCAAATCCCTTACTGTTTTGATTTTTATTATAATTATTTTTGCGGTACTGGAGATTGACCACCAGGCAAACACTCCACCATTGAGCCACATGACTGCCTCCATAATTAATTATTCTTTTCGTTAAACACTCCCTGATGGAGTGGTTGTCTGGTGTTTCTCCTTCGTGGTGCTAAATCGCCATCACCAACACGAAGAACAAGTTTGTGAAATTCACTCAGCTTCCCAGAAACCCAAGTTCTTTGAGAGAGTGCTAATTAACTATGGAGTGTAAGCAGTCTGTTCATATACCAACATTTACCTCTGTAATGTGGAAACCAGATGGTTAGTTTTCATACCAACGTCTTGTAAGTCTGGGTATTTGCTAATTTCCCTTTGCTCAGTCAAATCTGGATGTCTAAACAGATCCAGTTCTAGACCTGCAAAGCCTGAGGGCAGATTGGGGACAGTGTTGACCTTCTTGAAGCACTGTAGTTGCTTCAAGTCCAGGCTGCTAGTCATCTGACTTCTCTAACACCTCTGCTTCAGTTCTTGAAATTACAATGCTTAATGCTAATTTGCTATGTCAGAAGAGATATAAATTTGCCAAAATGGAAAATTGTAATGATCCAGAAAAGAGCTTTATCTTCTGGTTCATTTGCTTTGTGGTGAGCAGAAGAGGTTAGGATAATATGGTAGTTACTGACAATGAACTTGACCTACCAGTGGGTCACAAAGCAGGAACCGTCAATGTGCCATGAAAGTGGTCCATGGATCTCTCTGAATGCTTATCATTCGACCTTATAGACTAGAATACTTCCTCTGTACAAGAAAGAGACATAATGTTAACATTCAATCCCCCAAAGATTTACTAAATCTGGTTTGTAAAGTGTAAAAAATTAAATGTCAAAAGACATTTCTACTTTGAATTTGCAGCATAAACTTGTTTTTAATCTGTTGTTGCTAGCTTCAAATGCAAGAGTCTAAAATAGACCTTGACCATATTAGGTCAAGAACTTCATCTCAAAACTTCATTTTTAAACAACTGTCCAGCATTGCTTACATCAAAGTCACTCTATTCAGAAGCAGAACAAAGCATCTGGAATAGGATAGTGTCTTCTCTTAATTATAGACTTGAACCCTTCATGCACACCGTGATAAATGAGAGCTCCCATTCTTGGAAAGGGATGCTTTCTTTCTGTTCCTCTTCCTTACATATCATCCATCATTGCAAAACATAGACCTATAGAGCTAAAAACTAATCCATTACATTCCTTTGATTTCACATAGAAAGAGGAGGATCCTTAAGAGTTCACCCATTTGACTGATAGCCAGAGCCTGGAATTCAAGATGATCTTCACAATGACTTCTTGTTTTTCTTCTCTATATACTTACTATGCTTCTCCTTTGAGCTGTGTCTACTGATAGAAAGATGGGTTGTTACATTAGATGTGTATCCATCCTAATACTGAGAAATGTTGCTATGCCTCACCCTTGAAAATCAAGAAACTATGGAACAGATAAGCTAATCTACTTTTAAGTTAAATTTTACTGCTTATTACATCGATTTGATTCTAAGAATCAATCTTGTGGGTAATTTCTGCTGACCAGTAATCTTATTCATTATTGGCTTTGATTGTTTGATTGTTGTTAGAGCCCAGGCCTCACATAGGCTAGGCCATCACTTGACCACTGCCCACATCCTCAGTCCTATATGCTGCTTCTCATAATCCCATCCTCTTCATTTGTAGGCTCTCAAAAGATGTCCCATTGAATAAGAATGGGTTGCACTTGTAGAATTGACTTATCGGGAATTTTCAGGGACTCCGGCCATTCTACGTCATTGGAGGTCTTTCCTGTTACTTTGAGGGCTTTTCTTCAGCGGGGCTGCACGTATGCAGTTATCCCTGTGGATATCACTCTCTGAAGGATTGCAGCCATCCTGGTTAGATTTTCTTTCCTGTCAACGTCACACGACCTAGAGCCACCTGGAAAAGGAGAGCCTCACTTGAAGAATTTCCTTAATCAAATTGGCCTGCAGCCATGTCACTGAGGAACTGTCTGGATTGATGATCAGTACAGGAGGGCCTTGCCCACTGTGGGTGGCCTCAACCCTAGAGAGGTGGGCCTGGGCTATCTGAAAACGTCCTAGAGAGCAATCCAGTAAGCCACGTCCCTCCATGGTCTCTGCTTCAGCTCCTGCCTCTAGGCTCCTGCCTTGAGTTCTTTCTCTGACTTTCCTTAGTCCTAGACTTTTACCTGGAGGCAGAAGCTGAAATAAACCTTTCTTCCCCTAAGATGTTCTTGGTGAGAATGTTTTATCACCGCGCTGGAAAGCAAACCATAGCAATAGTACCTGACACACAGCAGTCCTTGCTGATTTGACCTCCCTCCTGTCTATTGTCTCCGCCCTTTTCCCAGTATCCATGAGTCAAGTTTAGTAACTTGAATATCAACCTAGAGACAGACAACAAAGCACTGAGGGAACTGATTTGAGCAGCTTCTTTTCCAAGTAGGCATTCTGCATAACCCCTGAAGTAGCAAATATTTTAGTATTTTGCTGATATTTTAACATTTACATTGTTTCATTTTTTTCTCAGAATTTCATTTCTTTATTATTCATCAACTACTTCACCTTTTATTTGCTAAGAAAGTTGTAATTGCATGCTACACGCTTTTAAAAACCATCATTCCAGATTTCTTTTTTTTTTCTTTTTTTAAATTATTATTTGTTTATTTTTAAGGGATTCTACAATATAAGAACACAGTTGTTTTCAGATAACTTTGATGTTGCTCAGTTTGCCATACAGTTAAGTAATTGGTGCATTTTGCAAGTATCTATGTCCAAATTTTGAACAACCCAAGGTTCCCATAGTCCAGTTGGAGAAGCTTGTATGCACAGGCATGTTGATTAATCAGGAGTCCAGACTATATTCCTGTAGTCTCATGATTCACCCCTATCTCTCCACATCTCTTACATTCTACCATGCCTCCTCTTCTGCAATTTGTTCCCTGGGCTTTGGGAAAGGGGCACAAGTGGGTGAGAAGAAAACAGTCTACTTTCTTTGGAGTTGTCATTTTGGACTCTAGTCAGTTCAGGTTGTTTCCCTTCATGGGTTGACAGCTTTTCCAGTGATACCTTTTTAGTCATACAAACAAAGTACAAGCAATTGGATGTACAGGCATTTAAGCAGTACTAATTATTATGTCAAGCTAAGCTATGAGCATAGACACAGATGCTTGGATGGTATGCTAATCTGCAAACTGTGGTTTCTCTATAAAGGGTGACAAGTTCTTATTGTGGCTTATCCAGATTTCTTTACATATAAGATAGAAGGACCCAGAAGTTAGGATCATTGTCAGAGATCTGGTTTCTGTTCAGTGATATGGCACAGTTTACAAAATTAGTTGCACATACACCAAGTCTCAAATGCAAGCACAATAAAGGTAATTGACAATGGCAAATAAGGAATGTAATTTTTCTTGGCTGTGCTTCAGAAATTCAAGGTCAATGGCCTTTGTCAAAGCACAAAGCAGGAAGAGTTAAGCATGGCTCTATCTAGGAGCTGGCAAGGTATGTTCACTGATGGGTGCATAGTCACACAAAGTATTTACAACTATTCTCTTTTAGAAAATTGAACTGAATAGGAAAAAGGAATGTTGTGGCTTCCCCTGCTATGCAGCTTGGGTTAAGTCTACAATCTTACTTCATCATTTAGAAAAAAAGTTGGCATGGATCTCCACAGCAAATCTCTATTTGGGTAAATGAAGTAAAATGCTTGACTCGTCCCGATGCTTGGTTGGAAGCATTTTGTAGATAAAGGAGTGTTTCCTAAAATGACATTTGCATTTTTCTGTTACAAATTCTATAGAAGGGAAATAAAAGAAGGTTAAAAACTGGAATCTATTATCTTTTCTGCTGGTTCAAATGGCAATTGGAAAAAATGGGAAATATTGATTCAGATGAAGCTTCTGGCTCTATCTGAGTGTGCTGCTGCCTCTCTAGCAGGGATAATTGAAAGCTATCCACACAAAGCTGTCCTCATTATATTGATATGAAAGCCTACATAAAAATGAATGCATGCATCATGAGAGTTCAGCCAGCAAACACTTCTCAACTTTAAACAATTGTCATTCTCACCACAACATGTTATTTTGAGCCTGTGAATCCAAAGGTCCTTGTGCTGACATGAAACTGATCCTATAGCCTTCCTACCCTTATAGACCTCAGCCTATACTCTAAAGCAGTGGTGAATTATTGCTTGTGCTCATGTATGTATGCTCATATTTAAACATCTGAGAGTAGGGATGGGTTTTTAAAAAAAAAGACAGAAAGAGTATACCATGACACAGCTGACAGAAAGAGCTGTTTTCTAATTTATACTCATGTGTGAAGTTTGAGCTGATGTTACCAAAAAGCACTTGGTGCAAGAAAAGGAGCTCAAGTTTGTTCTATATACTGTGTGCTTTATGTAAATTACACCGGAGTTCCTGCTATCCTCAAGAAATGGGTATAGCTACGGTTAGGGCTAGGGTGGAGGGAGGAGCAGTTTAGTGAGATTTAACTGGCTGTAAGGATCTGTAGCTAATGAATGACAGAAACTAAACTATAACCTAGATCTTCCTAATGCTCAGGCCCATTGTCCTTTTAAGCATCTATTCTCTTGCTTGGTGTTCCATTATTATAAAAATTATAAAAAGAAAGAATAGCAATAACAGGTGCTTCTCAACTTATGATGGGGTTACAGCTCAATAACCCCATTACAAGTTGAAAATATCATTCAGGGACTGAAGAGATGGCTCAGCAGTTAAGAATATTTGAAGCTTTTTTGGGGACCTGAGTTTGGTTCCAGTACCCACATAGATGACTCACAACTGCCTGTAACCCCAACTCCGTGGATCTGATGCCATCTCCTGGCCTCTGTGGGGACTTGTATGCACATGGATACACACACACACACACACACACACACACACACTCAAAAGCAGGAGCTAGGGAGATGGTAGTTAAGAATATGTACTGCTCTTCCAGAGGACCAAAGTTCAGTTCCCAGCAGCCACACTGTAACTACCTGTAACTCCAGCTCCAGGGGTATCTGATGCCTCCGGCCTCCATGAGCACCGGCATACACATACACATACACATATTCAACACATACACATACTCACGCATACACATTATTAAAAAGAAATCTTTTAAAAATGCATCGAGTTAGGGGCTGGAGAGATGTCCTAGCGGTTAAGAGCGCCAACCGCTCTTGCAGAGGACGCAGATTTGATCCCCAGCACCCACATGATGGCTGAGAACCATCTGTAACTCCAATCCAGGAGAACTCCAGTTCCAGGGGAATCCAACACCCTCTTCTGACCTCTGTGGCATTGCACGACACGGGTGCACAAACCTACAAGCAGACAGTACATTCGTACACATAAATACATAAAATAAAATAAATTTAAAAATGCATTGAGTTAAACATGTATTTGATACACCTGATCTACAAGCCACAGGCCAGTGCAGTGATGGTTAGTCATTCTGGCAGTGTCGAGGCTACCTGGGAGCCCCGCTCCCTGCCCAGCATCACCAGGGACAATCTTACAGCTTTTTTAAAGTCACTTTTATTTTCTGTGTGCGAGTATGTTGCCTGCATGTATGGGAGTGGACCTGAGACATGCAATGCTGTGGAGCTGAGAAGAGGGCGTCAGATTCCCTGGAACTAGAGTTATGGACGGTTCCTAGCCACCATGTGAGTTCTGGGAAACGAACCCAGTTCCTTTGCAAGAGCAGTCGGTGCTCTTAACTGCTGAACCATCTCTCCAGCCTGATCTTACGGTTTTTTACTAGCCAGGAAGATATCAGACTTTAAAATGCAAAATATAGTTTCCCATAAATGCACATTTTTCTGCATTTCCATAATGTGTAAAGTCCTATGTGGAACCCTTGTGAGCTGGGGACCTCTGTAAATTCCAATGGACCCGTTTCCTATTTAGCAGATGTTTGTCTGCCATATTTACCTCAGAGATCTTGTGTTTCTAAATTAAATGCTGCAGACAGAATCAATTACCATTCATTCCCATCCTTCCTCCTTCTCCAAAATCAATCGCTAGCTTGAAACTGTATCTAGTCATCGTGTGTATTGCATACATGCCATTCATATGAATATACCCATAAGGAAATCATGTCTACTGCCTCTCTTTCTATGTTGATGACGTCATGTTATGCACGTAATTTTTGAAATTTCTATCTAAAATTGTATCTATTCATTTATTTATTTATTTATTTATTTATTTATTTATGTGTATGAATGTACTGTTTTGCGTGTAAGTCTGTGCACCCGTGTCATGCAATGCCGCGGAGGTCAGAAGAGGGTCTCGGAATCCCCTGGAACTGGAGTTCTCCTGGAATTGGAGTTACAGACGGTTCTCAGCCGCCATGTGGGTGCTGGGGATCGAACCCGGGTCCTCTGCAAGAGCGGTCGGCGCTCCCAACCACTAGGCCATCTCTCCAGCCCCCTAAAGGCTTACTCATGTTGATACAGTCCCAACATGTAGCTCTTGTTTATTACTGCTGTGTTACCTCTCCCTCTTCATCCTCATCCTCCTCTTCTTTCTTGTGCATGGGTACCTCCACCTATACATGTGCTGGAGGCTTGAGAAGGACATCGGGTGTCCTGCTCTCTCACTGTCCACCTCATTCCTCTGAGACAAGGTCTCTCACTAGACCCAGAGCCAGACTGGCAGCCAGCAAACCCCATGACCCTCTGGTCTCCACCCTCCACAGCACTGAGTTACAGGCTTGCAGTCGCACCCAGAGTTTTCTTTAAATTTTTATTGAGCACATTTCCTACAACATTTCTTAATCAAATTTAGACTCACTCCCCCATCCATGTCCACCCCTCATGCCCCCCCCAAGTCAGAGCTCATGGCCTCTGTCATACACTAGTCCTGTCTTACATCTTTTTCTCAGTCTTTTATGGCCTGTTCGGTGCACAGGTTTACTGTTCTGGTAAGTTCTTTGAATAGGTTTCTCTCTCTCTTTTTTTTTTTTGCTCCCATCTGATTTTATATTATTCCAAAATAAGCATACATACACTCCACACATAAATCAAAGTTACAAAATCTGAAAATAAACTATAGGTTAATTCCAAAGCACATTTAGAGATTCACATTTTAACAGTAAAGTTGCATGCAGGTAAAAAGAAGTATAGCTTTACATTCTTTCTTTTTTCTAGAATATGAATATTAGTATTCCTATATGACAGAATACACCATAGGATTACATAAGGATAAATTATGAATGGTTGTAGCAGGTATCAATAAAAAGAGAAAATATTATTTTACAAAATATTTACAACCTCTGCTACTCAAACTGTTCAGAAGGAATTCTCCCAAACTCCTTCTATGAAGCTAGCATCACTCTAATACCAAAACTGGGCAAAGATACAAGCAAAAAAGAAAGCTATAGACCCATCTCATTAATGAACATAGATGTAAAAATTCTCAACAAAATACTTGCAAATTGCATACAGACCCACATCAGAAAGATCATCCATCATGATCAAGTTGGATTCATACCAGAGATGCAGGAATGGTTCAACATATGTAAATCAATTAATATCATTAAACACATAAATGAACTGAAAGACAAAAACCACATGTTTATCTCAATTGATGCAGAGAAGGCCTTCGACAAAATCCAACACTCCTTCATGCTTAAAGTCCTAGAGGGAAATGGATTGGAAGGATCATTCCTCAACATAATCAAAGCCATATACAAGAAACCCACAGCCAACATCATCCTAAATGGAGAAAAGTTAGAAGGATTCCCCTTAAAGGTAGGAACTTGGAAAAGCTGCCCCTTTTCACCACTCCTCTTCAATATAGTGCTTGAAACACTTGCTAGGGCAATAAGGCAAGAAAAGGAAATAAAAGGAGTACTAATTGGAAAAGAGGAAGTCAAACTATCCCTCTTTGCAGATGATATGATAGTTTATCTAAGGGATGCTAAAAACTCAACCAGAAAACTCCTAGAAATGATTAAGAGCTTCAATAAAGTGTCAGGATACAAAATTAACCTAGAAAAATTGGTAGTCTTTCTTTATACCAACAACAAGCAACTAAAGAAGGAATACAAGGAGACCTTCCCAATCAAAATAGCTTCAAAAACAATAAAATACCTAGGAACAAACCTAACAAAAGACACCAAAGACCTCTACAACAGAAAAAATTAAAAACCCCTGAATAAGGAGATTGAAAATGACACCAGAAGATGGAAAGACCTCCCATGCTCATGAATTGGAAAAATTAATATAGTAAAAATGTCCATTCTACCCAAATTAATATACAGATTTAATGTAATCCCAATTAAAATCCCCAAGACATTCTTCACATGCTTGCAAAAAAAAAATCCTTAAATTCATATGGACAAACAAAAGACCTGAATAGCCAAAGCAACCCTAAGTGAAAAGAGCAATACAGGGAGGAATCTCTATACCAGACTTTAAACTATACTACAGGGCTATAGTCATAAAAAAAACAGCCTGGTACTGGCACAAAAACAGACCCATTGGAACAAAACTGAAGATCCAAACCTGAGCACATACAATTTCAGCCACCTCATATTTGACAAGGGGGTCAAAAAGACTCAATGGAGGAAAGCATCTTCAGCAAATGGTGAAATCTGGATCACCACTTGTAGAAGAATAAAATTAAACCCCTACCTCTCACTCTGTACAAAAATCAACTCCAAATGGATCAAAGACCTCAATGTGAAACCCCAAATTCTGAAGGTGATAGAAGAAAAAGTTGGCAGCAACCTGCAAGACATAGGTGTAGGAAAAGACTTTCTAAATCAGACAGCTGCTGCTCAGGAAACAAGGTCAACAATTGACAAGTGGGACCTTATAAAACTCAAAAGCTTCTGTACAGCAAAAGAAATAATCAGGGAAGTGAAGAGAAAACCCACAGAGTGGGAGGAAACCTTCACTGCTGATATACACCCAGATTTTTAAAAAAATTTTAATTTTATTTATTTCTGTATGTGTATGAATGTACTGTCTGCATGCAAGTTCTCCTGGAGTTGGAGTTTCAGACAGTTCTTGGCCACCATGTGGGTGCTGGGGATCGAACCCGGGTCCTCTGTAAGAGCAGTCAGTGCTCTTAACCGCTAGGCTCTGGGATCCAAACTCATTTCCTCGTGTGTGTACAGGGACGTCTCTTACTCACTGTGCCCTCTCTCTAACCCTTGCTTGTTTTCTCTAACTGCCCTTTATCATTTTATTGCTTGATTACTCCACAACTTCTTTCTTCATTTCCTGGCAGTAACTATTTAGATATTTTAAAGTTGCTGTTATAAATAATGCAACAATGAACATTTTTTTCTACATACCCTTTTGTGAACATGCACCACTGTTTCTCTAGGAAATGACTGTACAATAGAAGTAGAATGTGATAGTTCTGAAGTATTTCCATTGCAATGAATTGTACTTTGTCTCCTCCAAAATTCCTAAGTCCCATTCGGACTGTATTTGGTGACATGGCCTGTAAGGAGGGCATTAAGGTTAGAGGAGGTTGTAGAGGCAGGATTGTGAGCTGGTAGGATTAGAGACCTTATAGGAAGAGGCTCCAGCCGATTTGCTGCAGCTGCCAGTACACACAAAGCGCAGACGCAAACTGCCTGAGGACCAGGGTGGGGGGGGGGGGGGGTGGGGTGGGCCTGTACAAGCAAGAAGAGAGGCTGCCTCAGAACTTGGACTTTGTTGGTCCCTTGATCTTGAACTTGTAACCTCCAGAATTGTGAAAAAACGCATTTCTATCGTCTACAGCTCCCAGCTCATGGTATTCTCTCATGGCAGTCTGAGCAGACTAATATATGCATCTTCAGTTGTCTCTTTCTCTTATTGCCAAGTTGTTTCTGAAAATGCACCGACCCCCACCCCTCCAGTAACGAAAACCATTCTCATGACATCCAAGCATCACCAGTGCGTGGCCTGCCTGGAACCTTGGCACCACACCAGGCCAAAGGCTCTGATTTCTTGAATTACATCCACAGTCAAGATATGCAGAAATTTTACTGCATAATGAAGAGTAATCTTAGCTGAACTAAGGGTAAGAGGTGTTTGAGTGGATTTGGGGGTCCGGTCTCTTATTCAGCAATAATTCTTCACAGCTAAACTTCTTTAAAATAAAGCTGACAGACTGCTTTGGTTTATTGTTTATCGAGATTAATGTCTTCCAATTTCATATCTTTTTCTTTGTTTTTGCTTTGAAGCAGGGACTTGCTATATAGTTTAAGCTGGCTCCAAACTCACAATCTTCCTGCCTCAGATATACCATACCCAGCTCTTCAGAATTAAAAAAATTCATTTGCTATTTATTGTGTGTGTGTGTGTGTGTGTGTGTGTGTGACACAAGCAAGCATGTAGTAGGTGCATGTAGAGGTCAGAAGATAATTTTCAGGAGTCCACCACATGATTCCTAGGGATCAAACTCAGGTATTCAGGCTTGGCAGCAAATGCCTTTATACACAGAATCATCTCAAAGGCCCTCAGAATTTTTCATCAAGCTTTTTCAACTAGGGATGCTCTACACTGAGATGAGATCTATCCAGTTAATGTTTGGGGTGTCTTGTCTCTGTTTTTCTTTAGACTTTACCAGAGATGGTACACAAAAGTAACTTTAACATATTTTCTCTTGGTTTTCTTAAATTCGATTTAATATTATTTTACTGCATGTTGACATGAAAATATTCAGAATGGTTAGTGAGAAAGCTCTGGGGACAGAGGACAGATTTGCCGCAGGCTCTCTGTTCTAACACCACACCACTGGAAAGAGAGCTCTCTGGAAAGAGGCCTCGCTCTTGTGGGCAGCCCAACGTGATATACTAGGTAAGTCCACCAGGGCCCTTTCCCTGTGTCATTTCAAGCCAGCTCATGTAGAATTGTCATCACTCCCTCTCCAATCGCCCCTTAGTTCATTGCACATGAAAAGCCTTTAATAAAGGGCCCCAAACCCATGAAGGCTAGATTTCAGAAGAAGTTTCCCTGATTGGCCCTCTGAAATCTCTGAGATCTAAACCACCAGAGTCACAGATCACTACAGGAGCTCAATTCAATTAACCTTTCCCACCGCCCAGCCTCCTCCCTGAGTTCAGAGATACTTTTCAGCACCACCTAGCATAGCCTGAGATGTGGAAATGTTTGCTGCAGAGCTGTTCACAATAGCTATGCTATGGAACCAAGCTGGGTGTCCAGTGACAGCAGAACAGATATTGAAAATACAGTATCATCCACATCGGCATGTCCATAGAGCAGAACGAAGTTATGTCTTTGTAGGGAAAATGAATGCAACTGGAGATTGTCACATTCAGTAAATTAAAACAGTATCCGAAAAACAAATATCATGTTTTCTCTCATCTGTGGTTCCTAGATTTTAAATAGTCACATAAAATCATGTATGTGTATATAAAATGATAGTGGTAGTGAAACTGCCTATGGCAACAAAAGGGACAGATAGGAACAATAAGGGAAGAGGAGCAGGAAGGGGAGGGAGACAAGGAGATGCGGCAGGGATATGTTCAGTGTACTATACACTATATGAACTTTTTCAACCTTCAAGTTTAGAGAAAAGGGGAACATAACCAATCTGCATACAAAGAGTTTGCTGCTCAGATATTTTACTTCTGAAAAATCTTAGAAAGATGAGGCTGGAGAGATGGCTCAGTGGTTAAGAGCACTGGCTGCTCTTGCAGAGGACCTGGGTTCAGTTCCCAGCATCCACAAAGTGGCTTATAGCTGTCAGCAACTCCAGTTCCAGGAGCTCCAATGCTTTTTTCTGGCCTCTGCGGGCATTATGCACACATGGTGCACTTACGTACATGCAGACAAACACTCATACCCATAAATTAAAATAAATGAAGCAAAAACTTTTCATCCTAGAAAGGGATCTTGCAAGCATACAGGATAAAGCAAGACAGGTTGGTCTATGATTGGATCATTCATAATAAGAGAGTGTCGACTAGGCTGTCAGGCCCTACTGTCTGTCACCTATTCCTGTGATGATGAATGCACTTGCTAAGTCGTTCCTTCAGGTGGCTTAGGCACACAGTAACTTACTACCCCACTGGACGTCCCAGGGTGTCCCATGGGCTCTGGGAAGCCCTGAAGACCTTTAGGCATTCTACCAAGTCAAGGACCCTTTTGCAATAATTCTCTGGTGTTCCTTTCTTTTCCGATGTGGTGGTGTATGCACTGATTGTGCGAGTGTACTGGCCAGTGAGACCACTCCTCCCACGGCATCACCAAGGCACTAGCTCCAAAATGCACTCATCTCTGCCTTCTTCATAGCCACACAGTTGGAGAGGGATGTGCCACTGCCTATCCTGATGGGGTAGTGGAAATCATTGTTTTATTAAATCTAGGCACTTGAACATAGTCATTTAAGAATAGTCTAGGGGCTGGAGAGATGGCCTAACGGTTAAAAGCACCGACTGCTCTTGCAGAAGACCCGGGTTTGATTCCCAGCACCCACATGGAGGCTGAGAACCGTCTTTGACTCCAGTTCCAGGGGAATCCGACACCCTCTTCTGACCTCCGCGGCATTGCACAACACGGGTGCAGAGACCTGCGTGCAGACAGTACATTCATACACATAAAAAATAAATAAAATTAAAAAAGAGAATAATCTACAGGAAGGAATGGGACACACACACACACACGCACACACGTGCACACACACACACACACACACACACACAAGAAGCATTGCTACTGTATCATAAGGACCACAGCTGGGCCCAGAGGGATTATTTGAACTAGCTGGAATTTCCATATGATGTGACCATCTTTACTTGGACACTATATAAACTATAATCTCTCTCTCTCTCTCTCTCTCTCTCTCTCTCTCTCTCTCTCTCTTTTCTGAGGTTTCTTGAGATAAGGTCTTGCTATGTAGTACTGACTAGCATGGTACTTACTCTGTAGCTCTAGGCTGGGCTCAGCCTCATGGCAAACCTCTAGCCTCAGCCTCTCCAGTACTGGATTACAAACATGTGCCATCCTACTTTGCAAAGTGTAGTTTTTTTGTAGTACTGTAGTATATTTGGCTTATTTCTTTTTCTATATTTTACCCCTTTATTTTTGCTTCATTTTTTAAAGAAAGCTTTACTATACTAGAAAAAGTACTATACTAATAAACAAAATAGAACTTAAAATTATTTTTTAATTATATATTTTATTGTTATTAAGCTTTTTCATACATCGTTTGTCAGTCAAACTTAGACTCATTTCCCTTCCCATGCCCCCACCCCACCTGAGTTCATGGACTCTGCCACACATGTCGTGCATCTTTATCTGAGTCTTTCCAGTTTTTTTCAAAGCAGAGTATTATGGTTTGCAGGAGAACTTCACTGCTTCAGTTGTTTTTTGGTCCCAGTTCTTTTGTTGTTGTTGTGCCCTCCAACTTGTATTGCTTCAACATATGCTTATATATGTGCATATATATATATATATATGTGTGTGTGTGTGTGTGTGTGTGTGTGTGTCTCACCTATACTAAAATTATGTCGTCTGAAAAGACTGTATGTTATTTCCAAATCATATTTCAGGATTAGCATTTTTTCCCTTTTGATTTTATATTACTCTAAAATATGCATACATACCCTCCACCCACATATCAAAATTCCAAAGTCTGAAAATAAATGATAGGTTGATTCTAGAACCTGTCAAGGGATTCACATTATAAGAGCATAGTTGCTTTCAGATAACAAGGAATATAACATTAACGTTGCTCAGTTTGCTTAACAGCTAGGTACTTGGTGCTAGCATCCACAAATGAGGAATACAATTTATTGCTTGTTTTTCGAGGACTGTGTTACTTCACTTAACATAATATCTTCTAATTCCATCCATTTACCTGCAAAATTCATGATATCATCTTTCTTTTTTCTTGTATTTTTTTTTTTTTGAGACAGGATCTCCCTTTAGTCCCAAATGGCCTGGAGCTCACTCTGTAGACCAGGCTGGCCTTGAACTCACAGAGATCCACCTGCCTCTGCCTCCTGAGTGCTAGGATTAAAGGCGTGCGCCACCACACCCGGAGATGTCATCTTTCTTTTTTTGTGTGTGTATGAATGTACTGTCTGCATGTAGGTTTGTGCACCCATGTCATGCAATGCTGCAGAGGTCAGAAGAGGGTGTCGAATTCTCGTGGAACTGGAGTTAAAGACGGTTCTTAGCCGCCATGTGGGTTCTGGGAATCAAACCCGGGTCCTCTGCAAGAGCAGTTGGTGCTCTTAACCACTGAGCCATCTCTCCAGCCCCGATGTCATCTTTCTTTACCACTGCATAAAACTCCATTGTGTAGATGGACCACATTTTCTCTATTCACTCATCAGTTGAGGGGCACTTGGGTTGGTTCCAGCTCTTCAGTATTGTGACGAGAGTTTCAATAAACATGGTTGTGCATGTATCTCTGTGGTAGGATGAGTCTTGTGGGTATATACCCAGAAGTGGTATGGCTGGGTCAGGTGGTAGGCTCATTTTGAGTCTTTAGAGGGTTTTCCACATTGCTTTCCATAGTGGTTCTACAAGTTTGCAATCCCACCAGCAGTGGATGAGTGTTCCCCTTTCCCCACAACCTCTCTAGCATTTGGTATCATTTGTTTTCTTGATCCTAGTAAGTCTTCAGAGTGAGATGATATCTTAAAGTGGTTTTAAATTGCATTTCCTTAATTATTAGCAATGTTGAACACTTTTTAAGATGTTTCTCTGCCATCTCTATTTCCTTACTTGTGAGGCCCATGTTCAGCCCTTTACTCCATCTTTTGAGTGAGTAATTTGTTTTCTTGGTTCTTTGTTTTTTGAGTAGTTTATATATTCTGGAAGTTCATGCTCTGTCAGATGTATCAGCAGTGAAGGTTTCCTCACTCTGCGGGTTTTCTCTTCACTTCCCTGATTGTTTCTATGCCTATACAGAAGCTTTTGAGTTTAATGAGGTCCCAATTTTCAATTGTTGACTTTGTTTCCTGTGCAGCTGCTGTCCGATTTAGAATGTCTTCTCCTGCCAGGCATGGTGGGGCACGCCTTTAATCCTAGCACTTGGGAGGCAGAGGCAGGCAGATCTTTGTGAGTTCAAGGCCAGCCTGGTCTACAGAGTGAGTTCCAGGACAGCTGGGGCTACAGGGAGACCCTGTCTCGAAAAGACCAAAAAAAAGAAAGTCTTCTCCTATGTCTATGTCTTCTAAGTTGCTGCCAACTTTTTCTTCTATCACCTTCAGAGTTTAGAATTTCATATTGAGGTCTTTGCTCCATTTGGAGTTGATTTTTGTACAGGGTGAGAGGTAGGGGTTTAATTTTATTCTTTTGCAAGTGGTGATCCAGTTTTGCTATGCCATTTGCTGAAGATGCTGTCTTTCTTGCATTGAGTCTTCTTGGCCCCTTTGTCAAATATGAGGTGGCTGAAATTGCATGTGCTCAAGTTTGGATCTTCAGTTTTGTTCCATTTGTCTACAGGTCTGTTTTGTGCCAGTAACAGGCTGATTTTTATGATTATAGCCTGAGGTGTAGCTTCAAGTCTGGTATAGAGATCCCCCTGTATTTTTCTTTTCACTCAGGGTTGCTTTGGCTATTTGGGGTCTTTTTTTCCATCTGAAATTGAGGATTATTTTTTCCAAACCTGTAAAGAAATTCTTGGGGTTTTTAATAGGGGTTGCATTGAATCTGTATATTAATTTGGGTGGAATGGACATTTTTATTGTATTAATTTTTCCAGTTCACAACCATGAGAGGTCTTTCAATCTTCTGATGTTGTCTTCAATCTCCTTCTTCAGGGGTTTAAAATTTTTGTGTAGAGATCTTTGGTGTTTTTGGTTAGATTTGTTCCTAGCTATTTTATTGTTTTTGAGGCTATTGTGATTGGGAAGGTCTCCTTGAATTCCTTCTTCAGTTGCTTGTTGTTGTAGTAAAGAAAGGTTACCGACTTTTCTAGGTTAACTTTGTATCCCTACACTTTACTAAAACTTTTAATCGTTTCTAGTTTTCTGGTGTTTTCAGCCTCCCTTAGGTAAACCATCATATCTGCAAAAAGGGATAGCTTGACTTCCTCTTTTCCAATTAGTACTCCTTTAAATTCCCTTTCTTGCCTTATTGCCCTAGCAAGTGTTTCAAGCACTATATTGAAGAGGAGTGGCAACAGGGGGCAGCCTTGCCGGGTTCCTACCTTTAAGGGGATTGCTTCTAACTTTTCTCCATTTAGGATGATGTTGGCTGTGGGTTTCTTGTATATGGCATTTATTACTTTGAGGAATGATCCCTCCAGTCCAATACCCTCTAGGACTTTAAACATGAAGGGATGCTGGATTTTGTCAAAAGCTTTTTCTGCGTCAATTGAGATGATTGTGTGGCTTTTGTCTTTCAGTCCATTTATGTGTTTTATGATATTTATTGATTTTCATATGTTGAACCATCCCTGCATCTCTTGTATGAATCCAACTTGGTCATGATGGATGATTTTTTTGATGTGGGTCTGTATGCGGTTTGTGAGTATTTTGTTGAGAATTTTTGCATCTGTGTTCATTAATGAGATGAGTCTATAGTTCTCTTTTTTGGTTGTATCTTTGCCTGATTTTGGTATTAGAGTGATGGTGGCTTTATAGAAGGAATTTGGGAGATTTCCCTCACTTGTATCCTTCTGAACAGTTTGAGTAATAATGATTGTAAGTCCTCTTAAAATGTTTTATAGAATTCTGCTATGAAACCATCTGGGCCTGAGTTTTTTTTTTTTAGTTGGGAGGTTTCTTATTGCATTTTCAATTTCTTCATATATTATGAGTCTGTTTAAGATGTCAGTCTGTTCTTGGTTAAGCTTTGGTGATTCCCAGGATTTCATATATCCATCCATTTCTCTTAGGTTTTCAAATTTAGTAGAGTATGGGTTTTTGACATATTCTCATATGATTGTCTGGATTTTTTTCATTGTCTGTTGTGATATTTCCCCTTTTATCATGAATTCTATTGATTTGGAGTTGCTCTTTCTGTCTTTTGGTTAACTTGGTGTCATGGTTAATCCTGGGTGTCAACTTGACTGGACTAAGGAACAAATAAGAGAAAAGGGTCTTCTGATTGGACCACCTCAACCCGGATGGCCCACCCCAAATGTGGGTGTTACCTTCTGCCGGCAGGCAGTATTTAAGGCCACGGCAGCGGGAGCTGGGAGGCAAGCGCAGGAAGAAGGAAAAAGGGGCCAGCTCCCGCTGCCGTGGCTTAAATACTGCCTGCCGGCAAAGAGTAACACCACATTTGGGGTGGGCCATCCGGGTTGAGTGGTCCAATCAGAAGACCCTTTTCTTCTTATTTGTTCCTTAGTCCAGTCAAGTTGACACCCGGATTAACCAT
>VZQC01001095.1:8110404-8172242 GCA_009823505.1 Rhizomys pruinosus | reverse complement strand
ATGGTTAATCCTGGGTGTCAACTTGACTGGACTAAAGGCAACGAAAATAGAGAAGGGTTTCTGATGACACACTCAACTCCGGATGGCCACACCCCAAATGTAGGGTGTTAGCCCTTCTCCACGGGCAGGCAGTATATAAAGGGCCACGGCAGCGGGAGCTGGCCCCTTTTTTCCTTCTTCCTGCGGCTTCTCTCATCTGGTGAGTTTGTCTTGCTGCTGTGATCAACCTTTCGGATCCCAGCGTGTACTGAGACTGGCAGATCTCCTGGAATCCATTCGGGCCTTCAGCACTAGACTGGGACTCCTGAGACATCCAGCCTTGCGGACTGAGCAGTTCCCTGGATTCCCGGCCTCTCCAGTTCGGCGCTACTGTTGAGCTCCGTCACGTGAGCAAATCAATAAATTGTATATAGTTATATATATTCATCCTGTTGCTTCTGTTTCTTTAGAGAACCCTGACTAATACACTTGTCTAGAGTTCTGCCTACTTGTTTATTCTTTCAAAGAACTAACTTTTGGATTCATTGATTTTTTTTGTATTATTTTCTTTGTTTCTATTTCATTTATTTCTGCTCTGATTTTTGTTATTTCTTCCTGTCTGTTGCATTTAGGGTTCATTTGTTGTTGTCTCTCAAGTGTTTTTAGCTGCAATATTAGATAATTTATTTGTGCTGTTTCTGTTTTTTTTGTTTTTTTTTGTTTTTAATTTTTTATTTATTTTTGTATGTGTATGAATGTATTGTCTGCATGCAGGTCTGTGCACCCGTGTTGTGCAATGCCGCGGAGTTCAGAAGAGGGTCTCAGATTCCCCTGGAACTGGAGTTCTCCTGGAATTGGAGCTACAGACAGTTCTCAGCCTCCATGTGGGTGCTGGGGACCGAACCCGGGTCCTCTGCAAGAGCGTCAGTGCTCCCAACCGCTAGGCCATCTCTCCAGCCCCTGTTTCTGTTTTTTTAATGTACACCCAGCACTATAAATTTTCCTCTTAGGACTGCTTTTAAAGTATCCCATAGGTTTTGTTGTGTTGTATTGTCATTTTAGTTTAGTTCCAGGAATGCTTTTATTTCTTTCTTTATTTCTTCCTTGTCCCATTCATTATTCAGGAGTGTGTTGTTTAGTCTTCATGTATTCCTGTAGATAGTAGGGCTTATCCTGGTGTTGATATTGAGGTTTATTGTGCTGTGGTTTGATAGAATGCATGAAATTATTTCAATCTTTTTGTATTTGTTGGTTTTTTTCTGCATCTCAGTATGTTGTCATTTTGGAGAATGTTCTGTGGGGTGCTGAGTAGAAAGTGTATTCTCTGGTGTTTGGGTGGAATATTTGGTATATGCTTGTGAGGTCCATTTGATGTATTATATTATTCAATTCAGATGTCTCTCTCTTTATTCTTTGTCTGGTTGATCTGTCCAAAGGGCTCTGTAGGATATTGAAGTCCCCTAGTATAAGTGTGCTGGGATTAATCTGTGCCTTGAAGTCCTGGAGAACTGTGCTTATAAAGTTCGGTGCAGCAGAGTTTGGTGTATATACATTCATGTTTGTGAAATCTTCATGGTTAATTGTTCCTTTGATAAGAGTGTAATGGCCCTGTTTGTCTCTTTTGATTACTTTTACTTTGAAGTCTATTTGGTCTGATATTAAAATAGCAACTCCTGCTTGCTTTTTGGTACCATTTTCTTTGAATATTCTTTTCCATCCTTTCACCTTAAGTTGGTACCTATCCTTGAGGGTGAGACGGGTTTCTTGTAGACAGCATGTAGATGGGTTCTGTTTCCTAATCCATTCTACCATTCTATGTCTTTTGGTTGGGGAGTTTAGTCCATTAATATTTAATGTTATAATTGAGAGATGTGTATTGCTTCCTTTCACCTTATTATCCACTTGCATTTTTGGTCTAGGTTTCTACTTCTGCAGTTATGCTTTTTTTAATTTCTCTTTCTAGGTGCTTGGGGATAGTTGCTCCTCTCCTCTGTCCTTTGAATTGCTTCAAGTATTCTCTGAAGGGTTGGTTTTCCAGACATGTATTTTATCATGTTGTTTATGTCATGGAAGATTTTTCTTTCTCCTTCAACTATAATCAACATTTTTGCTGGGTATATATATATTTTTTCTGGGTTGGCATCTATAGTCATTCAGTACTTGGGAATACTTTGGTCCACGTTTTTCTTGCTTTCATAGTTTGCACTGAAAAGTCAGCTATAATTCTGATGGATTTCCCCTTATATATAACTTGTTTTTCTTTTGTGGCTTTCAGTATTTTGTCTTTGTTTTGAGCATCTACTATTTTATATATTAGGGGGTCTAGCTCATTCTTCCCTTTCTGTTCTGAAGGTTCTCCAAAAACTGTGTAGTTAACAACTGGGTTGGTACCCTGCTGAGCACCGTGCTCATCCTGCTTTCTCCCAGCCAGTTCCTCTGGGTTGGTTGTGGGGCTTGGTGTTGTGGGACTGGAGTTGTGTCAGGTTCGCTGTTTCTGTTATTGCCTTTCACCCCAGAATCAGCTGTAGTCCCATTTGGATGCTCGCTCCCCAATTCCAGTTGGGGGTTGCCCCACCCTGTGCTCCAGCTGGCCCAGCTGAAGCCCCCAACTTCTAGGAGCCTGAGTCCTATTTTTGCTTCATTTATCTATTTTTATGTGAATGAGTATTTTGCCTTCATGTATGTAAGTATATCAGAAGGTGTCAGATCCCCTGGAACTGGAATTATTGATGGTTGTTAGCTTCCTTCTGTGTGCTGGGAACTGAACCCAGATGCTGTGGAAGAACAGCCATTGCACCAGCCACTAAACCACCTCCTTCCTCCCCAGTCCCCATATTTCTTTTCTTTCTTTCTTTCTTTCTTTCTTTTTTTTTTTTTTTTTTTTTTTTTTTTGGTCTTTTCTGAGATAGGGTCTCACTATACAGTCTTGTCTGGTCTGGAACTCACTCCACAGGCTATGTTGGCCCTGAACTCAAAGGATAGAAGTCTACCTGCCTCTGCTCCACAAGTGCTGGGATTATAAGGCAAGCACCACCACATCTGGCCTCATATTTCTTTTCTAAATGAAGTGATTCTGTCACTTGAAAGAAAACAACTGAGAATTTGTGCTAGCAAGGATAAAATCTGAGACTTGAAGTGAAACTTGGAATTTTCAAAACCCAGATTAACAACCATCAGCCTGATAACTTTTCAATATTTATATATATTTTTAAATGCGTATGATGATGACACTAATGAATGTCTGATGTTATATATTGAAGTGGATCAACATTCAGGATTCTGCATAATTCAGTAGGCCAGAATTTTTTAAAGGACCAATGCATGGCACAAAATCATTTAAAAACAAATTTAAATACAACGATGCAAGAGCTGTTTACTGACATGGTTTCAGATGCCACACTGTAGCTAACCTTTAAAAAACCACTGGTTGTCAGGTTGCATTGTGGTATCAAAGAAGAATATTTACAGTATCTGATAAGGCTGTTAAAATGTTCTTTACTAACTACACGTCTGGGAAAAGCTTTAATAAAAAAAAAAACTAACAACATGTAAATACAGAAGGATCTTTAAGAATCTTATCATCCTCTACTGCACCATAGATTAAACACATCAAAAAATGTAAAACAAAGTGGAGTGTGCTGGTACATCCATGGAATTTTGGCACCCGGGAGGCTGAAGCAGGAGGGTATTAGGTATATGGCTAGTCTGGGCCACAGAGTAAGACCTTGTCAAAGGAGGAAAGAAAGAAAGAAAGAAAGAAAGAAAGAAAGAAAGAAAGAAAGAAAGAAAGAAAGAAAGAAAGAAAGAAAGAAAGAAAGAAAGGGAGAAAGAAAGAGAGAGAGAAAGAGAGAAAGAGAAAGAGAGAGAGAAAGAGAGAAAGAGAGAGAGAGAAAGAAAGAAAAAGAAAGAGAAAAAGAGAAGAGGAGGGAGGAAAGTAAGAAAAAAGTATGCCATTTTCAACAATTAAAAATGAAACAATTCTTTTCATTAAGTGATATATAATAAGTAATGTGATTTATAATTTGATTTGGTAGATAATATACATTTCCTGTTTTAATTTCCAATTGAGTGATTTCATATACATAAGAAAAGCTCATTGGTGTCCTCAATGATTTTTGAAAGTTATAAAAGGATTCTGGGGCCAAAGTCTTTGAGGACCTTTGTATTAAGCCATTAGAGATCTGAAATGTCAGATAAAGTCCCACCTTATACAAGCATGAAGAAGAGGCTACTTACAGAAGCATGGGTACCTTGAAGACAGCTGCATTACCAAAGAGCCCACTCCAACATTGCTGGGGCTTCCAGCACATCCTGCAGGCAGTTCCACCGAAGACTCTCCTCTTCCCCAGCACTTGTTTACTGCTTTTTATAACCTTGGGGTAAGGCCCTGGGAACCCTAACTTTCTGAGCTTCATGGGTCAAATAAATTTCATGAGTTTCCTGTATCTATGAATTACCCTTTTATCTCTAGAAAGACATGTTTCAATTCAGAAGAAATAGCTATATAATAGCATCAGTCCTACATGAAACAAGAGTGTGAAAAAATAATAGTTACCATAGATAATTCCCTATAATAGTAGCAGATGCTACATATACAGCACAAATTCTTGAAGATTAACCCTTTCTTCTGAGATATTCCTAGTTTATTTTATTGATATGTTTAATTAATACAATATACTCCTTAACGTTACAATGAAGCAAAGTTATTTGCTATAATAATGACAGTGTTTCAAATGTGGGCCAGCCAGGGAACAATAAGGAACTTAATGGAAATTATTTTCACAAAGAAAAGAATAAAAACCCACTTTCTTTTTGTCAGGGTGTTTCAGCCAGAGCAAAGCTCAAAATTATCTCCAGTTCTTCAATAAATAGTATCTCCTTAGATATATGGCACATTGCTTCAAATACTGACCTTTGCTTTGTTTGGTCCAATGCATCAAGTTGGCTGGAGTAGTCCCAGATGTGTGAACAAACATTTCACTGCAGTGTTGCTTTGAAGGTATTTTTTTTAGGTGTGAGTAACATTAAATCAGAAGAGTAAGGCAGATCGAATTCCATGATGTTGGATGGGCCTCCAATCAGTTGACGCCCTAAAGAGGAAGAAGACTCAGATCCCTAGAGGAAGAGAAATTCTACCTCCAGACTACTGTCCAGCTTAACCCAACTTCAGCTCTCCCTGGGTCTCCAGCCTGTGGCCTGTCCTAAGGATTTCACACTTGCTGGCCTCCACCATGGCCTGAGTTAACTCCTTAAAATAAATCTCTCTGTGTTAGTCTGTACATATGCTGTTCCTTCTATTTCTCTGGAGAATACTAATTAATACATGTGGGAATTCTTACCTGCCACGATTTCTCTAACATGGCCAGGTCATTGCTAATCTTCACGAGGATTAACTGAAGAAAACAATGATTTCTAAGTAAACTGTCTAGTGCATTCTCCATTGTAGTCACTGCAGGTCACATTGGAGACACTGGACTTAAGATGTGCCTATATTACATACTAAAATGATTATTTTTTAATATTCTGGATTAAGTAAAATAAATTATTAATTTCAAACATCTTTCCTTTGTGTGGTGTGGCAATTTGTAGATTTTAAATTGCCTACATGGCTCCCCTTATGTTGAGACAGGAGAGCCCTGGTCTAACATCTTTCTGAAACCTTCAAACTTCAGGGTATGAAAGTCTCTTTCCTCCCGATGAATGATTATTATCCAATCAGTGTGTGTGCAGGTATTGGCCACTGATTCCTCTGAGACGTGATTGGTCTAAAAGCAGTGGTGGGAGTAGCCAGGTGAAATTGCCAAGAGACAGATGAGTCCGATATGGCAAACATATGCCAGTGGTTATCCTGACAGATGACAGGATGTTGTCATTCAATGCGTAGTCATGATTCCAAACATCAATCTTGACATGTGCAGCAGGAACCAGTCTGAGAAGGGTGTTTGAGGTTTTTTTGTTAGTAAACCATCATGTGAAAATACATGCTCTTTGTCTTAGAGTCTTTAATGAATTTGGACTGTTTTGTTATGCCTCATAAATAGTAATCTGTGAATGAAGCTGTTTGAAGTCTTGGAGGTACAATTACAGTGAATGGACTTGAGAACTTCAAAATGCAATTCATTTCTCTGTATGGATGCTTCAGCTATGTTCTATTGTGAACTCCCGGACCAGTAATACTTTTGTGTAGAATTAGGAACAAGGGGCTTGTTAATGAACTGGTGTCAGGCATGCCCATTTTCTTCTTATCTGGACTGTGGTAGAATGGACAAGATGGTCTTGGGCCATTGTTCTTTTGCAAGACCTACTCAAAAGAAGACTAAACTTATTTATAGTAAAAACATCTTAACTTTCCCTGCAACTCCTATGACAGGAGGTTTTACCTTATCAGCTGTAATCCTGTCCAATGCATAGTAATCACTTAGGTTCCCTAGCAACCCAAAACAGTTTATAAGGCTAGTATAAACTATTTAATTGTGAGTCTTTCTGGAGAGGACCATGCCTATGTTCTCAGATGCGCCTCACTCTTTCTCCAGTCTCCCTTCTTTCTATAAATCCCTATTCTTTTTTTTTGGTCTTTTCAAGACAGGGTCTCCCTGTAGCCCCAGCTGTCCTGGAACTCACTCTGTAGACCAGGCTGGCCTTGAACTCACAAAGATCTGCCTGCTTCTGCCTGGATTAAAGGCGTGCACCACCACTCCAGGCAATTCCCTATTCTTTTTTTTTTTTTCCCCTGGTTCTTAGCCTCAGCCTTTAACGGCTGCACTATCCCCGCAGCCTGGCAATTCCCTATTCTTAAATCTACTGCTGATGCTTTTCAATAAATTCTAATTCTCCATAATTTAATTAATTAATTAGAAAACTGGACAAGTGGCAAAGGAAGACTAGGCCTGAAGGCCCAGGTTAGAGGCTACAGAAACGGCTCAGTGAGTGAAGCACTTGATTCGCAAGCTTGAGGACTTCGATTCAAAATCTCCAGAACCTGCATAGAAAAGTTGGGTGATGGGGCTGGAGAGATAGCCTAGTGGTTAAGAGCACCGACTGCTCTTGCAGAGGACCCGGGTTCGATCCCCAGCACCCACATGGAGGCTAAGAACCATCTGTACTTCCAATTCCAGGAGAACTCCAGTTCCAGGGGAATCCGAGAGACCCTCTTCTGACCTCTGCAGCATTGCACGATATGGGTGCACAGACCTACATGCAGACAGTACACCCATACACATACAAAAATAAATAAAATTTTAAAAAAAGAAAAAAAAAAAAGAAAAGCTGGGTGAGGCGGTGCCTGACTGTAATCCCAGTGCTGGGCAGGCAGAGGTAGAAGGATCCCTGGGCTTGCAGACCAGCTAGTCTACCTAAATGGGCAAGCCGTAGGTTCAGTGAGAAACCTCATCTCAAAAAGTAAGGTGGAAGACCAGAGAGGTCACTCAGCAGGTTAAAGTGCTGGCCACAAAAGCCGGATGACTTGAGTTGAATCCCTGGAACCCAAGTAAATGTGGAAGGCGAGAACTGACTACTGACGTCTCCACACATGTCACGGCACATAAGCACCTGAACTTAGACACACATATTATGCACACACATACATACAAATAATAATAATAATAGTAATAAATAAGGTGGGAAGAGACACTGGATAGTGACCTCTGGCCTCCACATGCTCATGGACACATGTACAAGCATACCTGGGCACATACACACACATGTACAAGCATACCTGGGCACATACACACAAGCATGTATAGACAGACACACATGCACACACATACACACAGAAACAAAGCTACAAGGCCAGTTTGGAGGTAGGATTGTGGAAGAGAGAGCAGAGCAGGGGGGACTGGGGTTGGTATGGGAGACAGATGGAGGCTAGAATTCCCAGCTTGCAAATCTGGGGATACATAAAAGCCTCTCACTCTCCTGCATCCTCATGTTGAAATGAAGAACAGCTTTGCTTAACATCGTCTCTCAAATGTTCTGAAATTTAAGGGATCCAGAAGCTGCTGAAATTTGTGACTGGAAGTTGCAGCAAGTGCAGAGTGGCTCGAGGGGTTCATCATCTTTACACGGATATATACTATTTTGACTGAAATTGCCAGAAAGCTCAGAGATCTCTATATCTTAATCCACTCATTTGTCTTAACCCATTCTTTTATGTACAGTAACTACCTATGATAAGCAGCTCTTTGGGGACACTTAAAAATCCTGTATTGACTAGAACTTAGACTCCAAAGAATGAATCTAGGATGTGGTGTCAGCCCTGCCTATAAATGTCTAGGATTTGTAGTGCTATGTCAAAGGCTTTATATTATTTTAACATTGCTTTGAATTTTGCTTTTTTTTTTTTTTTCTTTTTTTAAAGTAGATGAATATGTTCTGATTACATTTCATTTTTTTTACTTTAATTAATGGGAATGAAGAAAAGTTTGGAATTTATCTATCTGGTATACTGAGAAGCTCTGGAGGTAAAAATAACTTCAATGCGAGCATTTCATGGTGCATTTTCAGTGTAAGAAAGCATTTTCCTTTACACAGGACTCGGAGGACAACTGGAAGCACGTGAATCATGCAACCGCTGTAAACATAGTTGAGGGAGCTAAAGAGATGGCTCAGCGCTTAAGAGCACATTCTGCTCTTGCCGAGGACCTGAGTTCAGTTCCCAGCACCCACACTGGGCAGCTCACAACCACCTATAACTCCAGCTCTGAGAGATCCGACACCCTCTTCTGGCCTCTGTGGGCACTACACTCATACATACATAGATACAGAATTTCAAAAATAAATAAAATGAAATTCAAAAAATAAATAAAAAAACAAAGTGGCAAAAAGTTAAACCAAAAGGTTAATATTGGTGATTTCATGTAAAAGTAAGACTTTTGCCCTAGTAGGATAATGCACCAATACGATATTTTTAAATAGTCTCATTAACATCACTCTGTAAAATAACTAGCAACTCAGAGGGTAGACTGGGGACCACATTAATAAAAATGTGAAGCTGGTGTGACGCTGGAGGGATCACAAATGGAGAAGGAATTGAATTAAAGTACATAAACCCCAGACAAACTGGAGCAAAGGATGAGCTCAATGAAATGAGTTTAATAGTGATAAACACAGAATGGCTACCAGAAGACAGTAATGATTCACTGTGCAAATCAAGCAGACAGAACAGGCAAGGAAGTAATACAAAAGAAGAATATGGTCCTATGTAGGGTGATTATTTTTAGAGTCATCAAGAGGAACTGAATACTGAGGGCCTGCAGGAACTCTTCATGTGTTTGACACCACATACGCATCCTCTTGGTTCCTTTTTGGACCCAGTTCATATTCCCCAAGTGGGAGAAGGTTTGGGGTACAAGGTGGCATGACCTGGGGGTGGTAAGATGGATGGATGGCAGTGTTCACTGGACAGAAATGAAAAGAGTTTCCAGGGGAGGAGCCTACCTGCGAGATAGTGCCATCAGAGCTGATGGTTCTGACACAGCCTCTTACTTGGGTAATTGCAAAAGTTGGCACATTGGCTTTACAGGATGTCTGTGCCTCTGTTCTGCTTCCATAACAAAATACCTGTGTGTCAGTCACTTTTCTCATTGCTGTGACAAAATACTTGAAGAGAAGCAACTTGAGGGAGAAAGGGTTTATTCTGGCTTGTGGTGTGAGAGTGCAATCGGTCAGGGCAGGGAAGGCACTGCAGGACGGATGGCCCCATGGCAGAAGATCCATGGTGGAAGCAGGATGAATGCTGGCCCTCTACTACCTCTCTCCATTTACTCATTTCAGGACTAGCTCGTGGGTTGGTGCCGCCCACACTCAGGGTGGGTCTTCCATCCTCAGAAAACTTCTCTGGAAATGCCCCACAGGGGGATTATTCTCCTAGGTCATCCTAAATCCAGTGAAGTTGACAGTGAGGATTAACCACCACACCATGATTAGGTGATTTATAAAGAATAGACATTTGTTTCTTACAGTTCTGGAGGGTGGAAGCCCAAGATCAAAGGGCTGCTCACATCTGCAGGAACTTTCCTGCTGCATCATGGCATGGCAGAAAACAAGAGAAGCAGAACTCAAATACAACTTCACAACCTTCTACAATCAGCATTAATCCCCTCATGAATTTAGAGTCTCATAACCATAACACCTCCCACAAGGCCCCACCCACATCCGAACACTGTTATATTAAGGATTTAAATTTATAATATTTTTGGGGTTTTTTTTTGATACATCCGTGTAGCCCAGAATGGCCTACGACTTGTGATCACCCTGATCCTCCCACGAGTGCTATGATTACAGGCCAGTGCCACCACACTAGACTCCAACACATGCTCTTTGCAGGCCACATTCCATAACATAGATGGGTCAGCAGTTTGCAGAGGAAATTCCATGTACTGAGTTAGCATTTGGCAGTTTTTGTGAATGAGGACTTTCCAGTGATATTGTCTTTCTGGGTTTGTCCATTTATAATCAATGGATGAGAAGTTCCTGGCTGACTCTCTCTTCATCCTAACACTCCGTTTATTTAACTCAGTTACTCCCAAATCCTACATCCAATACAGTAAGAGTCGTTTTTCAAATAATGATTCGTATGCTAAAAGCTCAGGTCTACTAGATATGGGATATTTGAGAACTAAGTTTGCATTTCAAAAATAACCGTCCATATGATGTGGATTCAGAGGGATAAGTTTGGAGATAGACTGAGCCAACACTCAACACTCATTTAGAGTTCTTAGAAATAGAAATGATGAAGTTGCTAAATCATTGAATTAGATTTATATTTATCTTTTTTAATAAATGTGGTGGATTAAAACGACCTCTTTTCGTGTGGCTCCTGGGAATCTAACCATGTTCCAGTGGATGCCACACACACTGTGTATACAGGCAGCTCAAACTGGACTTAGTGAACTATTAAGAAAAAAGAGGGCATTAATTTGGGAGGGGTGGGAAAGTGGGGGGTAGATCTGGGAGAACTGAAGAGTGACTATGACCAAAACACATTGTAAGAAATCCTCGGGCTGGAGAGATGGCCTAGCGGTTAAGAGCACTGATTGCTCTTGCAGAGGACCCAGGTTCGATCCCCAGCACCCACTCGGTGGCTGAGAACCGTTTTTAACTCCAGTTCCAGGGGAATCTAATTCCCTCTTCTGACCTCTGAGGCAAGACACAGGTGCACAAACCTACATGCAGACAGTGCATTCATACACATAAAAAATAAATAAAAATTAAAAAAAGAAATCCTCAAAGAATAAACAAAAATATTATGTTAAAACTCCTCCCTTTTGCTATGTGACTGTCTATGAGAGTAGTTAAATAAGTTGTTCAAATGAATAGGAATATCAATATAGGCACGATTAATTTGTTGATTGATGAGCATAAGCAGGGGTGATAAACAACTGAAATGCAGAGCAGAATTTATCACTTTCATCACCTTTATTGACTGTTGACTTCAATCATTTCACTCAGCATGAAACGGACCTCAGAATTTACTGTTTGCTTCTTGAGTGCTGAGAGGCTGTATACTCAAGGGTCTTTGGGAACTGTAATAAATATAAAGTATTTTTCCTAGGCTGATTTCTCACAGCTAGTTTCACTTAAAGGCTCTCATGAAACTGCATCCAAATATTGGCTTTGAAGTGCCAAGAACGGATAGGAAAAAAACCTATACAATGACACATAAAAGTTAGGGCAAATCACTCTGACTTACATGTAACTCCATTTCCCTTTCCACAAAATGAAAGAAACAGCAATTGATAACTCCTCACATCATAAGGTGAATTAACAGGGTAATAGCTATAAACTCACCTGGACTGTCTTAGGCTAAGAGCTCTAAGAAGAAGATGTCAGATTCCATAAGTAGCACATTTTCAGCAGGAGAGGAGGTGTCAAAACTCATAGTGATTAAATACTTACTGTGTGTCATGCACTCCATAAAACGATACCTCATAATATTTAATTTGATGGAATACATTATTAGTAAAAACCTGTATTTAGGAACTTAAGCCTAGTCTTTGAAGATAGAAACCAAACTCTGCTAGGGAATACACATTATTTTCTGTAGGTTTCCATGAAGAAAGGTCTATAGGGATCATACTAGTTTGGCTGGAGCCAGAGTATTGGCTGTGAGCTAACCTGGAAGCTCCTGGAGATACACAGTACTCATTCAAGATAGAAATCTTTTAGCAATTTATTTCTTTGAATGGATTGTATTATCTTTCTGAAGAGGGAGGCCAAAGTAAATCAAAAGAATTTGCTAGTGTTAATGAAACTATTAACAAAGAAATTGGTGGAAGGGACATTAGGTAGGCAGGTGGACTCGTAGAAATCAAACAGGATCCTAAGCTCTTGGCTTCCCTTTACCATCTGGGCTTCAGCGAGGTAGAAAAAACAGACGACAATTCATAAATCCAATGCATAAGTCAATCATGTTAGGTATCTGAACTTCATAGAAGCTACTATAAGTATCTCTCAAATATTGCTTGGGTCATATAATCAACTTCCTAACTTATCTATTGTCAATTATTATTCCTATTGTTAATGATTAATAATGATAATTGTTTAGGAAAACAATTGAATAATGTTTCTTATTTGGCACACTTTTATGGAAACAAAGTGTTGTTTATCTGAAATTCCAATTTTACTGCCATTCTATATTTATATTGCTAAATCGAGGCATTGCACAACATGGGTGCACAAACCTACATGCAGACAGTACATTCATACACATGCAAAATAAATTTAAAAAATTAAAAAAAGGGCTGGAGAGATGGCCTAGCGGTTAAGAGCGCCGATCGCTCTTACAGAGGACCCGGGTTCGATCCCCAGCGCCCACATGGCGGCCGAGAGCCGTCTGAAACTCCAATTCCAGGAGAACTCCAGTTCCAGGGGAATCCGAGACCCTCTTCTGACCTCCGCGGCATTGCACGACACGGGTGCACAAACCTGCATGCAGACAGTACATTGATACACATACCGGACATATATAAAATAAAAAAACAATTTTTTTTTAAAAAGAAGCAAGGAGGTTGAAACATGATCACTGCATTTGCAACATGATGACCTTAGCCAGGGTGAGTTCCAATGAACATAGGAAAGAAGTTAAATTTGTGTAGCTTGAACAAAGAATTGAAGAGATTTGGAGCCAGAAAACACAGCGGTTACTGGGAGGCTCTTACTGGGAAGAAAGGAGAGCTGGTAGAAACAAGATCAAGAGAAGACTTTAAAAATGTGAAGGTGAGCCGGGTGTGGTGGCACATGCCGTTAATCCTAGCAGAGGCAGGCAGATCTCTGTGAGTTCAAGGCCAGCCTGGTCTACAGAGTGAGTTCCAGGCCAGCTCAGGGAATAAAACGAACCCTGTCTCAAAAAGACAAACAAAAAAAAAAAAAAAAAAAAAAAAAAAGAAAGGTGAAGCCGGGGCTGGAGAGATCCCTCAGGAGTTAAGAACACAAGTTCTGTGCCCAGAACCCATGTCAGGCAATTTACAACTGCTTACAAATTCAGCTCCAGGGAAATTTGGCCTCAGAGAGAACCTGAACTCATGTGACGTACATACAGACACACATTTTTTTTTAAATCTTTAAATATCTGAGGCTAATAACAGCCTGTTTGAATTTTGAATTATTTGAAAGAACAATGGTTCTCATTCTTTATTTTTCTGTGTTTTACAATATGTGTGTATGTGTATATATATATATATATGTATATATATATATATGTGTGTGTGTGTGTGTATGTATACATATATATAGTGGTAAGAACACAATATGAGATCCATTTTTTTATTAATTTTTATTTATCTCTGTATGTGTATGAATGTACTGTCTGCATGTAGGTTTGTGCACCCGTGTCGTGCAATGCTGCGGAGGTCAGAAGAGGGTGTCGGATTCCCCTGGAACTGGAGTTTCAGACGGTTCTCGGCCGCCATGTGGGCGCTGGGGATCGAACCCGGGTCCTCTGCAAGAGCGGTCGGCGCTCTTAACCACTAGGCCATCTCTTCAGCCCCCAAGATCCATTTTTAAGTGCACAATATGGTTGCTAACTATCGGCACAATTTTGTATAGCAGATGTCTAGAACATTTTCATCTTAGACAAAGGAAACTTTATATCCGTCAAATAATGTTCTCCCATCTCCCCAACCCTTGACAAGTACCATTATTCTTTCTGCATCTGAGCTTGGTTACATTAAATATACCATTTAAAAGGAATTATATAGTATCTGTCCCTCCGTGTCTGTCTTATTTCACTTAGCATGATGTTTTTCAGGTTCATACATGAGTCAAATGCCAAGATATCCTTCTTTTTAAAGGCCCAATAATATTTCATCAAATTGCAAATCTATTACAAGGATAAGATGATTCTCGAACTTGGTGGAGTGTGCCAGAGGGACTACGATTACATTTGCTGGTTCCCAGCCCCCGAGTTTTGGATTTAGTGGGTCTCAGGTAAAACTTGAGAATGTACATTTCAAACAAGTTTCCAAGAGATAACAAATGCTATAGTTCAGAGACCCCATTTTGAGAACCATTTAGACTTCCCTGTACACAATGAAAACTCCATCATCTACTGCCACCCATAACACGGAGAAGGAACAAATCCAAGAAACTCAGAAATGCAATTTTCATATTGAGACTGTCTCCTTAGGATGTGGCTCAAGATTTGTCCCTCATGCTAAAGAAGTACAAATATTATCCTAGGTAGGGGTGTGGCCTAGTAATAGCATGCTTGCCTATTGTGCAGGAGATACTAAGTTCAATCCCCAGTGTGGAAAAAGGCACAAATATTATTCCAAAAGAAACATATGTTAAAAGGCTATTATGAGATTACAAAAAGTGATAAAAAATCATTAAAAAATCATATTAAAATTCTGAAGCCCATTTAAATCATTAATAAGAAAAGCTTGTTGTTTTCATCAGTATTGTTCAATACTTACTGGAATTTTGGCTAAACTAAACAGAAAGCAATAAATATGCACATTGTATAAGGAAAGATAAAATTATATATGTATTTATATGTGATAGAATTGTGAAGTTTCAAACTGTAACAAAATAGAGATCACAGACCAGAAGATTTGATAAAGTATCTGAAATCAAGGTGCACATAAAACTCATGGACCTTTTACAATATGAGTAATAACTAATCACAGATAGAAATTTCTTTTGAACTAACTTGTAAGACATTCTGTATTATTAGGGCTACATATGTAGATAACAAAAGTTTAAAAGCTGGGGAATGATATATATTGACTTTGAAATGGTAGTTACATATTTTATTTTGCTTTTTTTTTCACACAGGGTCTCCCTACAACCCCAGTTGGCCTGGAACTCACTGGCTGGCCTTGATTTCACAGAGATCCACCTGCCTCCGACTCTGAGTGCTGGGATTAAAGGAGTGTGCAGCACACTTGGATGGCAGTTGTACATCTGAAAAAGAAGACAAAGGATCATCACTGTGTTCTTTATTTCTTTAAATGTTAAATAAGGAAAATAAAAATATATTACATTTATTTATGTATGTACGTATTTGTGTTTGTGTGTGTGTGTGTGTGTGTGTGTGTGTAGGTCAGAAGACAATTTATGGGAGTCAGTTTTCTCTTTCCACCATGCAGGTACCAGGGATTGAACTCGGGTCATCAGGCTTGCAAAATGTGCCTTTACCCACTGAGCCATCTTACCAGGTTTTAAATAAGGAAATTTTAAATAGAGATGTCAAAAATGCTAAAAAAAAAAGTCTATGAAGTATGAGAAGGCATTATTGTCTTGTATATTAGGTTATGTACTTTGATGCACACCTGAAATACAATCTTTTACAATACAATTTTAAGCCTGAAATTTCTTCTTTAAAACCGTAAGACGAGGAAATAATAGCTGTGGTGGTTTGGATGAGTGTCCCCCATAGGCTCTAGGTATTCAGACATTTGTCTCCAGTTGGTGGCACTGTTTTTGGAGGTCTTAGAAGGTGTGGCCGTGCTGAGGAAGTGCGTTGTTAGGGGACAGGCTTAGTGAGTTTTAACAAGCCTCGTGGTCTACAGTCACCCTCTCTCTGCTTCCTGTGCTCTTTGTGAGATGTGACCCTTGGTTTGCTGCTCCAGATTCAGCAGCCACACCTCCCGCCACAATGGACTCTAATTCCCTGGAACCACCAATCGTAAGCTCAAATAGACTCTTCCTTTTATAAGTTCCTTGGTCATGGTGCTTTATCACGGCAACAGAAAAGTGACTAATACAATAGCTAAGGATGTTTTAATAATAAAATTTATAACCTATATGGCAAAAGCATTTAAATACAGAAAGTAGTATTTAAACAAGTACAAAAATACCATTATGGGAGAAATAATAAGTGATGGTTCTGATGCTTACAATAATTAATGTGTAATTAAAATGCATTTCCATTAGAATTATGTTGCTATCTATGTTTTAGTCCTTTGGGCTAACAGCTTCTAAATATATTTCACAGTTCTGGAAACTGAGAAGTACAAGATCAAGACTCAAGCAAAGTCCATATCTGGAAGGGGCCCATTTCTTGGCTTCTTGGCTTGTGGGTGGTGCCTTCTGCTGTGCCCTCACGTGGTCGAAGGGATAAGCCAGATCCCCCAGCCTCTTCCTAAGGCCACATTCCACTTATGAGGGCTCCACCCACCCAATTTGGTCATCACCTTGTGCATTAGGATTTCAATGTGTGACCCTCTCAGGAAAACAAACATTCAGACCATCACAAATAACTTTACAAAAATATGGATGAATGTCCAAGAATAGGCAGGAAAATTGTGAAAGCAAAGAGAATCTCCTTATCAGTCTTAACCTAGAACATAAAAATAACTGTAAGCAAAGCAAATTAAAAGAATGGAAAAGTTTATCAGTGGGTCAGATACTGACCCCCAAATACAAGTATAAGAAAGAATTTAAAATAAGGAAAATACACTATTTTGATTCAATGGAGATGCTTGACTTAGTTTTTCAACACTACTATAAAATGGACATCAATCTAGAAGAGGGCAAAGATAATTCCATCTCACACTACCTACAAAAATAAGGTTTTGACGGTAAAGAGATTTGAATGTTAAAAAACAAAGACTAAATAAAAATAATGCACAAAAGAGCAATAATGATGTGGAGTAAATATAAAATATATATTCAATGGCATGAGAATGCAGGAATAAGAACCTAACTAGACTCTGGCTTCACCAATAATTTAGAATATGAGGTTGTTATTTATTTATTTATTTATTTATTTATTTATTTATTTATTTTTGTCTTTTCCAGACAGGGTCTCCCTGTAGCCCCAGCTGGCCTAGAACTCACTCTGTAGACCAGGCTGGCCTTGAACTCACAAAGATCCGCCTGCCTCTGCCTCTCAAGTGCTAAGATTAAAGGTGTGTGCCACCACATCCAGCTAAGGATATAAGGTTGTTTTCTAAGTGAAGAGACAGAGCCTCCCGGACAACAGGAAAAGGGAAAACACACATTGTGCGAATGTCTTTTTTTTTTTTTTAACCAAAAGCCCACTATACACAAGCATGCCCACTTTTCTGTGTCTGTAGAAGCTTGGGAAGGACATGCAGTCTGTGAATACTGCTTGTTTATGGGATGAGAACAGAAAGGAACCAGAACATTGTCAACATTATCTTTATATGACTTAGATATGTTCCGCTTTTTTCGATTAGCATAGTTGCTTTATGCAATTTTCTTAAAAAAATGGTAACTTTAAAAATCTAGGCACAGCCGGGCATGGTGGCGCATGCCTTTAATCCTAGCACTTGGGAGGCAGAGGCAAGCGGATCTTTGTGAGTTCAAGGCCAGCCTGGTCTACAAAGTGAGTTCCAGGACAGCTGGGGCTACAGGGAGACCCTGTCTCAAAAAGACCAAAAAAAAAAAATTGCTTTATATGCATTGTGCAGAGCAGAGCATAAGTAAAATTGGTAATACTTTAAACAGTTTTCTGGATGATCTTAATGTGCAGATAACATTAAAAAGCAATACTCTCGCTTGTAGAAGAATGAACTTAAATCCCGTCCTCTCGCCCTGTACAAAAGTCAACTCCAGATGGATCAAATACCTCAACATGAAACCCCAAACTCTGAAGGTGATAGAAGAAAAAGTTGGCAGAACACTACAAGACATAGGCATAGGAAAAGACTTCCTAAATCAGACAGCAGCTACGCAAGAATTAAGGTCAACAATTGACAAATAAAAAAGAAGTCAAGTTTTCAGCTCTGTAACTTGTAAAGAAAATGTCAAATCTCCATTGATTGAAAAGGAAACTACGGATCTAGAAACAAACAGCCTGACAGCTTTTGAGGGACCTGCATCATGATGCTTAAAGAATTTCCAGTGCTCTAACTTCCTCCCCAACCATAGTTGGTGCAAATAGAGAGCATAGGCTGTGCCGTGTACAGCATGCAGCCCTCCTAAGCCCTGTCCTGTGCCTGGGCTTCACTTCCCAGAAGTGGCTCAGTCCTTCCGTCTGTCCTCTTTTCCCACTGTTATAAAATAACCATCAGACCTTAAATCCAGTCACCTTTCCTGCGTTTCTACTCCAATTGCCTCTAGATTTTTTTTTTTTTTTTTTTTTTGTCTTTTTGAGACAGGGTCTCCCTGTAGCCCCAGCTGTCCTGGAACTCACTTTGTAGACCAGGCTGGCCTTGAACTCACAAGATCCGCTTGCCTCTGCCTCCCAGTGCTGGATTAAGGCAATGCGCCCACCATGCCCGGCTTTGCCCAGATTTTAAAGTTACACATTTTTTAAGAAAATTGCATAAAGCAACTATGCTAATCGAAAAAAGCGGAACATATCTAAGTCCATATAAAGATAATGTTGAAAATTTCTGGTTCCTTTCTGTTCTCTCCCATAAACACGAAGTATTCACAGACTGCATGTTTCCAAGCTTCTACAGACAACAGAAAAGTGGGCATGCTTGTGTATAGTGGGTCTTGGTTAAAAAAAAAAGACTCGCACAATGTGTGTTTTCCCTTTTCTGTTGCCGGGAGGCTCTGTCTCTTCACATTAGAAAACAACCTTATCCTTAGGCCGGTGGTGGTGGCACACACCTTTAATCTTAGCACTTGAGAGGCAGAGGCAGGCGGATCGGTTGTGGGTTCACGGCCAGCCTGGTCTACAGAGTAGTAGTTCTGGCCAGCTGGGGCTACAGGGAGCACTGTCTGAAAAGACAAAAATAAATAAATAAATAAATAATAAAAAAAATAAATAACATAACAACTCATATTCTAAATTATGGTGAAGCCGAGTCTAGTTAGGTTCTTATTCCTGCATTCTCCTGCCATTGAATATATATTTATATTTACTCCACATCATTATTGCTCTTTTGTGCATTATTTTTATTTGTCTTTGTTTTTAACATTCAAATCTTTTAACTCAAAACCTTATTTTTGTAGGTAGTGTGAGATGGAATTTTTCTTTGCCCTCTTTAGATTGATGTCATTTATAGTAGTGTTGAAAAAACTAAGTCAAGCATCTCCATTGAATCAACAATAGTGTATTTTCTTATTTTAAATTCTTTTTATACTTGTATTTGGGGGTCAGTATCTGACCCACTGATAAACTTTTTCCATTCTTTTAATTTGCTTTGCTTACAGTTATTTTTATGTTCTAGGTTAAGACTGATAAGGAGATTCTCTTTGCTTTCACAATTTTCCTGCCTATTCTTGGACATTCATCCATATTTTTGTAAAGTTATTTGTGATGGTCTGAATGTTTGTTTTCCTGAGAGGGTCACACATTGAAATCCTAATGCACAAGGTGATGACCAAATTGGGTGGGTGGAGCCCTCATAAGTGGAATGTGGCCTTAGGAAGAGGCTGGGGGATCTGGCTTATCCCTTCGACCACGTGAGGGCACAGCAGAAGGACCACCCACAAGCAAGAAGCCAAGAAATGGGCCCCTTCCAGATATGGATCTGCTTGAGTCTGATCTTGTACTTCTCAGTTTCCAGAACTGTGAATATATTTAGAAGCGTTAGCCCAAAGACTAAAACATAGATAGACAACATAATTCTAATGGAAATGCATTTAATTCCACTTAATTATTGTTAGCATCAGAACCATCACTTATTATTTCTCCCATAATGGTATTTTTGTACTTGTTTAAATACTACTTTCTGTATTTAAAATGCTTTTGCCATATAGTTATATAATTTTATTATTAAAAACATCCTTAGCTATTGTATTTAGTCACTTTCTGTTGCGTTGATAAAGCACCATGACCAAGGAACTTTTAAAAGGAAGAGTCTATTTGAGCTTACGATGGTGGTTCCCAGGGAATTAGAGTCCATTGTGGCGGGAGGCGTGGCTGCTGAATCTGGAGGAGCAAAACGAAGGGTCACATCTCACAAAGAGCACAGGAAGCAGAGAGAGGGTGACTGTAGACCACGAGGCTTGTTAAAACTCACTAAGCCTGTCCCCTAACAACGCACTTCCTCAGCACGGCCACACCCTTCTAAGACCTCCAAAAACCGTGCCACCAACTGGAGACAAATGTCGAATCCTAGGCTATGGGGGACACTTCATAAACCACCACAGCTATTATTTCTCGTCTTACGGTTTTAAAGAAGAAATTTCAGGCTTAAAATTGTATTGTAAAAGATTGTATTTCAGGTGTGCATCAAAGTACATAACCTAATATACAAGACAATAATGCCTTCTCTCATACTTCATAGACTTTTTTTTTTTAGCATTTTTGACATCTCTTATTTAAAATTTCCTTATTTAAAACCTGGTAAGATGGCTCAGTGGGGTAAAGGCACATTTTGCTAAGCCTGATGACCGAGTTCAATCCCTGGTACACATGCATGGTGGAAAGAGAAACTGACTCCCACAAATTTCTTCGACCTACACACACACACAACACACACCACACACACACAAACACAAATACGTACATACATAAATAAATGTAAGATATTTTTATTTCCTTATTTAACATTTAAAGAAATAAAGAACACAGTGATGATCCTTTGTCTTCTTTTTCAGATGTACAACTGCCATCCAAGTGTGCTGCACAACTCCTTTAATCCCAGCATCTAGTGCGAGAGGCAGGTGGCTTCTGTGAAATCAAGGCCAGCCAGGATTCCAGGCCAACTGGGTTGTATGTAGGGAGACCCTGTGTGAAAAAAAAAGCAAAATAAAATATGTAACTACCATTTCAAGTCATATATATCATTCCCTAGCTTTAAAACTTTTGTTTCTACATATGTAGCCCTAATAATACAGAATGTCTTACAAGTTAGTTCAAAAGAAATTTCTATCTGTGATTAGTTATTACTCATATTGTAAAAGGTCCATGAGTTTTATGTGCACCTTGATTTCAGATACTTTATCAAATCTTCTGGTCTGTGATCTCTATTTTGTTACAGTTTGAAACTACACAATTCTATACATATAATACATAATATATTTTATCTTTCCTTATACAATGTGCATATTTATTGCTTTCTGTTTAGTTTAGCCAAAATTCCAGTAAGTATTGAACAATACTGATGAAAACAACAAGCTTTTCTTATTAATGATTTAAATGGGCTTCAGAATTTTAATATGATTTTTTACATGATTTTTATCACTTTTGTAATCTCATAATAGCCTTTTAACATATGTTTCTTTTGGAATAATATTTGTGCCTTTTTCCACACTGGGGATTGAACTTAGTATCTCCTGCACAATAGGCAAGCATGCTATTACTAGGCCACACCCCTACCTAGGATAATATTTGTACTTCTTTAGCATGAGGGACAAATCTTGAGCCACATCCTAAGGAGACAGTCTCAATATGAAAATTGCATTTCTGAGTTTCTTGGATTTGTTCCTTCTCCGTGTTATGGGTGGCAGTAGATGATGGAGTTTTCATTGTGTACAGGGAAGTCTAAATGGTTCTCAAAATGGGGTCTCTGAACTATAGCATTTGTTATCTCTTGGAAACTTGTTTGAAATGTACATTCTCAAGTTTTACCTGAGACCCACTAAATCCAAAACTCGGGGGCTGGGAACCAGCAAATGTAATCGTAGTCCCTCTGGCACACTCCACCAAGTTCGAGAATCATCTTATCCTTGTAATAGATTTGCAATTTGATGAAATATTATTGGGCCTTTAAAAAGAAGGATATCTTGGCATTTGACGCATGTATGAACCGGAAAAACATCATGCTAAGTGAAATAAACATGACACGGAGGGACAGATACTATATAAATCCTTTTTAAATGGTATATTTAATGTAACCGAGCTCCAGATGCAGAAAGAATAATGGTACTGTCAAGGGTTGGGGAGATGGGAGAACATTATTTGACGGATATAAAGTTTCCTTTGTCTAAGATGAAAATGTTCTAGACATCTGCTATACAAAATTGTGCCGATAGTTAGCAACCATATTGTGCACTTAAAAATAGTGATCTTGGGGGCTGAAGAGATGGCCTAGTGTTAAGAGCGCGCGACCGCTCTTGCAGAGGGACCCGGGTTGCGATCCCCAGCGCCCACACATGGCGGCCGAGACCGTCTGAAACTCCCAGTTCCAGGGGAACCGACACCACTCTTCTGACCTCCGCAGCATGCACGACACGGGTGCACCAACCTACATGCAGACAGATACACTCAAACAATACAGAGAAAAAAAAAATAAAAAAAAATGGATCGCAGAGGTTGCGGACCACTATAGTATAGTGTAACCATACACACACACCCACAACATTAATATATATAGAATATATATATATAGTATACACCATACACACATATTGAAAAACACAGAAAAATAAAGAATCGGAACCATTGTTCTTTCAATAATTCAAACAAATTCAAACAGGCTTTTATTAGCCTCCGAATTAAGATTTAAAACACAAAATGTGCGTCTGTATGTCCGTCACATGAGTCAGTTCTCCCTGAGGCCCAAAATTTCCCTGGCGCTGAATTTTAGGTGGTTTAATTGCCGACATGGGTTCTGGGCACAGAAACTTGTGTCTTAACTCCTGAGGATCTCTCCAGCCCGGCTTCAACCTTTCTTTTTTTTTTTTTTTTTTTTTGGTCTTTTGAGACAAGGTTCTTTATTCCCTGAGCGGCCTGGAACTCACTATGTAGACCAGGCCGGCCTTTTTGAACTCACCAGAGATCTGCCTCCTCTGTCTCCAGGATAGACGGGCATAGTGATCCACCACACCCGGCTCACCTTCACATTTTTAAAGTCTTCTCTTGATCTTGTTTCTACCAGCTCTCCTTTCTTCCCAGTAAGAGCCTCCCAGTAACCGCTGTGTTTTCTGGCTCCAAATCTCTTCAATTCTTTGTTCAAGCTACACAAATTTAACTTCTTTCCTATGTTCATTGGAACTACCCTGGCTAAGGTCATCATGTTGCAAATGCAGTGATCATGTTTCAACCTCCTTGCTTCTTTTTAAAAAAATTTTTTTTTAATTTTATTTATTTCGGTATGTGTATCAATGTACTGTCTGCATGCAGGTTTGTGCACCCGTGTCGTGCAATGCCGCGGAGGTCAGAAGAGGGGCTCGGATTCCCTGGAACTGGAGTTCTCCTGGAATTGGAGTTTAGACGGCTTCGCTCGGCCGCCATGTGGGCGCTGGGGATCGAACCCGGGTCCTCTGTAGAGCGGTCGGCGCTCTTAACCGCTAGGCCATCTCTCCAGCCTTTTTTTTTTTTTTAATTTTTAAATTTTATTTTGCATGGTATGAATGTACTGTTGCATGTAGGTTTGTGCACCCATGTTGTGCAATGCCTCGATTTAGCAATATAAATATAGAATGGCAGTAAAATTGGAATTTCAGATAAACAACACTTTGTTTCCAAAGAGTGGCCAAATAAGAAACATGTAGTCAATTGTTTTCCTAAACAATTATCATTATTAATCATTAACAATAGGAATAATAATTGACAATAGATAAGTTAGGAAGTTGATTATATGACCCAAGCAATATTTGAGAGATACTTATAGTAGCTTCTATGAAGTTCAGATACCTAACATGATTGACTTATGCATTGGATTTATGAATTGTCGTCTGTTTTTTCTACCTCGCTGAAGCCCAGATGGTAAAGGGAAGCCAAGAGCTTAGGATCCTGTTTGATTTCTACGAGTCCACCTGCCTACCTAATGTCCCTTCCACCAATTTCTTTGTTAAATAGTTTCAAACACTAGCTATTCTTTTGATTTACTTTGGCCTCCTTTCAGAAAGATAATACAATCATTCACAGAAATAAATGCTAAAAGATTTTATTTGAATGAGTACTGTGTATTCACAGGAGCTTCCAAGGTGGTAGTTTCACAGGCCAATACTCTGGCTCCAGCCAAAACTAGTATGATCCCTATAGACCTTTTCTTCATGAAACCTAACAGAAAATAATGTGTATTCCCTAGCATGAGTTTGTTCTTCTATCTCAAAGACTAGGCTTAAGTTCCTAAATTACCAGGTTTTTTACTACATAATGTATTCCATACAATTAAATATTATGAGGATCGTTTTTATGGAGTGCATGACACACAGTAAGTATTTAATCACTATGAGTTTTGACACCTCCTCTCCTGCTGAAAATGTGCTACTTATGGAATCTGACATCTTCTTCTTAGCGCTCTTAGCCTAAGACAGTCTCCAGGTGAGTTTATAGCTATTACCCTGTTAATTAACCTATGATGTGGGAGTTATAATTTGCTGTTTCTTTCATTTGCTGGAAGGGAAATGGAGTTACATGTAAGTCAGAGTGATTTGCCCTAACTTTTATGTGTCATTGTATAGGTTTTTTTCCTATCCGTTCTTGGCACTTCAAAGCCAATATTTGGATGCAGTTTCATGAGAGCCTTTAAGTGAAACTAGCTGTGAGAAATCAGCCTAGGAAAAATACTTTATATTTATTACAGTTCCCAAAGACCCTTGAGTATACAGCCTCTCAGCACTCAAGAAGCAAACAGTAAATTCGAGGTCCGTTTCATCTGAGTGAAATGATTTGAAGTCAACATTCAATAAGGTATCGTGATGAAAGTGATAAATATCTGCTCTGCATCTTCAGTTGTTTATCACCCCCTGCTTATGCTCATCAATCAACAAATTAATACGTGCCTATATTGATATTCCTATTCTTTGAACAACTTATTTAACTAACTCTCATAGACAGTCACAATAGCAAAAGGGAGGAGTTTTAACATAATATTTTTGTTTGTTGTTGAGGATTTCTTTTTTTATTTCTTATTTATTTTTTTTTATGTGTATGAATGCACTGTCTGCATGTAGGTTTGTGCACCTGTGTCTTGCCTCAGAGGTCAGAAGATGGAATTAGATCCCCTGAAACTGGANTTTTTTTAATTTTTTTTTTATTATTATTTATTTCTGTATGTGTATGAATGTACTGTCTGCATGCAGGTCTGTGCACCCTTGTCGTGCAATGCCGCGGAGGTCAGAAGAGGGTCTTGGATTCCCCTGGAGCTGGAGCCCTCCTGGAACTGGAGCTTCAGACGGCTCTCGGCCGCCATGTGGATGCTGGGGATCGAACCCGGGTCCTCTGCAAGAGCGGTCGGCGCTCTTAACCGCTAGGCCATCTCTCCAGCCCAAAACTTGACTTCTTTAAAAGAAGGAGTTGTAGAAATTAACTAAACTTGGTGAGAACTAGGGGAATAGATTGTAAACTGTTTGTTGGAAGCTTTAGGAAATTTATTAAATGGATTCATTAAGTGTTCACTCTAGCTGCGGGACAGAATGTTGCTGAAGACAAATGGTCATATTTCTATAAATGGGCTCTCCCTTAATTTTAAAAATGCAGGTATTCTGCGAGTTAGAATGTGGGGAAATATTCATTTTTGTTAATTTTAGCAGCACAGACAGGCTGTTCTTGGGGGGGGGGCTCACTTTGGGTGTTAAAGCCTACAGGGACGGTCGATCTCCAGTGAACAGGATGTTAACACAGGGTGGATAGAAGAAGCAAGGGCCAACAGGGAATTAGAAACGCAAGCTTGGGAGATGGCTCAGTGGATAAATGGCTTGAGGTACAGGTTTTAGGATGGGAGTTTGAGCTGGGCAGTGGGGCACGCCCTTAATCCCAGCACTTGGGAAGCAGAGGCAGGCAGATGTCTGTGAGTTCAAGGCCAGCCTGGTCTACAGAGCGAGCTCCAGGCCAGCTGGGACTAAAGGGAGACCCTGCCTCAAAAAGACAAAATAAATAAATAAATAAATAAATAAATAAATAAAGGATCAGAGTTTGGATCCCTCAAACCCACATAAAAGCCTAGGAAACATGGTGCCCCACCTGTAACTACAGCACTTGGGAGGTTGAGACCAGATCCCTTGGGTTAGCTAGAATGGCCAAATTGTCAAGCTCCAATTCAGCGAGCGACCCTACCTCAGTAAAATACCAGGGAGAGTGATTGAGAAAGACACCAAATATCAAGCACAGGTCTCTACGAACATGCACATGTGGGCATGCAAACCTATATACAGACTCACATGTGCACACACCGCACATAGAAAGAAATGCAAAAGACATCCACGGGAAGTGCTCATGAGATAAAGGGCTGAGAGTCCAGGGGTCAGCAAGAAAAGCCTCGACTGTGAATGTGATCTGACACCGTGGAAGGAGGGCAGGCAGGAAAGAGGGCAGAGTAAGGAGAGCCCTAAGTGGAACAGCTCTCAGAATCTCAGGCAGCACAAGAGAGGACTTTGGCACATATAGGAGGAGGTCTGCCCCGGCAGAACAGACAAGCCGTGTTACCCTTGAAATTCTTAGTCATTTGAAAGAGAATGGTTTCAACGAAGGTGAGCATTGCACGCATCTGGAAATTTCTACACAAATCTGCTCCTGGTGAAGTTTGCTCCTGCGTGAATAGCTTTTCCACCATCAGGAACTGTGAGATTTACTTCTTGAGGAGAAACTCACATGAGGGATGGACCTCGGAGCTGCTGTCCTCAGACCCTTCTTTATAGTCAGGGTCCTGTGCAAGAGTGTCCCTTCACAGTGAGCTGGGCAAGGAAATAGGAAAAGCCACCTCCAGGATATGACTAATGCACACACATGTGAAATTGTCAGTGAATAAACAAAAGACTTTTTTTTGGTCTTTTTGCAATAGGGTCTCCCTTTAGTCCCAGCTGGCCTGGAACTTGCTGTGTAGAGCAGGCTGGCCTAGAACTCACAGAGATCCATCTGCCTCTGCCTCCCGAGTGCTGGGATTAAAGGCGTGCGCCACCATGGCCAGCAACAAAAAAGACTTTTTAAAAGAGGAAAAATAAGTGGGGCTGGAGAGATGGCTTAGTGGTTAAGAGTAGATGGCTTGGCGGTTAAGAGTGCCAACTGCTCTTGCAGAGGACTCAGGTTTGATTCCCAGCACCCACATGGTGGCTAAGAACCATCTTTAACTCCAGTTCCAGGGGAATCCGACGCCCTCTTCTGACCTCTGTGGCATTGCACAACACGGGTGCACCAACCTACATGCAGGCAGTACACTCATACACATAAAAAATAATAAAAGGGGCTGGAGAGATGGCCTAGTGGTTAAGAGCTCCGACTGCTCTTGCAGAGGACACGGGTTCGATCCCTAGCACCCACATGGCGGCTGAAAACCATCTTTGACTCCAATTCCAGGGGAATCTGATGCCCTCTTCTGACCTGCGAGGCATTGCATGACACGGGTGCACAGACCCACATGCAGACAATACATTCATACACATACAAAAATAAATAAAATAAAAAAATAATAAATTAAAAGAGGAAAAAAGATACCCTCAGAGATCACTTGGCCTCCATATATATCTCATTTATGGCCATCCAACAAAATTGTTCTTATCCCCACTTGCTAATCAAGATGAATCACTCTGGGCTCTGGACATAAAGAGCCCATGGTGCCCTGGAGGCTGCCTTCGCTGGCTGTACTCCCTGGCAATAAGTCACTCCCTTTGAGATACCGGGAGCAGTTAAGCTGCACAGTCTCCATCTGTGGGGCCAGGAAGTTAAATGCCCCCTGTGAGTCATTAGAAAGGATGGGAAGATGGTAGAAATGGAAGAAATCTTGCTTCCACACTCTTGGTTTCCAGAGCTATAAGGTTTTCATTTAGGCAACACACTTCCTAGGCTCCTTAAAGAAGTCTCTGATTTGCTGAACATTCCACATCCTGGAAATTCTGGCCTCTCTTATAGAGAGCAGCATCTGAGCTCCCACTGAATTGAGCCTGTAGAAAGTTTGTCTTTGTGCTTTTTGAGGCTGGATGATCTGATTAGAGGCGCACTGAGTTGGCTCCAGAGTTACAGGTTCTCCTTAGTGGGTCTCCTGTTGGGATGTTATGTTGTGTGAAATTCCACAAGCTTCACCCCCTCCAAAAAAAAAAAAAAAAGAAAGAAAGAAAAGAAGAAAAGGGAGGGGAAGGAAGAAAGAAAGACAGAGAAAAGAAAAAGACAGGAAAAAAAAAAAATAGGAGAAAAGAATGTTGAACCGAGGATCTATGTGGGCAGCAAGAGCAAACTTATACCGGAACAGCTGTCCATTCAGACAAGGATGAATCACGGGCGCTTCACAGATGGAAGATACTCAATATAGTCCACTTGCCACTAAGTAACAAGTTGGTTTCCTCTGGAGATACGCGCACACTGCTGTTCTGTGTTGGTATCTGTGCTGGCAAGGTTGGACATTCAGTCCCAACAAGCCCTAGTTCAGAGGAGCTCGTGCTGATGGGTCACCCCCGTCTCCCCCTCCTCACGCATTCTACCTTCCTCCTCCAGTCATAACAAATCCATGTGGCCAGTGATGAAAGCCGACTGTGACATTTTACTGAGTTGCTTGTTCCCTGCCTCCTCCACGGCAAATGCTTTCTGGAAGGATTGTAGCTCTCTGTGTGCCTTCAGGAGCCGCCCAGCCATAAATTCTCCTCATCTCCTAAAGTTCTCACCAGGGGGCTTAAATGCAGTGTCTTAAGAGTGTACCGTCTCTGGTTTATCCAGTCTTATCTTTTCACTTCTTTGATCAAACAACCTCGGTATCAGCTCAATCTCCTGGATCCAACCATTTGATCTGGCTGTGTCTTCCTGCATCTTTGGAATGCAGTCTTCCCCAGCTCTGGCCAGCTCCACCTCAGCAGTAGCCTGAATTTACCCTGTTTATCCATCTGGAACTAGGAAAGAGATTGGATCCTGAGGCATTTGCATTAAGGAAGAGGCGTCTGTGGTATCCTCCTGGCTAGGGAAAGTTTTCAAGACAGAGAAGAGGACACTGGATCCTTGCGGCTCTTAGCATTTTTGCACCATGATATTTGGATGACATCCATCCAGATATCCCCACTCCATGTTTCAGGGGCCCAATATTTTTTTAACCAGAGCTTTGACCTTAGCCAAACAAACCCAACTTGTCTGACCATTTGATCTGGACAGTCTGTGACTCTATTAAGTGCTAACTGCTTACCTTAGTTGTGCTCAATTTCCACCAATGAATATACAGGCTGCTTTTACCCTAAGGACCTTCAGCTTTCCCAACTTAGCTGTTCTGGGTTTTTTTTTTTTTTTTTTTTTTTTTTTTTATCTTTGTTTTTCCCGACACAGGGTCTCCCTATAGCCCCAGCTGTCCTGGAGCTCACTCTGTAGACCAGTCTGGCCTCTGCCTCCCGAGTGCAAGGATTAAAGGTGTGCGCCACCATGCCCGGTTGTTCTGGGTTTCTTAGTTCAGGTTCATTAAGGTAATAATCTACACATTGTAAAACATAGACATACAGTTTGCTCCATTTTGACAAATGTGTACAGAAGAGTAGCATCCACCACAGTCAAGATACAATTCCATCATCCTGCCTCTTTGTAATTAGTCCTCTCCTCTCTGATCCCAGTCCCTGGCAACCACTGAGCTGATTTCTGTCCCTTTGACTTTTTAAAAGTGTCATATGAATGGAATCATAAATGAGCTCTTTTACATCTGGCTCTTTCCACTTTAATGCATTGAGAGTTGCTCATGTTCCTGCCTCTATCAACGGTTCATTCCTTTTTATTGCTAATAGTATTCCATTGTATGGCTGTATCAAAATGTATTTGTCCATTTCCCATTAAGCTTTTGATTTGTTCCAGATTTTAGTGAATATGAATAAAGCAGCTATGAAATTTCATATCCAAATCTTTAGGAAAACTGTTGTTTTCGTTTCCCCCAGGTAAATAGCTAGGAGTGGGGTGGTTGGTGAGTTCTGTGATAATGTGTATGCTTAAGGATCACCTGGGAGACCGGCCTCTGGGCAGAGCTGTGGGGATTAAGTCAATTAGGATAACAGAGATGGAAAGACCCACCCACAATAGTGCCCATTTGGGCGGCACCATTTCCTGGGATCCTGGACTGTATAAGGGGAGAGTGAGGGCTGTGGAGAGACAGTTTAGCCAACAAAGGCTCAGGCTCATAACTCAGAAATCAAAAGGGGGCCCCAGCATTTATCTGCTTCCTGACTATGGATGCAATGTGACCATCTGCTTCTCATTCCTGTGGCTTCGACCTCCCCAATCGTGATGGACTGGACCCTGCCCTGTGAGCCAAGATAAGCATTTCCTTCCTTAAGTTGGTTTTATCAGGCTACTTTATCACAGCAACAGAAAAGTAAGATACCTACCATTTAGTGGTCTTCATAAGTCCTCTACAAGTCGTAGAACTACTGAGTAAAAGGCTTTCAAATCTGTTGTCTTCATATACCTCATCCCCTCATAGCTTTCCAAGGCCTGATTTCCCAGGTCACCACTGATGAGCGCTTTAGCAAATGGAGCACTGACTTCATCTTCAAGATGGGATCTTCCTTACTAATCGGTGAGAGACAGTCCCCAAATCTAGCCTTCAACCTTCTTTCTGGGATTGAGCCTGGTTCCATCAGTGTCAGTTCAGGTATCTGGGAATTGGATATAAGAAGGAATTAAAAATGTAAGAGATTTCTTGGATGAAGCCCATGGGAAAGATAAAGGAGTAGAAAGCAGGAGATGAGGCAGACCCCTGAGATTGTGATGTAGATCTGAGATCTGTGAAAGAAAGTGGGCAGGAAGAGGTTCGCCCAGCAGGGGGCACTACAGAGTCATTGCTGTCCACAAGAATCCCATTGGGCAAAATGTTCAAGCCTTGCCTGGGAGGAGCCCCTGGAGGGCATGACTTTGGAGTGCACCTCTTGGTGGACCAGTGTACTGCGCTGGGCTGTCTGTCTCAAGCTGTCTTCTCTGGAGGGGAAATCTAGGCGGCCCAACTCCGCAGTTGCTACACTTTACCTGAGATTATATAGACAGTGATGGAGGGGGACAGAGTAAAGAGAGAAAGAGACTCAGTGGATGCATATCGAGAGGGACTTTTGGGAAGAGGATGAATGTCGAGGTGGAAGTTCACCAGCCTGTGCTCCCAGGCTTGCTTGACAATCTCCTCAGCCGTGGTTTTAGTGTCTCTGCATCACTTACATGTGGTCAACTGAAGTTTGAAAATACTGTTATCATTTCTAGAAATAGACCATTCTCAACTTCCAAATATCCTTTTTTTTTTTTTTCGAGACAGGGTCTCCCTGCAGTCCCAGCTGTCCTGGAACTCACTCTGTAGACCAGGCTGGCCTTGAACTCACAAAGATCTGCCTGCCTCTGCCTCCCGAGTGCTAGGATTAAAGGCGTGTGCCACCACACCCGGCTCAAATATCTTATATTATAGTGTATTGTTATAATTATTCTACTTTATTGTTGGTTACCACTGTGAATTGCTCGCCATGCCTCATCTATAAGTTAAACTTTATCACAAGTCCAGGAAGAAACAATGGATATATAGAGTGTGGTATTGTCCATGGTTGGGCTGTCTACTGAGGGTCTTGGGTAAGGGGGACTGCTGTACAGTGGACACCCTCTCTGCCATCATCTCACCCAATCACTTGTTGAGTCAACATTTCTCAGACAGAAAATGCCAGCAGATCAGCCCCTGCTTCACAAGAGAACCATTTTCCAGTCTTACATGAAACTAACTCTGACCCCATTTTACAGTTTAAAAAAAAAAACACACCAAAAGCACCGATCTTTTAAAATCATATCTTTAAATAAAACAGTATTCTAGTCTTCCCTGTGTCTGACTCATCCTTCACCCAGTACTAAATATATCTCCCTAAAATACTTCTCTGCACACATTTTCTCTTGAATAACCTGTTAACAGGCCTTGAGGCCCCATCCAGCTCTCCAAGCTCTTCTACTATTCTTCTGTATAAACCATCTGCTGCCAGTCTCCTTTTCATGAACATAATCTGTGCTGTGCCTCTGCTTACAGCATGTCTCTCACTAAAGAAAAACTACCCAAGTCCATCCACCAGTAGATATGCTATGCATGGCTCAAACAGTGTCTTGATTTCTTTTGTTATCATTTTTTAAAAATCATAAATGTCATGACACTCCCACGCTTTCTTCTTCCTCTGGCAAACCCATTAATATGACCACAGGTACCTAGTCCTCAGGACCTCTATTCCTAATAACCTCCTAAAGCCCCACCTCCAAGTACTATTGGTATATTAATTTGAAGATTCCATTTACAGCATGGGAATTTTTAAAAAGTGTTTACTTTATGTCCGTGAGTATATTGCCTGCATGTGTGTAAGTGCACCTGTGTTGTGCAATGCCCATAGAGATGAGAAGAAGGTGACAGATTCCCTTGAGGCTGGAGTTACAGAAGGTTGTTAGCCACCGCATGGGTGCTAGAAATTGAACCTGGGTCCTCTGCAAGAGCAATCAGTGCTCTTGACTGCTGAACCACTTCCAGCCACCCACCAATATGTGAATTTTTTGAGGCACGCATTCAAAGCACGGCAGGATGTTTCATTGAAGAAAGAAGAGATTAAGCAGACCTGGCTATTAGATGACAACAGGGTTACAGCCCCTTGAGGGTAATGGCCCTCCAAGACCAATTACACCCCTTGCATAGCAGTGATTCATCATTTTATTTTTTTGATGTGGTTTAGGCTATCTCTCTTTATTTTGTATTTGTTTCTTATTTTTATACTAGCAAATAAATTCGTGTACTTAGTTCTTAATGGTCCATAATTAGTCTTAATTTTAAAACATTCCCTTTTTGTACCATGATTTCTGGTCCCCAGTGCCTCTCCTGAACTTCCTCTTGAACTGAATCCCCGTGCTCGCTGTTGCACAGCCAGCTAGTCGGTCACAGGGGGTCTCCACGCTCCTGGGTCTCAGCCCCATCTTCCTTCTCAGTCAGCAGCAGCCAAGCCCCTCCATCCTTCACGAACTGTCTCCTGAGTTTTGCTCTGCCTCTCTAGCCATTCCTTCTCAGTCTCCTGGGACTACTTGTATGTCTGTATCTATATCCATATCTATATCTATATCTATATCTATATCTATATCTATATCTATATCTGTATCTACGTCTATATCTGTATAATCTATATCTACATCTATATCTATATCATCTATATCTATCTATCCATCTGTATCTATCTATCCATCTATCTATATCTATATATCTATATATCTATATCTATATATATATACATATAGCTTGCATGTATGTAAGTGCACTTGTGTTATGCAATGCCTGCAGAGGTCAAAAGAAGGCTTCAGATTCTCCCAGACCTTGAGATATGGACATTTGTTAGCCGCCATGTGGGTGCTGGGAACTGATATGCAATGCTTCCATCCATTTCCTTTCCATTTCTCTTTCAGGAAGCTCATGGAGGATGTGTGCTACTAACATGACAGAACAATCCACAGAAGAGGAAACTGCATCCAACATCTGAGAGGGACAGCGGGAATTTCCAAGAATGATGGGGCTGGGAAGTCCTGAGCAATAGCTAGCTATTCAGCCTGCTGGAAAGAAGGCAACAGAGTCCAGGAGGGACGTACTGAAAAGAAGGAAAACAACGCTGAGGTTGTCTGATACGTCTGTTGATATTAAAGACACCAATGCAGCTTGGTAGGTAGAGTTTGAGGATGATCATGAGTGTGACATAGAAAACCAGTGGAAGTGTCCCATAGGAAACAGAGCAATTGGTCAAGGAATGACCTTGATAGTCATAAGAATAGCTTCATCTGAAACTGTGTAATAGGAAACTGGGTATGGGGGGGGTAAGAAGAGATACAATGTGCAAAGGAAAGGGCAAGAAGAGACTCATCTTCAGATTAGGCAGCTAAAACATTCTGTCTAAATGTTTCAAAAGGAAAGTAAAACGACAGAGTCCCGTCATTTAAGAATAACTGTGTTCTGATAATGTAAATCCCTTAACAGGTGAATTAATCCACCACTTATTTTTAGACTTCGTAATCTTGGTATATGGGTGGAGGATATGTAGGCATATTTTAGAGTAATATAAATTTTAAAAATGTGAATCCTGAAATATGATATGGAAATGACAGTTTGTGTACAGATGATATAAGTTTAGTACAGATGTGATATATATATGCATATGTTGATGCAATACAGATTGGAGGGAACAATGACAGTAGAGGAACTGGGACAGGGAACAGTCTGAAATAGTAAAGTTTCCCCAAGAGCAATAATCCTCTGCTTTGAAAAACTCAGAATCAGAAATGATACAGGGCAGGAATGGCAGGGTGCATGAACTTGGGTGGGGTGGGGGGCATGGAAGGGGAGATGAGTCTAGATTGGAATGAGAAATGATGTATGAAATGCACAAAACTTTGATAAAAATGTTAAAAAAAAAGAATAAGGTTAGAGCTGAAATGGTAGTTAAAGACATGCAAATGGAGCACTGGAGAGATGGCTCAGGGGTCCTCTTGCAGAGGAAACATTGCATGTCTTCATATATCATTTCTACACATGAACTTGATTGATATTCTAGATGTGTGGAGAATTATAGCTTGAATATATTCTCTAGAACAATCGTCACAAGTGTTGCTAGTTTGTCTTCGTAATTCAATGTCTAAGAAAAAGCCTCGAAAAGAGGAGTGAAGAACATTCTAGATCGTGGCTATCTCATACAAAGAGCCTTACAGGGAGATACAGGAGCAGGCTTAGCTTGGTAGAGGAGAAACAAGGCCCAAGAAAACTGTGGGAAGAAGAGGAGACAAAGGATGGAAAAAGAGGTGGTCAGGGAGCAGATCCTATCGGCTTTGATGTTTTTATGAACTCTGGTTTTTATCCTCAATAAACAAAGGGAGATGACAAAGGAAGATAAGAAATGTCATGATCTACATGTTACAGATCCCTCATGTGGATTACAAAAGATCACACTGGCTGCTGAGTTGAGCACAAGACTGAACAGGCAGGAAAACCAAGTAAAACATGACTACGGTAAGACACTCAAGCAATAACAAACGCGTTCCCAGTTGTTGGGACTCCAGTCAGTGGTAGGAAAAGTGTTGAAAAGTGTTCGTTCAGGGGCTGCAGAGATGGCCTAGCGGTTAAGAGCGCCGACCGCTCTTGCAGAGGACCCGGGTTCAATCCCCAGTGCCCACATGGCGGCCGAGAACCGTCTGAAACTCCAACTCCAGGAGAACTCCAGTTCCAGGGGAATCCGACACCCTCTTCTGACCGCCGCGGCATTGCACGACACGGGTGCACAGACTTGCATGCAGACAGTACATTCGTACACATACAGAAATAAATAAAAAAAAGAAAAGTATTCGTTCAGCTTCTGGCTGTGCTTTGAATGTAGAGTCAACAGGATCTGCTTGTTGCTACCCATAAGATGAAGATACAGGGTCCAGAAGGCGAGGAGTCCGATAAAACACCCGTGCCCTCATCCTGAAGAAATGGAAGGAAGTGTTTGTTCACTGAGGTGGAGGTCTGTAGAGATGACAGGTGCTCCGTTTGGGACATCTCAGATTGAAACAGGTTTTTGGACATCTGCAGAGAGAGGTCAAGTAGGCGGCTGGGTATCTGACTTCTAAGAGCTCTAACCTAGGTATGTAAGCTTGAAAATCATCAGATATAAATGATGACAAGATGGATGTGACAAAGGAATTTGTGAATAGAGAAAAGAGAAGAGGTCTGGGGACTGAGACAGGACCTACATCAATACATTAAGATCAGGAAGCCTGGGGCTGGAGAGATAGCCTAGCGGTTAAGAGCACTGACTGCTCTTACAGAGGACCCGGGTTCGATCCCCAGCACCCACATGGTGGCTGAGAACCGTCTGTAACTCCAATTCCAGGAGAACTCCAGTTCCAGGGGAATCCGAGACCCTCTTCTGACCTCCACGGCATTGCACGACACGGGTGCACAAACCTACATGCAGACAGTACATTCATACTCAAAAATAATAATAAATGAAAAAAAAAAAAAAAAAGATCAGGAAGTCAGGGAGACTCCGCCCAGGAGACTGAGAAGGCGTGGCCAGAGAGGCGGAGCGAAACTCAGGAGACAGTTCGTGAAGGGTGGAGGGCTTGGCTGCTGCTGACTGAGAAGGAAGATGGGGTGGAGACCCAGGAGCGTGGAGACCCTCTGTGACCGACTAGCTGGCTGTGCAACAGCGAGCACGGGGGATGCAGTTCAAGAGGAAGTTCAGGAGAGGCACTGGGGACCAGAAACATGGAGAACACTTTACACTTTGTTCTGAAGGGGAGCAGAGATATAGGAGAGAAGCTTTCGCATGCGTGTGTGTGTGTGTGTGTGTGTGTGTGTGTGTGTGTGTGTGTGCGTATGTATGTGTGTGTGTGTCCGTCCAGCTGTGTATGAGGAAGCCAAAGCAGAGCATCAGTGTGCATGTGTGTGTGTGTGTGTGTGTCCAGCTGTGTATGAGGAAGCTGAAGCAGAGCATCAGTGCGTATGTGTGTGTGTGTGCATGTGTGTGTGTCCGTCCAGCTGTGTATGAGGAAGCCGAAGGCGAGCATCAGTGAGTGTGTGTGTGCATGTGTGTGTCCGTCCAGCTGTGTATGAGGAAGCCGAAGGAGAGTATCAGTGCATGTGTATGTGTGTGTCCAGCTGTGTATGAGGAAGCCAAAGCAGAGCATCAGTTCATGTGTGTGTGTGTGTGTGTGTGTGTGTGTGTGTGTGTGTGTGTCCAGCTGTGTATGAGGAATCGAAGCAGAGCATTAGTTCACCGTCTCCCCCATTGCTGTTCACTGTGTTCTTTGGAGACAATGTGTCTCACTGAACCCAGGCGGGTGCTCAGCAAGCCCAGTATCCTCCTGTCTCTGCCACCTACAGCACTAGCGTTACAGGCACAGCCAGCCACACCTGGCTTCTTTATACAGGTGCTAGGATGTGAGCGCAGCCCCTCATGCTTGTATAGATGCACTCATGCGCTGAGCCATCTCTTCGGCCTCTGGTTTTCTTTTTCTTTTTTTAAAAATTTGTTTATTATTTTGTATGTGTATGAGTGTACTGTCTGCATGTAGGTTGGTGCACCCATGTCATGCAATGGCACAGAGGTCGGAAGAGGGCGTTGGATTCCCCTGGAACTGGAGTTAAAGACAGTTTTTAGCCGCCATGTGGGTGCTGGGAATCGAACCCGGGTCCTCTGCAAAAGCAGTCGGTGCTTTTAACCGCTAGTCCATCTCTCTAGCCCCGGTTTTCTTTTTCTTAATGGCTGATACTATGGGACAGTTGATTGCCAACTGAAGTGATATAAGAGATGGAAAAAATGATGAAAGAAAGGAAAGAATAGAAAATTGGTGCAACTTGCAAGTAAAGGGGTGAAACTGAGACAAATAGAAGATAGCCTGAGTTCATAGGACGGACAGTGTCTACACTGCATCCAGCAGAGTGTAGCAGGGCTCTGCTTAGATGGCAGCGATGACTTCAGATTGTTCTTAATTTCCTAATGACTTATGAGATTAAGGAGAGCAACTTCAAGTAAAGGTGAGAGAAGAAATATGACAGGATAAAATGCAAAAAAAAAAAAAAGGCAAGAATGGGAGGAGAAATGAATTTGGGTAGCAGGGCAATGAATAGACTATACACAAACGGTGGCACCGGAGATGATGACTCTCCAGAAGACTCAGCTAAGATGCTATGACGTTCCCTTAGCCCATGTGAAACTGCACACATGCACAAATAGAATGGTGGAGGATTAGGTTGAACCAACAGTGGGTCCTTATAAAGAAAATACAGTGTTTGGGGGCTGGAGCGGTGGCTCAGCAGTTAAGAGCACTGGCTGCTCTTACACAGTACCAGGTCCAATGGTGGTTATCATCTGTAACTCCAGTTCCAGGGGATCCGACACCCCCTTCTGACCTCCAAGGGCATTTCATGACACAGGTGCACTTACATACGTGCAAGCAATACACTCATACACATAATATTTTAAAAATAAAATAAAAAGAAAATACAGTAGAAGAAAGGGGAGGTTAGAGATGGACAATGTACAGGAGAGCAAGTTTATGATGCGAAGCATTGAATCGAATCTGGTAAAGACCCAAAGTGAATGAGGGACAGGGAAGAGGTGGCAAGATCAGATTAATGGACATTCACCCCCAAGGAGCTGAAGGGTTTTAAGACTTGGAAGTCTCATAGGAATGAATAAAAGAAAAAATGTGCCACCGAGAAGCTTAAAGTTAATATTAAGTTACTAGTACCTTTTTTCCTCCACCTCTTCTTTATCTCCTCTTCCTTCTCTGCTTTTATTTCATGATTTTTTGAGACAAGGCCTCACTATGTACCCAAGTATTGTCGTTAACTTGTTATGTTCTTTTGGGGGAGGCTTTTTGAGACAGGGTCTCCCTTTACTCCCAGCTGTCCTGGAGGTCACTATGTACACCAGGTGGCAGGCCTTGAACTCACAGAGAGCTGCCTGCCTCTGCCCCCCAAGTGCTAGGATTAAAGACATGCACCACCACCATGCCCAGCTAACTTACTATGTTCTTAGGCTAACCTCAAATTCACTAGTTAGTCCAGAGTGGCCTGGAACTCGTGATCCTCTCTCATCTCCTGAGTGCTGGGATTATAGCTGTGTACCAGCTTTCATCTCATATTTCTGAGATCGCTAATATTACATTGTTTTGAATGTTCTTTTCATTGGATTTCCTTTTTAGTCCAAGCTGCCTTTGTTTGTATGTCTGTGATTTATGTTAGAGACTTTCGGAACATGCCTGTTGACACTTGATTGTTGTTCATATTTTAGAGGGAGGCACTACAAAAGGTGATGGAAAACTCTGTGTGATGTAGCATTTGTCAGTTGTTACTATTCACTGTACAGCAAGCAGTCAGGCACCCAGCCACTCATTGGAAATCTTGTAAATATCACCATGTGAGTCTTTTTTCCAACCACTTGGTTTTTGACAGAAGAGACTCTTCCCATCCTCCGTCTAGAAAATATAAATGGAGCTACTGGGTGCCCTGAAATCAAAGTAAGGTAAGGGGCTAGGGGACTCACAAATCAGTGAGTGATCTTCAAACAAAACTCAATCTTCATTTTTAATTCTTACTCCATCCCTTCCCAACCTTGGCAGTATCGTGTCTGCAGGCTGTCGTTCTACTTCCCCTAAATTACACCTTCTTAAGAATGTATTGCTGGCTGGGCATGGTAGTACATGCCTTTAATCTTAGCACTTTGGAGGCAGAGGCAGGTGGATCTCTGTGAGTTCAAGGCCAGCCTGGTCTACAGAGTGAGTTCCAGGACAGACAGAGCTACAGGGACCAAAAAGACCAAAAACAAACAAACAAACAAACAAACAAAAAACCCCAGAACGCATTGCCTGCATATTTTAAGTGCACCCATGTCATACAATACCCACGGAGATCAGAAGAGGTCACTGGAGTCCCTGGAACTGGAGTTACAGATGGTTGTCAGCCACCATGTGAGTGCTAGGAATAGAACCAAGGTCCTCTGCAAGAAAAGACTCTGCTCTTAACCCCTGAGCCATCTCTCCAGCTCCTGTCTTCCTTATTTTAAAAACTGCTTTTATTCCTTTTCTGACACTGAATAGAAGCTTCTATATGGAATTGTGATGAACAAATGTATTCTGTCCTTAAGATTGGATACAGCATGATTACTGAATAGCAGGTATAGTACATAGTCCTAGTGCCTTGTTCCGTAGTTCTTCGATCTATGTTGCTTGATAGGAGCTGGGAGTCTTTCCTAGCATTCCGACAATCTCCCACCTCAAGCACATGCTTCTCTGTTTGAGCACCCTCCCCAGTACCACAAGAGCAGCCTGGATTTCCTGGAGGTTGAACACCATCAAATAACAAGGAAGGAGACTTGGGATTAACAGTCAACTTTCTTTTTCCTTGGTTGGACTGTCATAAGGCGCGATGTGTCTCTCCTCAAAGGCCCCCGGTAGAACTGGACCTGTTTCCACAGTTTCCTATCCATCTTTTCCTCTTTTTTTCTTCCTTTCTCTTCCTTTCTCCTTTATCTCACTTGTTCTTTCTAAGATTCTTTGCAAAATAAATTCCTTATATCCAAGGCCTTGTCTCAAAGTCTTATTTTGAAAGAACTTAAGTAAAGACCATTGGAACTGAGGAATGACTCAAGGAATTGCATTCTCGATAGTATGGAGGCAACACAAAGCCCATCGATGGGAGGAGGTGATGTGGTGGTCAACCCTGGCACTTTGAGCAATCATAATTACCAAAATTTCTATCCATGGTGTTCTTTGAAAGAAAGATAAAAGGAGAAGCATGGTTTATTCAGTAGTGATAGTGCTACCGATGTTATGGGGGAAATCGTGTTTTGATTTTGTTAACCACCATAGATGAGTTGGAGGAGAGTGACAGGCTTACATTGTCCAACTAACAATTCAGGACATAGTACTGAAAGCCAGGAGAGCTTCTTGAAAGCATCTAATGACATCCCTATTTCTTGCAATCAGATGTAGACAATTCTGAAAAATCAGACCTAGAATTCAATTGTAAGAGCAATGGAGCCACAAGATAGGTGGGAAAACAGTCTAGATAGGCTTCTTTCAGGAGTCAAAGTCCTGAAGTAAGGAGATAGGCCCTGCACAGCACTGGTATGTGGGTGTGGAGAACCTTGGACTAGTTTCTCTGAATCATCCATCCTGGCAGAAGGACTTCATACTCTTATGAGCTGAGGAGAACACTGCTGCCCTGTGTCTCCTTTGAAACAGGGCCTTACAGATAATGCTTCTCTCCCTCAAGGTCAGCTACTGCCTGTCTTCATTTTCTTCAGATACTAGGGTCAGGTGTCAGCATAGTCTAAGAAAGCCCAGTTCCTGCTGATAGAGATGCAATACTTTGTAAAAATGGCTGTGACAATGTCTCTTAATCTAATTACTCTTCTTCAAAGCAACTTGTCATTCTCCTAAAATAACAATAAAATCTAGTTCTCCCATTGGATTTGAATCTTTACTTTCTTTGAGTGATCCCATACAGCATAAAGGATGCTGTGTGAGTCTCCAGACTAGTTCCTAAAAGGTCACATATGTTCTGCTTTTCAAGGGGACATTTGTCTGGGAGATCATGTAACAATATTCCATGTTCTCACAAAGCCAAGCCACACAGAGAGCCAGGGCATGGGTTGCTGATGCCAAATGTGCATTCTTCTTTCTTTTTTTTCTTTCTATTTTTGAGACAGGGTCTCTCTGCATCCCCAGCTGGCCTGGAACTCACTATGTAGACCAGGCTGGCCTTGAACTCGCAGACATACACCTTCTTCTGCCTCCCAAGTGCTGGGATTAAAGGTGTGTGCCACCAAGCCCTGCATATTCTTTTTAAAAGATTTAGTTTTATTTTCATGTGCATGTGTGTATGAGTGTTTGCCTGCATGTATGTATGGAAGCCCAAAGAGGGTTTTGGGTACCTTAGAACTGGAGTTACAGATGGCTGTGAGCTGCTATATGCATGCTGAGAACCAAACCTGGGTCCTCTGCAGGAGCAAGAAGTGTTTTTAACCACTGCAGCCTTCCAGCCCCTGAGTATACATTCTTATTTTGTCTTGTGGATACAAACTGCTTTGGAAGTAGGCTTGTGCTAACTGACTCAATCTGCCGTTTGGGGGGATACACTCCCTTCACTATTCACTACCTGGCCCTTCTTTCTGTCATGACATAGTCTGCAGGAACCCTGCTCACCTTGGCATTCTGCAGAACATGATTCTATACCATTGTATCAATGACAGAGTGATACTTGGACTTGATTTTTAGGAAGGAGAAAAGATACTGGTTCCTTTAGTAAAATAGTGATGCCAGATGGTAAGAAATAAACACTGCCATTTCTGAAGCCTGTCTATATTTGGGAATATCTTAGGGATCCAACAATCCAGGAACACATTAGGTCAATCTACCTAAAAGAGACTGTACATTGACTCTCTGCTAAGGCAGGTCAGTGCTTGGTCAGCTGGTTTGAATGGTCAAGGAAAAAACTCATAAATGTACAAAAAGAAAACCCACTCTTGAGAATATTGTTCTTGTACATTTATCAAAAGATTATTCAAGAGACTATTGCTTTTTTTTTTTTTGTCTTTTTGAGACAAGGTCTCCCTGTAGCCCCAGCTGTCCTGGAACTCACTCTGTAGACCGCCTGCTTCTGCCTCCCAAGTGCTAGGATTATAGGCGTGCGCCACCGCGCCTGGCTTGAAACTAAAGAGACTATTGCTTTTAAGAACAGAGCTGACTAGCCTCTTAAATTTAAAAGCATTAATATTTGGATTAATGGCATCATACATGGCCGAATGATGGTTTTCGAACACTGAATGCATTTGAACCAATTATCATGCATGTGATTGCGTTTTTGTTTGGAGTCCCCAGTATCTAGAATACAGGAATACTAATGAAAGGACGTTAAGTATGGCTGCCTCACCACAGTTCATGTGGCCCATAAGTAGATAATGTGGGCTTTTTGTTGTGTTTTTTAATAATCTGTCTTTCTCTGTAGCCCAAGCTGGCCTGGAACTCAGTATGTAGTCAGACTATGCTGATTTCAATCTCATGAGGATTCTCCAACCTCACCTTCACAAATGCTAGGTGTAAGATTTCAGCCTGGATATGTATGAAGTTTTTAATCCTATTCCTTTAGTCTCTTCCTGATTAAATGTCTTGGTCTCAGGGTATGTAGAGAGAGGAAATTTTCCACCAGAATGTGGCATGCTTTCCATTGTATCTGTACTGTCTCTTCCTGATGACTTGGGGATCTTCACATTGATAGACCACGCAAAACTGGGAACCACACTGGCAAGGGCGTGTAATTATCTTGAAGAGCTGGAGTTGCTGCTATACAATGGATATGGATGTCTAGAACTTTCGCAATTTAGAAGGTCATTCCTTATTGCTCCTATGTCTAGTGAATGCAGAAGTAACTTCATCAAACGTGATTCAGCAAAGGCAAGATTAGCAAGATTCCTAAAGCTCAATAAACAGTACCACCAACTGAGGCCAAGTCTTCAAACACTTGAAGCCTGTGGGGACATTTCTCATCCAAACCACCACGGTACATTAATGCCATAGAACGTACAATGTTTTAACTAGAGAACTAGTTGGCAGGGCTGCCAGCTATCCAGGGATTATTTTGAGATTGCTGCCATTGGCCAAATATAATGATTAATAAAGTCAATACATTTACAAGGCAGGTAAAATCAATGTGGTGAGTCAAATTTAGTAGGTGTACTTTTTTCCTTTAACGTCGTTTAACTATCTAGGTTACTTGTCCCCCCACCCCATCTGACCCTTTTACTGAAGATTTTTCAGACACACCATTTCACGTAGACACATTTCTTTGTATCTTAAACATTTGCAAAGTGTGGCTGTACAGATGAGCACATTTGGCAGTACAGGCAGTGCTCCCTTTGGAAAGCAGCTTACATAGAAACCCACACTGAGAGCAAGTCTATGGTGGTTATTAGGAAGCCCTCCAGGAATGATGTTGCTAAGACAAATTAGAAAGGCCTTGGCATTCTGAGAGGAAAGTATCAGTAGTGTCCAGGAAAGGCCAGAGAAGTGGTCCGACATCAGGAACAGGCAAACTGCTCATTTGAAACCATAAAAAATACTTGTTGGATAAATCCCATTTCGTTTGCTTGCATTCTAATGGAGCGTTAGTTTCTGAAATCCAATGATGTCCAGATTTGCTCTGCCTATAGACCTGCTAAACACCCAAATATTGCCCATGGCTGTCACACACCACCTTTGTTGACTGTTTTGTCTGCCTAGTACTCTTTGGAATTTATTTAACAACAGTTCCCTTGCTTTGTGGAGGGAACTGTTCTTTCTCCATTTCATCCATGTGGTTCTAATACAAAGTTCTCCTGATATACCCTGACCTCTCTGTTCTGTTGCAGGGAGAGACAGGGCTATGGATGGCCCCATATACAGAGCATGGCTAAAGCTTCAAGGGGCCAAAGAGCTAAGCCAATTAGAGGTCTTCTCCAGGATTTTGAAGTAGAGCTAGGTAGATAGGCAGAGCTCTTTCCTGTCTAGTGATGTACCCTGAAGTGGTTTTGTCACTCTGCCACAGAGAGAAGCCTGGCATAAAGGATAGAAGCCAAACTGCAGAGATTCATGATGCCAGTATCAAGTCCTCTGTTCCGTATCTGAGTCCCCCCACCCCCAGCTCTGTCTCTTCTACTGTCTCCTGGGCTCTGCCAGTCCCTCCTCTCTCTTTCTACAACCGTCTCTCAAATCTGTCACATTATTCCTCTTCCCCGTTCAAAGAAAGCCACACTGAGTTTCTGTTCTTTACAACCAAGAGCTCTGATTATATATGCCATTGACATTTTGTGCTGTTTCACTAAATGGTTATAAAATCAACTACTTAATTAGACAAGAATTCTGAGGGGTTTCCTTTCTGATATCTCAACAACTGACTTCTAAGGAATAAGTGGCACCTTCCAGGGATTATTTTCCACTGGTATTCTTTCTCCCCAGACCTGTGCAACTCAGCTACTGACTACGCTGTAAGGTGCCGTGGGGCTGGCTCCAGAGTACAATCGAGGAGGTGTCCTGGCGTGTCAAAAATTATACTGTCACTGCAGTTTTTTTTTCATTGAAGCTGAAGTACTACTAATATTCTCAGGAGTGTCCAAGCAATTCCTGTTTCAATCTTTTTACTCCAAAAGTGAAACATATGATCTTGGTTAATAGCTCCTGCCTATGAGGTATGAAGATTGACAATTCTTTTTATTAAAAAAGTTTTATTTAGTTATTTTTTCTCTTTTTAAATTTTTTAAATTTTATTTATTTTTGTATGTATATGAATGTACTGTCTGCATGTAGGTTTGTGCACCCATGTTGTGCAATGCCACAGAGGTCAGAAGAGGTCTCAGATTCCCCTGGAACTGGAGTTCTCCTGGAATTGGAGTTACAGATGGTTCTCAGCCACCATGTGGGTGCTGGGAATCGAACCCGGGTCTTCTGCAAGAGCAGTCAGTGCTCTTAACCGCTAGGCTATCTCTTCAGCCCCCTTATTTAGTTATTTTTATTTTATATGTGTGTTATGCCTGTATGTGTGTACCTGCACCCCTGTGGTGCACTGCCTTCATGTGTGTAAGTGCACCCATGTTGTACAGTGCCCGAAGAGGACAGAAGAGGGCGTCAGATCCCCTGGAACTGGAGTTAGAGACAGTTGTTAGCCACCATGTAGGTGCTGGGATTCAAAACCAGGTCTTCTGCAGGAACAGTCAATGCTTTGAACTACTGAGCCATCCCTCAAGCCCAAAATGATTGACAATGCTTAAGACTACTGTTTTATACAATTCTGGAGACTCAATTCCAGATTGATTTTAAAGATTCTGTTTTACGCTTCACTGATTACATCCCCTGTTCTTAGTCCCTTTGGGGTCACCATGAGGAGATACGAACTTCCATTTTTCAGTCTGTCTGGATTTCAAAATTTAGATTTAAGAGGGAGCATATGATTGTTAGACCTTGGGTCCCACGACTACCTTGCTCTAGGAGATGTGCACAGCATCTATTTTAGCCCTTAAAAAAATAATTCACTGGTGGTGTGGGAGAGGTGGCTCAGCAGAGAGGAGCCTGGATTTGATTCCTGGCATCTATATGGCAGCTAACAACCAGCTACAACTCCAGTTCCAGGAGATCCAACACCATCTTCTGGCCTCCCCAGGCATTGCACAACACAGAAAAATTTATAAACTTGCAGAAAAAACACTCATAAACATAAAATAAATGTCTTAAAAATAAAAATTAAAAAAAAATGTAAGCTGGGTATGGTGTCACATGCCTTTAATTCCAGTACCCAAGAGGCAGAGGCAGGCAGATCTCTGTGAGACTGAGGCTAGTTTGGTCTGCCTAGTGAGTTCTAGGCCAGTAAGGAGACCACCCTATCTCAAAAAGACTGGGAAATGGGATCTTAGGCAAACCAAGGAGTTTTTGGTAAGAGGACTGTAAGCCAGAAAACAGCGTAACTACATATCGAGCTTTTGGCTTCCAGGGCCAAGATAACCCATGCAACTGGATATTAACTGCTCGGCAAATGCCGTGCTCACTGCGACGAGGTGAGACTATTTCTCTTGAATGTCTCACTTTCATTTTCAAAATTTCTTAGCTTTAGGAAGAATTCCTAGAATCTTTCTTCCCCTTCTTTTCACTCTTTATTTTTTTCATTTCAACAACATAAAACCATATTTCCTCAGATTTCCAAAAACATTCTTCTTTTGAAACCCTGTCTTGTTGGGTCCATCTTTTCCAATATGGAAAAGTTGTGTGTGTATCATTTGCTATTACATGGAAAGCAAGCCACAGAACACTGAGAAATCTTGTTTTGATAAAATATTCAAAAATGTGAATACAACTGAATGTGCACAAGGAAAACCATCAAACTTGGAATAGCAGTGTGGTAGGTGGGATAAGGGCTCCTAAAATATGTTCTCATCTTAATCACTGGAACCTATGGATGTGTTTCCATACTTTCAAAAGATGCCATTGAATCTGAAATTATAGGTTTCCTGAGGGAGGATTTTTGGTTTAATGTTTATAGATTTATTTTAAATATTTACAAGGGAAAGTTGTACTAGCTAAAAAATCTGGAGGCTGGAGAAATGGCTCAGCCATTAAGAGCACTGGTTGTTCTTGCAAAGCACCTGGGTTTGGTTCCTACCACCTAATGAGAGCTCACAACTGTCCATAAGTCCAGTTCCAAGAAATTCAACACCCTTTTCTGATGTCTGTAGCATTGCTTGATGTGGGTGACAATACAGGTAACACACTCATACACATAAAATAAAAATAATAAATAAAATATTTTTAAAGTAATCTAGGCGCTAGAGAGATGGCTTAGCAGTTAAGACCACTGGCTGCTCTTACGGATGACCCAAGTTCAATTCTCGATACCCACATGGCAGCTAACAACCATCTGTAACTCCAGTTTCAATCCAATGTTCTCTTCTGACATCCACAGCATTGCACAACATGGGTTCACTCATACACATAAAATCGAATGTTAAAAAAATTTAAAAAAGAAATCTGGTGATCTGCATGGATGTTTATATGTATCTATATACGCACACATATTTATTTGTTTTCTGTTTGTTTGGCCTATGTCAAGGCTTATTTTCCTCTCCTTTTAACCTGGAAATCAGTAGTCAAGAGGAAGCAGACACGGGGATAGTTAGAGACTTCAAGGCTACTTGTTTCCCGAGCGCCCAGTCTCTCTCTCTACAATCTGGCTTCCATTTTCCAGTTTGTTTCATGACTGCAAGATGGCCACAGGTGTACCAGCCATGACATTGAAGTTCTAGTTAGATGAAGAATAGATGCAAGAGTTTGTTTCAGATAAGTCTGCCCCCTGCTAAGGAGCATTTTAAATTTTTACTGGCAATAATCTAACCACATAACCTAACCAATTCTGTCCACAGAGCAGCCAGGAAAGGTCAATTTTCAGGTGGGCATATTGCCACCCCCAACAAAGTCTGAATAAGAAACTGATTTGGAGTAAACAACTAGCAGCCTGGGTACAAGCTTGAGGGAAGACCAAATTACAAAGCAGAGGCCTCTGTAACTATGTCTTTAATGACAAACTCTCTGCCACAATCAACGGTCCTTAATTGAGACAGCATAAACGTATATGCCATAAACACTTTGTAACCCTTCAAAGCTAATCTGTTAAAAGAAGAGAGGGGAGGAGAAAGAACAATAAAATTAAAAAAAACTAAAAATAATCCATTCAATTATGATTCTTTTACATCAACACAGTTAAGTTCAGCTTTTAAGAAAACTTGCTAGTTTAAGATAAACTTCCCAAATGCTATAAATTATATACCCGCTTGCTGAATCTGTATACATAATTTATATGTTAGAATTTTTTCTGATGTTGCATAGACCCTCAATGGAGCTGGTGACCAGAGAGGGGTTGCTAACCATTGATTCTGGTGTTGCTTGGGTTTGGAAGGTGACAGACAAAAATTACTGAAATCATGGATAAAATGGGTGACTTGAACAGACCAGTATTCTCAGGCCAACAGACAAAAGCTACACCCTGGAGGTCAGAGCTATGGGACCCAGTTAGAGTCCAGGGACCAGCAAAGACATGCATTTGATCACAAAAGGCAGACTTTCTTGTCCAGGACCTGAGGGAGATTCTCTGTATGAGCAAGTCCCTACAGACCCACTGAGCTGAGGCCGGCTTGGAAGGATTCGAGATCCTAGAGAGGGCAGTGTTTCATTCTGAGTCTTAGAAGTAAGAAAAGAACAACACAGACCATCTGTTTTGACATATCTACAAACAGCTCTTTGGCGTATAGCATTAAAACTGTTTATGGAGTGCCTAATGCTGATGACTAACAAATAGGAGCCTTGTGAAGTCTTACAGTGTGGACATGGACAGGAAGAAGGCTCTAATCTGGTGATCTCACCCACTCTACCAACACAGGTTTAAGAGGACTTAGAGAGGCCTGGGAAATAGGGCAGAAGAAATCTGATTATTTTGTCAAAAAGGTCCCAAAAGAAAAAAAAAATGAAATAGTTGCAACATCATGGTTATCTGACTTTACAGAGAGCTAGGATTTATTTGCCCAGAAAAGCAGGGTGTCTGGTCCCACCTCTTGTCCCCTGTTCCTCTTATAGAGGGACAGCCTGGTGTCTAGTTTGGATGTCTCTGAAGTGTGAGTGTGCATCTCACACGATTCTCCACATCATCACTGGGGTGTGAGAAGAAAATATTAGAATACTTTAAATTTCTCTAAGAAGAAGGGAAACATGCGATATGAATATTCATGTTGTAGATTGATGGGCATGCTCTATTTCACTAGGAGAGATCTCAGGAGGTAGAGTCTCACTGCAGGAGGCTTTCTCTGGGGGTGCCAGGGCTGCATAGCACAAAGGGACTGTCTGTGGTACCCCCTCTTCCCTCTGTCCCCCCAGGGTGGCTATTTACATATGCTAGAATTAGAGGATTTATAGATGATATCTATCTAATTTATGTACATTGATCCTTATAAACTATATAAATGGTCTTGAAAGATTACAAAAAATGAGAAAGCACTCACTGATAAAAAATATTAAGGTAAACAAAAATCAAACAATATTAGGAGCGGAGCTGACATGGTGTGCCTAGATGGAGGAGTTTTCAACCAAGTCACAAAAAAATGACCTGGGAACTAGTCAGACCTTTAGAGGCTGCCCTCCCAAACTGAAAATGTCCTGAAAACTATCAGAAATATAGAAGTGTATCTGCTACAATATCAATAAACCTCATTTATCTGTGTCTATCAAGTTTCTATTGTGTCTGTGAAATATATTTTTCAATTATGGTAGCCACTAAAACCAATGACAGAACTAACCAAAGTGAAAAAATTAAACTTCAAATTGCTGATATCACAAATATGAAATAGGAAAGTACAATCTTCAAAAACAGTGAAGCATAGTCAACCATATTTTGTTGGTTAAAATAGCATTTTAAAAAAAAACATGAATATTGGGCTGGAGAGATGGCCTAGCGGTTGAGAGCGCTGACCGCTCTTGCAGAGGACCCGGGTTCGATCCCCGGCACCCACATGGCGGCCGAGAACCATCCGAAACTCCAATTCCACGAGAACTCCAGTTCCAGGGGAATCTGACGCCCTCTTCTGACCTCCGCGGCATTGCACGACACGGGTGCACAAACCTGCATGCAGACAGTACATTCATCACATACAGAAATAAATAAAGTTAAAAAAAATTTAAAAAAACATGAATATCATGAATAAAATTTACTTTTGCTTTTTTAAAAATTAAGCTCCTCCTTTCAACATATCTATGTCATGTGTGTTTGATATATAAAATACATTGCAGTGCATGCATAGAACAAAATTAAAATATACATACTTGGAAACTCTATTCAATATTTCATTTACTATTGCCATAAAGTCAGAAGTATTTAGAAAGCACTGCTAAATATCATAATGGATGTTAGTGATTTTCTCACTAAACAATACAGTTCTTGTCGATTTGGTGGTCCTCCTAGATAATTGGGGTGGTCAGCTGTCCATTGCTGTGACAAAATACATGAGGTAAACAATTAAAAAGAGGAAATGTTTCTTTTGACTTATGATTTTAGAGATTCCACTCCATGTCACTTTGATCTGTTATTTTAGAGCCCATCAAGACAAAATCACTATCTCATAGCATATGGGAAACAAAAAGAGAGAATGAGGCTGGGGTCCCATAATCCCCTTCAAGACATGCCTTCCAGTGAGCTGACTTCACCATCTCTGCCAGCACCATCATCTTGGTACCACACATTCTACACACGGTCCTTTCATGGATGCATAAAGATCCAGACAATCACATGAGAATACTTCAAAAACCTATACTCTACTAAATTTGAAAACCTAAGAGAAATGGATGAATATCTGAAATCCTGGGATTCGCTAAAGCTTAACCAAGAAGAGACTGACAGCTTAAACAGACCCATAATACTTGAGGGAATTAAAGATGTAATAAAAAGCCTACCAACTAAAAAAAGCCCAGGCCCGGATGGTTACACATCAGAATTCTATAAAACATTTAAAGAGGTTTTACAACCATTGCTACTCAAACTTTTCAGAAGTATACAGACAGAGGGAAATATCCCAAACTCCTTCTATGAAGCTTAATACCAAAACCAGGCAAAGACACAAACAAGAAAGAAAACTATAGACCCATATCATTAATGAACATGGATGCAAAAATTCTCAACAAAATACTTGCAAATCGCATACAGACCCACATCAAAAAGATCATCCATCATGACCTGGTTGGATTCATACCAGAGATGCAGGGATGGTTCAACACACATAAATCAATAAATATCATAAAACACATAAATGGACTTAAAGACAAAAACCATACAATCATCTCAATTGATGCAGAAAAAGCTTTCGACAAAATCCAGCCTCCCTTCATGCTTAAAGTCTTAGAGGGAATTGGACTCCAGGGATCATTCCTCAATGTAATCAAAGTCATATACAAGAAACTCACAGCCAACATCATCCTAAATGGAGAAAAGTTGGAAGAATTCCCCTTAAAAGCAGGAACATGGCAAGTCTGTCCACTATCGCCACTCCTCTTCAATATAGTGCTTGAAATGCTTTCTAGGGCAATAAGGCCAGAGAGAAAGTGAAATTAAAGGAGTACTAATTGGAAAAGAGGAAAAACTATCCCTTTTTGCAGATGATATGATAGTTTACCTAAGGGATGCTAAAAACTCCACCAGAAAACTCTTAGAAATTATCAAAAGTTTCAGTAAAGTGGCAGGATACAAAACAAACCTAGAAAAATCAGTAGCCTTTCTTTTCACCAACAATAAGCAACTGGAGAAGGAATATAAGGAGACCTTCCCAATCACAATAGCCTCAAAAAAAAAAAATATCTGCAAGCTGGGAGCAGAAACCCCTGGGAAGTGAAGTGCAGACTTTAGCCTGGGTTGCATAGAGGCTGCTGATGGGCCACACCAGAGAGCTGGGGCACAGGGTACTGGCCTGCAGGCTAAGCAAACAACTCCCCGCCTCAACTGGAACTCCCTCAACTGGAGGGAGGTTCCAATAAGTCCTACAACCAACCCAGAAGAACTGGCTGGCAGCAGAGGACGTACAGTGCTCAGAAGGTGTCATTTGGGCTGTTACCCACCCAGTTCCTGTGGGACAGAAAGGGAAGAGTGAACTATACCTTCCAATATATAACCAAAATTGAAAGCCTGAAGCCTAAGCAAGTCAACACCCCATAAATAAGGAGACTACATCAAAGGCACATGAAGGAATCACGGAAAGCAATCCTCCAACTCTGTGAAGAGGCACTGAAGATTAGCACCAGAATACAGGCAAAAAGTAAAGGACATGCCAAAAGCACAATGAAAAAGCAATATGGGTGTGGTGGTTTGAATGAGAGTGTCCCCCCATAGGCTTTAAGTATTCAGACATTTTGTCTCCAGCTGGTGGCACTGTTCTTGGAGGTCTTAGAAGGTGTGGCTGTGCTGGAGGAAGTACGTTATTAGGGGCAGGCTTAGTGAGTTTAACAAGCCTAGTGGTCTCCAGTCTCTCTCCCTCTGCTTCCTGTGCTCATTGGGAAATGTGACCCTCGGCTTGCTGCTCCAGCCCCAGCCACCACGCTTCCTGCTGCAATAGACTCTGATTCCCTGGAACCGTCAATTGTAAGCTCAAATAAACTCTTCCTTTTGTAAGTTCCCTTGCTCATGGTGGTTTTATCACAGCAACAGAAAAGTGACTAATACAGTTATTTGGTACCAGAGAGTGGGCTGTTGGCTATGAAGAACCTGACCATGTGGATGTTTGGAGATATGTGGAAGACTTTGGAACTTTGGGCTAGAAAAGCTGTTGACTACTGTAAGCAGAGCTTAACAGGCCATTCTAGTAGAAGCCTGGAAAAAAAGCATTGCTGCAAAAATTTAGTTCCAGAGGAAAATAAAGATTTAGACAGCATCTGGGATATTTTGATAAAGAGTCTCGCAGCAGTTTGCCCACAGCCCAAATGCTTGCCTGATGCTAAGTTGAAAAGCAATGGACTAATGTCTTTGGCAGAGGATATTTCAAGACAGCCTAATGTAGAAATGGTGGCATGGCTGTTAATGATGAATATTGTACAGATCTACAGTGAAGAAGAGCAGATGGGGCAAAAAGAAGTGTAGAATGTACAGTTTGGATCTGAAAACCGCACAAGGAAGATTAAAGGTGGGGCCAAGGCATGTGAAGGAGAGGTTCCTTTTGATAAGGAGATTAAAGTGATTAAGGAGAGGCCTAGCTATTTACAAGTAAACAATGGGAAAAATGAGATTAAAGTGATTAAGGAGGGGCCTCGAGATTTACAAGTAAACAACAGAAATAGTATCTTCAGGGCAAGACCACACCCAGCTAATCCTCCAACTTTTGAAAGGAAAATACTGAAAGGGTTTTCTGCTCCAACAAGTTCAGGGCAGAGAAAAGTTGCAAATGTGGTTGAAATAGGCCAGGGCCTATCCCAAACTTGCAGCCAAACTTGGCAGTTTAATTCACGTGGTGCTGGCTTTAGAGGCATGAAGTTTGCAAGAGTGAAGGGGTCATCAGTTCTTCCTCCACGGTTTCAGAGAGCAGCTGAGGCCAGGCAGAGTGCAGCAGGGGCGTCCCTGCATTAAGAAGGCCCTGATAGGCCATTGCGTGAAGCTGTGAATGTGAAGTCTGGTTGGCAGCAGAGACCCCAAGAAGACATTCGAGATGCCAGAGCTGTGAGATATTTGCCAAGGAAAGCTACATACAGGGAGTGGTACCGGCCTAAGAAAGAGATGTATGTTGCAAGCAAAGCTGGAAGAGCTGAGCCATCTAAGCCCTTTGGAAGTAAAGTCCCAGAAGTTGCACATGGAGCTTGGCGTTTGCTCTGCTGGTTTTTGGTCTTGTTTTGGTCCAGTATTTCCTCACTATGCCTCTATTCCTCCCCTTTGGAATGGGAATGTGTATTCAGTTCCACTGTATGTTAGGAGTATGTAATTTGCCATTTGATTTTACAGGATCTTACAGTTAAGAAGAGATTGGCCTATGTCTCAGAAGAGATTTTGGAGTGTAGACTTTTGAATAGAATTGAGACTGTTTACTGTGGGGACTTTTAAGGTTGGACTAAATGCATTTTGCATTTTATATGGCCTATGGGGGTCAGGGAGTGGAATGTGGTGGTTTGAATGAGAGTGTCCCCCCATAGGCTTTAAGTGTTCACACATTTTGTCTCCAGTTGGTGGCACTGTTCTTGGAGGTCTTAGAAGCTGTGGCCATGCTGGAGGAAGTACATTGTTGGGGGCAGGTTTAGTGAGTTTAACAAGCCTTGTGGTCTCCAGTCTCTCTCTCTCTCTCTCTCTCTCTCTCTCTCTCTCTCTCTCTCTCCTTCCTGTGCTCATTGCGAGATGTGACTCTTGGCTTCCTGCTCCAGCCCCGGCCACCATGCTTCCCACCACAATGGACTCTGATCCCTGGAACCATCAATCATAAGCTCAAATAAACTCTTCCTTTTATAAGTTCCCTTGCTCATGATGGTTTTATCACAGCAACAGAAAATTGACTAATACAATGGGAAAAGCCCAGAATAACCCCATACCAAACTGTACAGAGCCTGTGGAGGACCCCTACAATGGGATCTCTGTAGAGACAGCCCAGGATACAGATTGTAAATTAACAATCACAGATTTATTCAAAGAAATCATATAACTAAGAAGAGAGAATGAAAAAATAGAAAGGACCTAGAGGGAGATAATGAGAAACTCTGGAAGGAAGTGGAAACACTGAAAAGAACCCATAATGAAATGAAAATGGAAACCAACAAGTGAAACAAGGAGCTACAAGAAAAGATTGAGAAGCTCCAAAAGGACATGGAAATAATAAAGAAAACACAAGATGAAATGAAAAAGGAAATTTAACAGTCATCCAATCAACAGGAAAGAATGGGAAAAAGCCTCAGAAGTAGAATGGAGGAAGCAGAAAAAAGAATATCAGACCTAGAAGATAACACAGAACAACTAAAAAGCTCAAGTAAAGATTACAAAAAGTTTAAAAATATACAAGAATGGAACAACCAGGAAATGTGGGACATGATGAAAAGATCAAAGCTCTACATCATAGGGATAGAGGAAGGAGAAAAATCCCAAGAGAATGGTATTGATCAGATCGTCAACAGAATAATAGATGAAAATTCCCCCTCCCCCAAAAAAGAAAATTTCCCCAAACTTAAAAAAGACAAACCCATACAAATACAAGAGGCACATAGGACACCAAACAGACTGGCCAGAGAAGAAACTCTCCTCGCCATATCATAGTTAAAACATTAGATGCCCAAAACAAAGACAAAATTCTGAAAGCCACAAGAGAAAAACAACAAATTACATGTAAGGGGGAACCTATCAGAATTACAGCTGACTTTTCAGCATGAACTATGAAAGCAAAAAGAACGTGGACCAAAGCATTCCCAATGCTAAATGACTATCAATGCCAACCCAGGTTATTATACCCAGCAAAAATGTCAATTCTAGTTGAAGGAAAGAGAAAACTCTTCCATGATATAAACAAGATGAAAGAATACATGCTTGGAAAAACCAACCCTTCAGAGAATACTTGAAGCAATTCAAAGGACAGAGGAGGAGAACAACTACCACCAGACACCTTGAAAGAGAAATTAATAAGAGCAGAACTGCAGAAGTAGAAACCTAGACTAAAAACACAAATGCATAATAAGGTGAAAGGAAGCAACACACATCTCTCAATTATAACCTTAAATATTAATGGACTAAACTTCTCAATCAAAAGGCATAGACTGGGAGGATGGATTAGGAAACAGAATCTGTCTATATGCTGTCTACAAGAAACTCATCTCACCCTTAAGGATAGGCACCAACTTAAAGTAAAAGGATGGAAAAAAATATTCCAAGCAAATGGTACCAAAAAGAAAGCAGGAGTTTCTCTTTTAATATCATACAAAATAGGCTTCAAAGTAGAAGCAATTAGAAGAGACAAAGAGGGCCATTACATCCTTATCAAAGGGAAAATTGACCATGAAGACTTCACAATCATGAATATATGTGCACCAAACTCCAGTGCACCGGTCTTTATAAATACAACTCTACAGGCCCTTAAGGCACAGAGTAACCCCAGCACACTCATAGTAGGGAACTTCAATACCCCACTCAGTCCTCTGGACAGATCAACCAGGCAAAGAATAAACAGAGAGACATCTGAACTGAACAATACAATACAGCAAACGGACCTCACAGACATCTTCCGAATATTCCACCCAAACACCAGAGAATATACTTTCTACTCAGCACCCCATGGAACATTCTCCAAAATTGACCACATACTTGGACACAGAAAAAACCTTGACAAATACAAAAAAATTGAAATAATTTCATGCATTCTCTCAGATCATAGTGCAATAAAGCTCAATATCAACACCAGGGCAAGCCTTGCTACCTACAGAAACACATGGAGACTAAACAACACACTCCTGAATAATGAATGGGTCAAGGAGGAAATAAAGAAAGAGATAAAGGCATTCCTAGAACTAAACAACAATGACAGTACAACATAACAAAACCTATGGGACACTTTAAAAGCAGTCCTAAGAGGGAAGTTTATAGCCCTGGGCATCCACATTAAAAAAATAGAAAGAGCAAAAATAAATGAGCTAAAACTGCAGCTAAAAATACTTGAAAGACAACAGCAAATGAACCCTAAATGCAACAGATAGGAAGAAATAACAAAAATCAAACCAGAAATCAATGAAATAGAAACAAAGAAAACAATACCAAAAAAAAATCAATGAATCCAAAAGTTGTTTCTTTGAGAGAATAAACAAGATAGACAAACCTCTAGCCCAGTTAACCAAAAGAAAGAAAGAGCAACTCCAAATCAATAGGATTCATGATGAAAGGGGAAATATCACAACAGACAATGAAAAGATCCAGAAAATCATACTTATACTCTACCAAAAACTTATACTCAACCAAATTTGAAAACTTAAGAGGAATGGATGAATATCTGGAATCCTGGGAATCACCAAAGCTAAAAGAGACTGACAGCTTAAACAGACCCATAATATATGAAGAAATTGAAAATGTAATGAGACCTCCCAACTAAAGAAAGCCCAGACCCAGATGGTTTCACAGCAGAATTCTATAAAATATTTAAAGAGAACTTACAACCATTATTACTCAAACTGTTCAGAAAGATACAAGCAGAGGGAAATCTCCCAAATTCCTTCTATGAAGCCAGCATCACTCTAATACCAAAACCAGGCAAGGATGCAACCAAAAAAGAGAACTACAGATCCATCTCATTAATGAACCCAGAGGCAAAAATCTTCAACAAAATACTTGCAAACCATATACAGACCCACATCAAAAAGATCATCCACCATGATCAAGTTGGATTCATACGAGAGATGCAAGGATGGTTCAACATACGAAAATCAGTATATATCATAAAACACATAAATGGACTGAAGGACAAAAACCACACAATTATCTCAATTGATGCAGAAAAAGTCTGTGACAAAATACAGCATCCCTTCGTGATTAAAGTTCTAGAGGGAATTGGACTGGAAGGATCATTCTTCAACATAATCAAAGCCATATACAAGAAACCCACAGCCAGCATCATCCTAAATGGAGAAAAGTTAGAAGGATTCCCCATAAAGGTAGGAACCCAGCAAGGCTGCCCCTTGTCACCGCTCCTCTTCAATATAGTGCTTGAAACACTGGCTAGGGCAATAAGTCAAGAAAAGGAAATCAAAGGAATACTAACTGTTAAAAAAGGAAGTAAAACTATCCCTTTTTGCAGATGATATGATAGTTTACCTAAGCGATGCTAAAAACTCTACCAGAAAACTCTTAGAAATGATTAGGAGTTTCAGTAAAGTGGCAGGTTACAAAATTAACCTAGAAAAATCAGTAACCTTTCTTTACACCAACAACAAGCAACTGAAGCAGGAATACAAGGAGACTTTCCCAATCACAATAGCCTCAAAAACAATAAAATACCTAGGAATAAGCCTAACCAAAGACAACAAAAATTATAAACTCCTCAAGAAGGAGATTGAAGAAGACATCAGAAGATGGAAAGACCTCCCATGCTCATGGATTGGAAAAATTAATATAGTAAAAATGTCCATTCTACCCAAATTAATATATCGATTCAACACAATTCCAATTAAAATCCCCAGGACATTGTTCACAGGCTTGGAAAAAAAATTCTTAAATTCATATGGAACAACAAAAAAACCCCGAATAGCCAAAGCAACCCTGAGTGAAAACAGCAATACAGGGGGAATTTCTATACCAGATATCAAACTATACTACAGGGCTATAGTCATAAAAACAGCCTGGTACTGGCATAAAAACAGACTTGTTGACCAGTGAAACAAAACTGAAGATCCAAACTTGAGCACATACAATTTCAGTCACCTTATATTTGACAAGGGGGCCAAGAAGACACAATGGAGGAAAGACAGCATCTTCAGCAAATGGTACTGGCAAAACTGGATCACCACTTGTAGAGAATAAAATTAAACCCCTACCTCTCACCCTGCACAAAGATCAACTCCAACTGGATCAAAGACCTCAATTTGAAACCCAAAACCCTGAAGGTGTTAGATGAAAAAGTTGGCAGCAACTTACAAGACATAGGTGTAGGAAGAGACTTTCTAAATCAGATGGCAGCTGCACAGGAAATAAGATCAACAACTGAGAAGTGAAACCTAATTAAACTCAAAAGTTTTTGTACAGCAAAAGAAACAATAAAGGAAATGAAGAGAAAACCCACAGAGTGGGAGGAAACCTTCACTGCTGATTCATCTGACAGAGTATGAACTTCCAGAATATATAAACTACTCAAAAAACAAAGAAGAAAACAAATGACTCACTCAAAAGATGGAGTAAAGAGCTAAGCAGATAATTCACAAGCGAGGAAATAGAGATGGCTGAGAAACATCTTATAAAGTGTTCAACATCATTAGTAATTAAGGAAATGCAAATTAAAAACCACTTTAAGATATCATCTCACCCCGATAAGGTTGGCTAGGATCAAGAAAACAACTGAAACCAAATGCTGGAGAGGGTGTGGGGAAAGGGGAACACTCATCCACTGCTGGTGGGAATGCAAACTTGTACAACCACTATGGAAAGCAGTGTGGTGAACCCTTAAAAGATTCAAAATGAGCCTACCACCTGACCCAGACATACCACTTCTGGGTATATATCTATCAGACTCTTCCTACAGCAGAGATACATGTACAGCCATGTTTATTGCAGCTTTATTCACAATAGCAAAGAGCTGGAACCAACCCAGATGCCCCTCAACTGATGAGTGGATACAGAAAATGTGGCACATCTACACAATGGAGTACTATGCAGAGGTAAAGAAAGATGACATCATGAAATTTGCAGGTAAATGGATGGAACTAGAAGAGTTTATGCTAAGTGAAATAACAGTCCCAGAAAAACAAAAGATGAATGGTATCCCTGGTCTGTGGATGCTAGTTCCAAGTACTAGGTATAAGACAAAATGAACAACGTTAAGATTATATTCCTCACTTTCTAAAGACAATGGTGCTCTTGTATTGGGAATCCCTACACAGGCTCTAGAGCTGACCTAACACATATTTTCAGACCTTGGACTTTTAGTATATGATGGATGGTATGTGTGCATCTTTTAGAGTAATATGGGGTTAAAATAGAAAGATGTGAATCAAAAAATATGCTATGGAAATAACATACAGTTTATTTCCAATGGACACAATGTTAATATAGGTGCAATATAACAGGCTGGTGGAACTTAGCCTTTCTGGGTGCTTAATGACCATACCTTAAGTCCCTACCAGGGACCTGGGGGACAACTTTGTTCCTTGCCCTCAGAGGTCAACCAAATCTTAGGGGACTATATGTGGGGGCATCTCTTGAAAAGTCCTGAAGAGGTGGGTCACCATTCTTCCTGTTCAGAGAGGTCTTGGAGAGCCACTAAGGGGACTTCAGCCAGTGTCCAGTCTATAAAGAGGAAAGTCTGCTCATCCTTCAGAAAAGGAAGTCTGGTCTAGCAAGACCTGATTTTGTCCTCATGTGGATGGAACTGGTGGATGAGGAGCTGAAAGAAGCAAGGGGGTCCCACCCTCCCTCCCCCAAAAAACTCCAAGAGACCCCTGAGGACCAGATCCTCAACTGACCTCAACAAAACAAAANTGCTCAGGGAGGTCTTGGAGAGCCACTAATGGGACTTCAGCCAGTGTCCAATCTGTAAAGTGGAAAGTCTGCTCATCCTTCAGAAAAGGAAGCCTGGTCTAGCAAGACCTGATTTTGTCCTCATGTGGATGGAACTGGTGGATGGGGAGCCGAAAGAAGCAAGGGGCTACCCCCTCCCTCCCCCCAAAAAAACAAACCCCTGAGAGAACCCTGAGGATCAGATCCTCAACTGACCTCAACCAAAGAAAACCTTGGTTAATCTGGGCTCTCTGTATGGCCTTAAGCATCCAGAAGGAAAGTACAACCAGAAATAAATAATAAGACCAGAGAACCTGTAATGCAAACACAAAACTAGATATCTTAGTAAAAAGACAAAAAGAAAAAAAAAACAAAAAACAAAAAACAAAACAAGAGAGACCATCATTGTTTGGCCTGTTTACAATTCTCACAGGCAGGAGCATATTCTCTGTAGAAGCCACTGTTTTAGGCACTCCTCAAAGACATGAGATACAGCTTCAGCTTTTTTTTACTTTTTAGCTTTCCAATGTGGACTGAAGATTGTGAGATACTCAGCTTGTGAACCAAGCAGCTAATGGGAATTCGGCCTTCTCATAATATGGACTGCCATTGTTGGATTACCTCGGCAGTATCATGGAGGCCAATGCAGGGGGATCAAGACAGGACGCATGCTTACTGGACTTCATCTGGGGACACAATATTTAAAGCAGAAGCACATCAGTAAGGGCTTCCTTCTGCATAAGGTTTTTTGGTAATGTAATGTCTTAATCATAGTCTACCATCAAATATTTTAAGAGTATCTTTAATGTTTAGATAGTATATTAGCAGCATGCAATAATTACATCATAAGTTCTCAAGCAGAGGCAGTCTATTGCAAGGACCTTCTTTGCTGCCAGTTATCATAGGCTGTTTTAAGTTAGAAAACTGAAAAGCAACACTGAATGCTGTAGAATACTGTAGAAATGCACTTTGCTCAGCAATACTTGACTTGTTACAATATTAGATTATCCATTTGGTTGTTACAGAAAATTCTTAACTGTAATTGATGGTTGTTGCCGTAATAGTATACTGCCTGTATTTCTGCCTCTAGTAATGGGCTTTGTGTGCTAGATTTCAATATCCTTGAGCCTGGGCAAGTGCACAAGCCTTTTTAAAAAGAAACATGGTTTACTTGCACAAAACTGATCAGATTTGAGAGCTCGTTAATGCCCTTGAAGTGGTTTTTGTGGGTGTGAAACAAATGGTGAGAATTTGAATTGTTTCCTTATTATAGTATTGAAATTAAGTCTACTTAATTTATCAAGTAATGTTCATGCCCTGATTTTATATACTTGTATCTATCAATAAACATTGTGATACTTGAAAAATAAATAAATAAATAAATAAATAAATAAATAAATAAATAAATAAAATACTAAAAAAAAGAATTATGAAATCCAGGGACTGTAGAGATGATTCCATGGTTAAGACCACTGACTGCTCTTGCATGGGTGCTAAGTTCTACTCCAAGTAGCCACACAGCAGCTAACAACTGTCCATAACTCCAGTTCCAGGAGAATTTGACTCCTTCTTCTGATGTCCATGGGCATTGCACAATACATGTGGACCTATACACATGCAGACAATACACTCATATACACAAAAATTTTTTAAATGCTCTGATGTTAAAATGTGAATCCCTAAACATGTTTTGGAACCAACCTACAGTTTATTTTCAGATGCCATATTTTGGTATATGTGTGGCATATATATATATATATATATATATATCTTTTTCTATATCTATATCTATCTTATCTAATGGAGCAACCCCAAAATCACTGGAACCAAAAATAAAGACTGTTCAAGACTTGAACACCTACCCTTCTGCCTTGACAAAACTTCAACCACGGACCACGAACAAAGAATGCACGAGCTCTGGTGGGGTTGTGGGGGAGG
>VZQC01001095.1:8048672-8108652 GCA_009823505.1 Rhizomys pruinosus | reverse complement strand
AAAAAAAAAAAAAAAAAAAGAGAGAGAATGTTAAGTTACACATCTTTATACCTGCATGCAAATTTACTGTTAAAATGTGAATCTCTAAATGTGTTTTGGAATCAACCTATAGTTTATTTTCAGAACTTGTAATTTTGACTTACATGTGGAATGTATATATGCATATTTTGGAATAATGTAAAATAAAAGAATAATAAATAAAAATTAAAAAAATAAATAATCACATCTCATTTATTAAGCCATTCTACTTGGAAAATATATGAGATGATCCATTTTTCATTTTATAAGTAATAGTATATATAACTTCTTCAACTATATTATCTATGGAAAAAAATCCTACACTTTTTATTGCTAGATCAGAAGCATTCAACAAGTTGGGGCTGGAGAGATGGCTCAATGGCTCAGAGCACTGGCTTCTGGAGGATCTGGGTTCTGTTCCCAGCACAGGGAGGCTGACACCATCATTAACTCCAGCTCCGTGGGCTCTGTTGCCCTCTTCTGGCCACTGTGGGCATTGCATGCATGCGGTGCACTTAGATACATGCTGGCAAAACACATAAAATAAACACAAATAAATAGCTTTCAACACTTAAAGACTGAATTACATATGTTCTACTGCTTTCTTTAAGGAGTGTGGCAGTTTTAATTCTACAAGCTGTGAGGTGCCTGTCAATCACAGTGAAGTCTCATCCTTCCAAACACTGCATATTCTCATATTGATCCGCTTAGTCAAGTGGGTCAAAGGGTGTTTCTTTCAATTTACATTTATATTTTAAAAAGACATTTATTGGAAGCTGGAGAGATGGCCTAGCAGTTAAGATCATTGGCGGGTCTGGAGGAGGACCCTGGTTCGACTCCAATCACCCACACGGTGGCTAACAACTGTCTATAACTCCAGTTCCAAAGGAATCCAATACACTCTTCTGACCTCCATGGGCATTGCATGACACAGGTGCACTTACATACATGCAGGCAATACCTTGATACACATAAAATAAAACAGCACATGTATTGACTTTTTGCAAACGTCGTACAGTGTATTTTGATGCTCCCGCGGGTCTTCCCCTAGCCACTCCTACTGCTCGGAGCAGGATTTGGTTGGATTGGCCAATAAGCCAAGCTACTCGAGAGTCTGAGGTGGAAAGACTGCAATTCCCAGCTCTGCCTGCACTACAGAATGACTTCAAAGCCAACCTGAGAAACATACTGAGACCTTGTCTCAATTAAAAAAGAAATGATAATGAGGGGTAGCATATAGCTCAGGGGTAGAGTATTTGCCTAGCATGGGTGGGGCTCTGAGTTCAATCTTTAGTATTGAAAAACTAGGGGGGGGACATTTGTAAATTTGACAAACTATCTTTTGACAAAACAATTTTTTAAAATTAGTATGATATATGGTATTTTTATATTGATTTGCATGAGCAGCCTATTTGTCAGCAAATTATACTTCACACCTACAAGTAAGTATAGCACTCTTTGAGCTCCAGGGGTGCAGAACATGAACCAGACACTAGCTTTGACCGAAAGGAGACAAGACATATAAACGTGCAATTACCCAAATGTGTGAGTAACCACAGTTCTGTGATTAAAGGCTGGAGGAAGAAGGAGGGGCTCGTTGCCAGTGTGTTCGTGATGATTGCTTTTTCCCCTGTGCTAGACTGGCGTTTTCTCCCTTTACCTTGGGACTGGAATTATATAATACAAGGACAGTTATTTAGCTTATACATCATGTGGGCATAAGTAAATGGTCATTAATCTAAACACTATGTAAAAACAACCCATAGATACCTCTTCACAAAATAGACCAGGCTGGTTTTTGCTCTGCAAAAGAAAATGAAAACTAAGAAAATATTTCTGGATCGAGTTCAGCTTACATAAAGAAAATAGAAGTGGAGTTCTCCAGATATACGGCTAGTCCAGGAGAAGAAACAATGAGGCAGCCAAATCACCAGCCTCAATCAAAGAAAAGGATGGGACACGATATGTTCTAGGACCCCTTTCTTCTTCCTGGTCGGTGGCACACATCTGAGACATGTCCCTGGCCCTCAGCAAACATTCTTCTATAGATTAAGCAACACTTCTAAGCACTTTACTTTTTTTTATGTGTATGAATGTACTGTCTGTTTTATGTGTATGAATGTACTGTCTGCATGCAGGTCTGTGCACCCGTGTCATGCAATGTCGCGGAGGTCAGAAGAGGGCGTCAGATTCCCCTGAAACTGGAATTAAAGACAGCTCTCAGCCGCCATGTGGGTGCTGGGGATTGAACCCAGGTCCTCTGCAAGAGCAGTTGGCGCTCTTAACTGCTAGGCCATCTCTCCAGCCCCCGCACTTTGCTTTTATTAACACTTTTGATTCTCATAATAATCTCTGGGGTAAATACTATTTACATCACACACACACACACACACTTGACAGATGTGGAAATTGAGGCCTCATGAGATCATACTACTCTCCTAAGCAAGTGGATGGATTGGATCCAGCACAGGATGTGGGTGAAACAGGGAAAAGAAGGGCTCTGAACGTTTTCTGAGAAGAGAAGATGGGAGTCTATGTTAACTGTGAGAAAATGTGAAGGGCAAGGAAGGAAGTGGAATAACAAGGAGTCAAAGAAAAAGGCAAAGGTCAGTCACTATTGCCTGCTGGGCTCCGTGGTGAGCAGATCTAATGTTCCAGGGCCTGAGCTCAAGAACTGGGCCTTCACTTGTCTAATTAATCTCACTGGGTTCCCAGGGGTTCTGTTACAGCATCTATCCTAAAGCTTCTTTGCACAGCCATTATGGGAAAGTGATCCCGATAAAAAGCAGTACTCACTTGGGTTAAAGAGCATTGGCCCTTGGTTGAGATTTATCATCTGCCCCCAAAGGGAAATGTTCTACAGGTATCCAATGTTTGCATTGCAAGTAGGAAGACAGCTGTGGGTGGTGGAACTAAACACAGAGCACTGTGAGGACTTGGGGTTCCCTGATGAACTTTGTGACACCCCAATGTTCGAATGGGTCTGTTCACATAGTACCTCCAGAAACGCTTTCTCTATGACCTTGAATCTTTGGTTCTGCTCTGAGATGACCATAGAATAGGGATGACATGACATGGTATGATTTGACAGCTACAGGAAATGTCCTGCTGAAGAACTTGGTATCAGGAAGGAAAACCAGATTGTTCTCCAAGAGCAAGCAACGCATATATTGATATATATTGCGTGGAACAGGGATGTGCAGAATCATCACGTTGAACATAGCAATCTGATTAAGGATAATAACACAGCTAAATGAATAATATCCCATTTAAGGTAAGGTTGAAAGAAAGCTGAGGGAGAGAAAGCCAATTTGAATTCCATACGTATTTGACGGCTTGCTAAGCACTGCCTTATGATGTGAACAAACTTTGCCTCTGCCTTCATGGGTTCAGGGCAGGATGAAGAGGTCATCTGAAAACAACTGAAGGAAAGAAGTCTCCTAGTCGGGCATCCAGAATTCGAGGCCATGGGCAGGCAACACTTGCCCTTTTGTCCTGCCATCTTCCCATCTCAGGTTTACAGATGAGATGCCCTACTCCTCTCCAACTTGCGGAGTAGTCCAGGGAACGCTTCTCCATGTATACCCATTTGTTTCTCTGCAAATCACGAGTTACTAACCTCCAGCCAGCCCACCAATAGCTAGACTCCATTGACCAGAGGTGGTGTGACGGAGTCCAAACACAGTATGAGCTTTTGCTTTCTTCACGCTGAAGTACTTTACCTTCCAGTCCACACAAAGCTGCTTTTTGCCTTCTCTTTGCTCAAGTTCCTCAAATCAACATGGATTTGGTGAGCAAATCCAGGTGGACCCTGCCGTAGCTTGTTTACACATGGAAAGCTATAGTAGGTGTCGAGTCTACCCTGAATCTCCAGCCCCCCCCCCGCCCCTGCACCCCTGCAACTGGAGTTAAGGATGGTTGTTAGCCATCATGTGGGTGTTGGGAACTGAGCCCAGGTTTTTGGAAGAGGAGCCAGTTCTCTGAGCCACTGAGCCATCTCTCTAGTCCCTAAAAAAGACTTGATCTGTGTGTGTGTGTGTGTGTGTGTGTGTGTGTGTGTGTGTGTGTGTGAGCATGGGTGCCCGCAGAGGTCAGATGAAGCTCTTAGAGTTGGAATTACAGGCTACCCAATGTGGGTGCTTAAAATTGAACATGGGTCCTCTGCAAAAACTAGATACACTCTTAAGTGCTGAGCCATCTCTCCAGCTCCGGGAATGGTATTTTACTACTCAGAACAAAAAAGTGTGAGAAACTGGTATGTTGAGTCTGTCCGTGAGGAGAAAACAGGACAATGATGATGTGGATGGTGATGATGATGGGGAGGAGGAGGAGGAGGGAGAGGAGGAGGGCAATAACTACACTTTGCTTATTAAAAATTACTGGGCTGGAGAGATGGCCTAGTGGTTAAGAGCATCGACTGCTCTTGCAGAGGACCCAGGTTCGATTCCCAGCACCCACATGGCAGCTAAGACCTATCTTTAACTCTAGTTCTAGGGGAACCCGACACCCTCTTCTGACCTCCGCGGCATTGCACGATGCGGGTGCAGAGACCTACATGCAGACAGTACATTCATACACATAATAAAATAAATAAAAAAATAAAAGATCATTGCAGGCCCGGAGCAGTGTGGGGCCTTGGGCATGAGGCCCAGGATATGGGACTGATGTTACCATTTTCCAGCTGTGCGACCTGGAGCACGAAATCTAATCTCCCCAAGCATTCGCCCATCTGTGATGGAGGCGCCATTCGACATCTGCTGTCCTTCGACAGGATCAGGTAAGACTGCACTGGATGAATGCCCACAGTCTGGTTGTAAGGAACCCTCTCCCACAATCCACGGAGCATTCTTCTGTCCTAAATTCTTTTCAGTGCTTTGATGTTTTAAAAGATGAATCAGATATATGGCAGTGCAGTGGAAGAGAGTGAGTCTCTTCTTTTTTCTCTTTCCTTGATCATGATCTTTGATTGAAGACATCCTTTCATCACTGAATCATGGTAGTCTGCTTTAGCTCATTTGGTTAATTGTTTTCTGTAACACCACAAGCATCCCGGTGTCCAGTCACTCTACCAAAGGCGGCCTTGACAAGAGCCACATCACGGTGAGTTACATGGTTCCCATTATCCTCTTCTCCACCTACCTACCTTACCCTTTTCCCTCTCTCTATCCAAAGTAACCTTCATTTCCTTTTCTTCTTAGTTCTTACAGAATCTAGAAACAGTTGACTGGATGGAGTAGAGTTCAGGCCTATGTGCACTAAGCTTCAGTGATAGCTCAGGTGAGTTCACTATCCTCATTCTTCCTTTCCTGGCAGATACGGTGGCTGAAAGCACCAAGGATGTTATAGGTAATCAGGCCATGCAATCAATTATCCATAGGTCAGCAGAATGATCGTCTGAGGTGGTTTGGGAATGTCCCTAAAATTCATGTTTGAAATCTAATTCTCTATAAAAACATTTTTTTCATTTTACAGGTATGAGTGTATTTCCTGCATGTATGTAAGTGAACCCATGTTATACAATGCTCACGGAGATCAGAAGAGAGTGTCAGATACCCTTGGAACTAGAGTTACTGATAGTTGTTAACTGCCATGTGGGTGGCTGGCAATTGAACCCAGGTCCTCTACAAGAGCAGTCAGTGCTCTTAACTGCTGTGCCATCTCTCCTGGAAATCTAATTCTCTAAATCAGAGACAGGGCCATTGGAATATTAGGTTTGGATGAGGCCATATGGGGAGGATCCCAAGATGGCATGAGTTTAATAAGAAGAGGCTTAAGCTAGCAGCTTCCTTGTCTTACCATGTGATGCCCGCTGCCCGCTGCCCACTGCCACGATATGATACAACATGAAGCCTGACCAGATGCCAAGTAGGTGCAAGCATGGACTTCCCAGCCTCCAGAACCGTGAGTCAAATGAGCCCCTGTTGTTTCTGGTCACCTGATTCAGCCATTATTATAGCAACAGACGATGCCCAGGACAGTTTTCCTTTCCCTCTTCCTTCAGTTGTGTGCTCAATCTGTGCCATACTGAGGAAAACAACATATGGGAGCTGGTGAGAGAAGGGATCTGGCACATGGTAGCTTGTCTCTGTTTAGTTCTCAGAAGCTCAGTGAAAGCTATTCCAAAGAACACGGTCCTTGGCTGAAGCAGGCTCTATATGTCTAGATTGTACTAGCAGCTTACAGATCCAGAGTTGCAGCTAAGTGCACCGCAGTCGTCACAAGCTGGCATGCAAAGACTTGGTGACGTGATCTTCTTGTATTAAAAGGACCAAACTCCCTTAGCAGAGATGGCAAAATGCACTGCACTAAGACAGCTAACTCATCGCCTTTGCTCTCCACTCTTCCCTTTATCCTCTTCACCATCCCACTTTCGTCTTTCCTGGAGTTGAAGAATGGTGATGTAACTTCTTTTCATGACAGTTGGCTTTTCATTATCCACGTCGTGGTGTTGAGAGCTCCTGATCTGAATCCCTCTGCCATGAGACGCATTACCATAGCACCAACCCCTTCTTTGACCCCTCCAGTATATGCTCAAAAAACAAGTGACCATATATGCATTATAAAATTAACTGAGCCAACTCTGCAAACATATGTATTTCGAAGTTGTTCATAAATTTGGAATTATCAGAGTCACTTTTCTCCTCTCTCAGGATACTAATAAAATTTTTATTTGAAGACTATTAAATTGTTCTTTAGCTTTCTCTTTTCTAAGATAAATCATCTCATTTTTGTCTATCTGTAGAAAGAATAAGAACCACTCCACCTCCATACCACCCCTGGTCCACAGATTATAGGGTGCAATAAACCCTGTCGAAGAAATTGATCCTGCAGAAGCACAAGAAAAATGAGTTTCAACACTCCCGCCAAGTGCTGTCAAGGATAGATTATGACACTCTTGTTAGCAAGATACCACTGATAGTCAAAAGTAAGTCCAGGATGTGCTTTGGAAAGACCTTGGGAGTTAAACTGGTTAGCATGTTGATGTGGTAAGGAGGTAAAATATAGGCAGTGGGCTATAGAGAGTGGGAGAGAAGAAAAAGTGTGGGAGAAAAAGAAGGAATAAATTCAATAGGTCTGCCAGCTAGGGCCTGAGTAAAAGCTGACCAACCTGAAATGCTCGTAGTCACTGAAGAACCTCCCATTGTGATATCTGTTATTTCAATAACAGATTCACATTAATTGCTCCCTGTTCTAAATCATGCCAAAATCTTCATCTACTATCCCAAACTCTTACTATAAGTGGCTCTGACAGCCTATGGTAAAGAGTGGAGATCTGGGAACCACTGTTGAGTTACCCATGCTACAGAGTCTGCCGTAACGTGGATTCTGCCAAGATGTGAATCTGTCCCAAAGACAAGGAGGGGAGTCCAAGGAAAGGAATAGCTCTAGAGGGAAGCATGGGGGTATTCAACCATAAACCCACACCCGAGGAGCTGAGGCAGAAGGACCATGAGTCTGAGGTTATGGAGTGAGACTGTGTCAAAAGGGGGGTATAAGAAAGAGAGAGAAAGAGAGAGAAAGAGAGAAAGAGAAAGAGAGAGAGAGAGAAAGAAAAAAAGAGGGGAGGCAGGAAGGAAAGAAGGAAGGAAGAAGGAAGGAAGGAAGGAAGGAAGGAAGAAGGAAGGGAGGAGGAAGGAAGGAAGGGAGGAGGAAGGAAGGAAGGAGGAAGGAAGGAAGGAGGGAGGGAGGAAGGAGGAAGGAAGGAAGGGAGGGAGGGAGGAAGAAGGAAGGAAGGGAGGAAGAAGGAAGGGAGGGAGGGAGGAAGGAAGGAAGGGAGGGAGGGAGGAAGGAGGAAGGAAGGAAGGGAGGAGGAAGGAAGGAAGAAAGGAAGGAGGAGGGAAGGAAGGAAGAAGGAAGGAAGTAGGAAGGAAGAAGGAAGGAAGGAGGAAGGAAGGAGAGAAGGAGGAAGGAGGGAGGGAGGAAGGAAGGAAGGAGGAAGGAAGGAAGGAGGAAGGAAGGAAGGAGGAAGGAAGGAAGGAGGAAGGAAGGAAGGAGGAAGGAAGGAAGGAGGAAGGAAGGAAGGAAGGAAGGAGGAAGGAAGGAAGGCAGGAAGGAAAGAGAAAGGAAGGAAGAAGGAAGGAAGGAAGGAAGGAAGGAAGGAAGGAAGGAAGGAAGGAAGGAAGGAAAGAAGGAGGGAAGGAAGGAAGTGAGAAGAGGCAGAGCTGGAGAGCTTGAGTGTCTGTTTGCACCACTGGGTTGAGCAGCCACTGAAGCCGTGGGGCTGGGCAGGGCAGAAGTGAGGCCTTACTCTCAGCTTGCAGTAAGTTTGAGCTCTCTTGTCCTTCATATGCCCAGTACCTAACGATGCCTGGGAAATGTCAGATGTCTAACAAGTGATAATGGCTGTTGAGACCAAAACAGGGAACAAACAGACCTCTACGGGTGAGAAAACCCTCACCAATTAAAAAGTTTGAGTTCAATTTCTTGTGGGTGTCAAATGCTGTTACCTTGGAATTCTTTTTGTTTTTGTGATTCGCCCTCAAACTGCTCCAAGAACCAAGGAAACGGGCCGTGCCCTAAGATTATCGGTTCCGGGCCTTCTCAGCCCCAGTCTTGAAGGAGTCCGTGGTGTATCCTGTCGGCATCCCTGCAGGTCGGTCTCACAGTGCTGTGCCGGCTTCCTGTGCCTGAAGGTTCTCCTGGGGGTGGCACAGTTACCGGAGCTGCATTACTTACAAGGCTGAGAGTGAGCTGAAGGGGAATCGCCTTACCCAATACCCACTTGCACAACCTCCCCAGCATGGGACTGAATGGCAGTTACTCTTTGCAGGGCTTCATTGAAATCCTTGCTTGACCTCTTCCCCTCCTTTATCTGCTCTTAACAGTATTTCCTGGAAGAATTTCCTTAATGAATCACATGCTTGTGATTCCTTGTTGATTTATTTTTTATGTGTTTGTTGATTGTATGTGCATGTGGCACAGCATGTGTTTACAGGTCAGAGGACAACCTACAGGTTCTCTCCTTCTACCATGCGGCTCTGGGATTGAACTCAGGTGGTCAGGTGTGGTGGCCACTGAGACATATTTCACCAGCCTAGAAGTAGATCTATTTTGACTGGCTTTATTTCCAGAATCAAAGCACAATAAGAAGTAATTGGGACCTAACAATTTCATTCACAGGTTGTATTGGTCAGTTTTCTGTTGCTGTGATAAAGCACCATGACCAAGGAACTTATAAAAGGAAGAGTTTATTTGAGCTTACGATTGGTGGTTCCAGGGAATTAGAGTCCATTGTGGCGGGAGGCGTGGCGGCTGGATCTGGAGCAGCAAACCGAGGGTCACATCTCGCAAAGAGCACAGGAAACAGAGAGGGCAAATGTAGACCGCAGAGGCTTGTTAAAACTCACTAAGCCTGCCCCCAGTGACACACTTCCCCCAGCATGGCCACACCTTCTAAGACCTCCAAAAACAGCGCCACCAACTGGAGATAAATGTCTGAATACTTACAGCCTATGGGGGACACTCATGCAAACCACCACACAGGTGTTTACCCCAAAGAACTGAAAGCATATGTGTGTGTCTGTGTGTGTGTGTCTGTGTGTGTGTGTGTGTGTGTATGTGTGTGCAAGTGCCTGGGTGCACGAGCACAAGAGTTGCTTGTAAATGTTCAAAAAGTATTATCGCAATAATCTAAGTAGAAACAGTCCCAGTGTCTATTACCAATAGATAAATAAGGAAAATATGGTCAAATTCACAACAGAATAAACTATTAATACATGCTGTAACTTAGATGAACCCCAACAATGGGTTGATTAAAAGAAGCCAAATAACTTTACCCCTATTGTTTGGTTCCATCCATCTAAAACATCTAGAAAAGGAAAATCTATATAGACAGGAAGTAAGCCAATGGTAGCCCAAGCCAGGGGCAGGAGGCACAGTGATTGAAGAGGCCTGCACATAGGCAGGACAGATCCCAGCCAAGGGAGAATAAAGAGTGAAAACTGGGTTATGCTGATGGCTGCACAAATCCGTGAATTTCCTAAACATCCTTGAAAGATGTACTTGAGATGGGTGAGCTTTACAATATAAAAATTATATAGGAGCAATTAAAATGATGACTTGGGAATCATGTACCCTTACCAAGGCTACAGAGTCAGCGTACAGCTAATCCTTGGTGATTCTGATTGCAACTGAAGTATTTATGAAAGCTTTAAGTTACCAAACATAGGTTCTCTTCCATACCTGCAATGAGGGGGAGAACATGTAAACTATGTCCTCATCCCAACACTAGCCCACACCACTGTATTTAGTCATGTGTCCATGGGCATGGTGTATATTCAGGCACCTGTGTGGACTCAGTTGTGGGAATACTCTCTTCATCACTGTCTTCTTACAAGAAGATGTGAACTGTGTCAAAAACAACATTGAACAGGCTGGATAGCAGGGGCACTTACACAGTAAGCTTGGTTTGTTAAGCTGAAATCTTAGCATCACAGATGGAGAAGTAGACTCATGACCTCCATCACAATGTTTAACTTGGGCTGTGTTTCCCAAGAAGGTTTTTCTGGAACATTAGTCTTAGGAAATGTACCTTCAGAGAAGCATATTCTTGTAAAGTGAGCTGGAGAGAATGTATTTGTTTTTATTTATTTATTTACTTATTTATTTATTTTGTGTGCAGATGGAGAGATTGTAGAGATTTGGAGAATTTATTGGCCTGTTATAGGTTTTCAGAAGTTTTGAATCACAAACAAGTGAACAGATTTCAACACGGAATTTCCTGAACTGATTTATGATAATAATTGCAGTATCAATAATAACACAAAAAATGCTTATTTACACATACGATATGCCAATCACTGTTGAGCATCATAAATATATTTGCTGCCTCTTTATCCTCAGTGGTGCTGTGTTAGGCACGATTATCTCTACTTTAAGTGGGACACAGTGACTCACACCTCCTAGCACTGAGGAGGCTGAGGAAGAAGGATCATAAGTTTGAGGCTATCTCAGGCTACATAGCAAGATGTTGTCTTGAAACAAATCAATATATATATATATACACACACACACAAAGATTTGCTTGCAAATGTCCAAAGAAGTATTTTCAGAATAGCCCAAAGAGAAGTAGTCCAAATGACCATTTAATAGATAGGCAAATAAGTAGAGCACAGAAATGCAATAGAATACTGTTCAGGAATAAAATGGAACACACTATTGATACAGGCTATGACTTGAATGAACCTCAACAATGTGTTCATGGAAAGAAGCCAGATGGTAAAGTTTATAAAATTTAATATGCAACCAAATAGAAAATGATAGGAAATGTTACACTTCAATATCCATTCATTCAAGTTGGAACTAGAAAAGCATTGAAGGTCATGCCTAGTGTTTGAATGTGAACATGTCTTTAATCTGAATCTTGATTCATTCCCTCCTACTACTACTTTCATCAGAGAGATGGGAAATCACCCACAAGATGTATCTCCCCAACTCCAGAATCCGCTGTCACCATCACATGGATTGGTGTGATTATAAATACCCAGGATTTTCTCAGAGAGCTGATAAAATTCCAAAAATTCCAGGTAGAAGCCACGAGGCTATTCATCACAACAGTACCTGTTTCTGATATAAATGCCAACAAAATGTAAGTGATTTAATAAACAATGGCATATCCAGGTCCACATGGTGTTGTGTAGCTATTCAGATTCAAGCCTTGGGGCCCAGGGAGATAGATCAGCAGATAACATTCTTGCCAGACAAACATGAGGTCTTGAGTTTAGAAAGCCAGCACCCACATAACACTGGGCACTAAAGGCAGCCCACCTATAATTCCAGTGCTCAGGAGGCGCAGGTAAAGGATCCCAGGAGCACCGTGTCTAGCTAGACTAGCTACACCGTGAGTTCTGGGTTCAACAGAGGGGACCTGCCTCAATGAGTATGGTGAAGAGAGATTAAGGAAGACTCCCAACACCAGCCTAGGACATACACAGACAGAGACACACACAGACACCACACACACACACACACACACACACACACACACACATAAGCCCACACATGTGTACATACATTTACAAATGCATTCATACCATATACATACAAAAAAATCTAGTTTGAGCATCATTCAATAATGTAATAAAATGTTTATAACAAAAATTTATATATATCTATACCATGTCTGAATTCTATAAAACAAGTATTTAATATCTACTATGTATACAAAGAAAATGCCATCTAAATGTTAAAAATGATGTGAAAAAAGATTAATGTGATACATTGTTTCCATTTTTTTCTTTTTGCATTAACACCTGCCTATAATTTTCCTTGGTTGTCCTAACTAATGAAATTACTCTATATTTATTCTTTAAATATTTTATTTTATGTGTATGAGTGTATTCCCTGCATATCTGTAAGTGCACCCATGTCATGCAATGCCCATGGACTCAGAAGAAGGCATTGGATCCCCTGGAACTGGACTTAAGGATGGTTGTTGGCTATCAGGTGGGTGCTGGGAATCAAACCTCATTTAATTTAAGAGCCACTGCTCTTAACCACTGAGACATCTCTCCATCCCTGAAATTATTGTGTATTTATAATACTTGTTATGCTTTAATTAAAAACAAAACATGCATTCTAATATTCAATGCCCAAGAGAGGTTTTTTAAAATCAATATAATTTCTAAAATGTTGAATTAAATGTATCCGTGCTTTTCTGTTTTGTGTTGATTTGTTTTGCAGGGCTGGCCATCTAGCATAGGTCTCCTGGATGGACAAGCGCTCTGTCCCTGAGCAAGCTCCCTCCACTGCTCTGAAGGAACATGCTTGTCTCAGGGATGTGTCAAACAAGAGAATTCCAAGTTCAATGTCTAGATGCACCCCTTAGTAAGCAGGTAAACTAGGGGAAGATTTCGTTTCTTTTGTCTCTGTTTCTTAGTACATAAATTGGGACTGATAATAGAACTTTCATATAGGGCTGATGTGAAGATCAAATGAAACTTCAAATATTGGGAGCACCGATTGAGAAAGTTTCTGAAAGGCTTCACAACTGAAATGGGACACAAAAGTCTATGAGAATCTCAGATACTCATAACTTCCAGGAAAAAAAATACATTTTTAGTTGTAAGCCAAAAGCAATCTTGCAATTTGACTCTTCTATGTGATGTGGTCCACCCCTTCCCACAAAGGAGTGCAAAGCAATTGGCAGCTTCTAGTACAGTACCCCCCAAAAGGTCATTTGTCTGGAGCTAGAGAAATACTTCCTGGGTCAATGAGAAAGGTCGGATACCATCGCACCTTCTAATACCTACATTTATTTTTTATTTATTATTTTTTTTGCGTGTGTATGAGTGTATTGCCTGCATGTAAGTACACCTATGTCATGCAATGCCTGTAGAGGACAGAAGAGGGTATGAGATCCCCTGGAACTGCAGTTACAGACAGTTGTTAGCCGCCATTGGGAGCTGGAAATTAAACCCATGTCTTCTGCAAGAACGACCAGTGCTCTTAACCACTGAGTCATCTTTCCAGTCCCATAATACCTACATTTCAAAAAAAAATCATTATGGACTAAATTTGGTGAAGCACTTGAGTGTAGTAAGTTAATTGAAGATAGAAAGGAACATTGCAAAACATGTATCATAGTTTATTTCCTTCCAGTACGAATGTAGATACACATCAACAAATACATAACTGAGGGAAAACTCCTGCCTGCACCTGAGGTACAGGTGTGTCAAGATGGGCCACTTCTCCACTTCTCAATACAGCTATGGTTGGTCTTGGGTGGAACATACCCTTAGGTTACCACACTGTGTCATACATGTGTACTTTCCTATGTAAATGTATTCTGTGTGGTGTGTCATGAAACAGTACAAGTGTAAGTTAGAGTTCTTGAATAAAAGCAATAGAGACCAGGTTGGTAGAGACTCTCAGAATCTTGCAAGGTCATCAGGGCCTGATGCAGCAGTTTGGAGACTGATGTGTGAACTGACGGCTGATATCTAGTAATAAGAGGAATCTGGTCAAGTTACTCCTGCCTGGGCTGAGGGACAGCCCATGGTTTTCCAATGTTTTTAATTCATCGAGTTGGGTTTTGAAATCACAGCAGAGGACATTCACCTCGCTGAATGTTTTCTAAGTCAGTCTGAGTCCAGACAAAGATACTACAAGAGAAGAAAACTCCAGAATTATATTTTTCATAAGCAGAGATGAAAATCCTCAATTAAATATTAGCAAAGACAATCCAATAAGGTATAAAATAATTGCATATCACAATAAAATTGGATTTATGCCAGATTGGCAAGGCTTGTTCAATATTTGAAAATCAATTAATATAATCTACCATATTAGCAGGCTAAAGATAATATTTTTGTTATAATTGATGAATGTGCATTGACATATCATTTTCTTCCATAAAAATGACATTATCATTATCAATTCATATAGGAAAAAAATCCACCAAAATCAAATAGTCAATCACATGTCACAACTCTTAAAGTATTAAGAAATACTGGAAAATCCCTCTTCTTTATAAAGACTATCTTTAAAAAGACTCTACTGAGAGCATATTTAGTGATGAGAAGCTAGGGGCTGTCCTGATGAGGTAAGGAACAAAGCAAGAGACACCCCTCTCAATGCTACTTTTCAACATCATCCTGAAAATCCTTCCTAATGGAATAAGACAAGAAAAAGGAAATAAAGAGTATGCAGTTTGGTAAAAGACAAATCAAAGTGCCTTTCTTGTAAATGACATGGTTATTTGTGCAGGGAATCCAACAGAACTGACCAAAAAAGATGTCTGGAACTAATAAAAGATCATTACCAAATTGTATTCTTGCTGAATAGAAGATTCATACATCATCTATTAATTTATAGTGTATACAAACAAACAATGGCCAATGAAACATGTGCATAAGTCTTCTCTCCTCCAGAAGTCTATATAACATGATCTGACACTGAAAGATCTCTACAATGAAAACTTTAAGAGACTCAAGAAAGAAATTAAGAAAGACACTGTGTTCCCATGCTCATGAATGAGAAGAATTAATATTATGAAAATGGGTGTCCCACCAAAAGCAATCTACAGGACCAAGGAAGCCGAAGAGTGCAAGTGGGGAGGGCCTCAAGGACAAGAAAGGGGTCATCAAGACTTTTCAAGGAGGAAGGGACTCAGAAATGAAGCCCCGATCTTGCCTGTACATAGTGACCTCAGTCATTAAAATAAAACGAGCCTTTGTTTTAAAAAGTTCCAGGCATAGAAAAAAAAAATCTTAAAATTTATATTGATGCACAAAACACCAAAGATTGCCAAAGGAATCCTGAACAACTGAGGTCTGTGGGCAGCACCTCCCCACCTAATTTCAAACTATACTACTGAGCTATAGAAATGCTTTAAAAGGTGCTACTGGCACAAAAGCAGACACGGAGATTAACGGAATTGAATAGAAGATCCAGATTTTAAGTCCACACAATGCTAGCTACCTGATTTTGACAAAGTTGCTAGAAATACACATTGGAGAAGACAGTATCTTTTCTCCTTGCCTTTTTCCAGCCATCACCCAAGCCTCACCTGCTCTTGTTGCCAATTTATCCTCCTCACTGAGTGGAACCCTGAGAATACTTCTAAAAGCCTAGACTCTTCCCTCCCTCTTTTCAAATTCTCTTCTGCCATCCATCCGCCACCACGCTCACCCAGTTCCGCCCTCACCCCACCACTTACTCACCTTATTTGATGGTTGCATTTTATGCAAAGAATGTATTCCTGGAGACACCATCTCATATAATTCAAAACTTACATATTTCAAGCCTATCTTTCCCACAGGACTGAATATAAAGTGTGTGCGGGAGGGAGAACGTAATCTTAAAGTGCATAAATCTGCAAACGTTGATACATATATTTGCTTTCAGGCTGCTTTTTATTTTCCCTGTATTTTCTCTAATATTTTGAAGTGCTCTCTCTTAAATTAAAAGTACAGAGCATTATGGTGGCTATTTGGCCTTCTCACTAGAGATTTAGCACATCTAAGTTCTGTTCCAAAGCCCCTGAGCTTCCTGAGTGTTTTACAGCTCTCCACTTGATGAACTCTTGGGTGACCTTGTTACAACATTATAGGTAGGACAGAAGGAAGATTTTTAAATTATAATAGCAGCAAATGTTAAAATAACAGTGAGAAACCATCAGATCACTCATAGCTGTTCCCACGCATATAAATAGTGCTGGCTCACTGGGCACTCATGAAAGATGATGGAGGGCAAGGTGACCAGTCTAAACAAAACACCTCACCTGCCCTGATAGCGTGGGATCCTGGTTGAAGGTTACTGAATTGGAGGAAAATCAAACTGTTTCCAATTTTTAACATAAAATGAAACTGTTAATACTTTAGATAACAGCTATATAATAATTTTACATAACCCCAACAAAATAAACCATATAGGAAGAAAATATCCTGTTTCCTAACTTAGGATCTTCAGGCTTCTACCTACATCTCCAGCTTGATCTTCCCTTCCCTTCCTCCCCAACCACACTGACACCCCTTTTTTGTCTACTCTAGCACATTTTTAAAATCAGTTTAAAATCGATTTAGAAAGTTACTTTGAAGTTACTGCAAATAAGCAAAAATAAATAAATTCATTGATAGTTGAATCCACAGAAGTAATTGCTGTTCCTATTTGAGCTTGCTGTGGCTGGAGAAATGGCTCAGTGGTTAAGAGCACTTGCTCCTCTCACAGAGGACCTGGATTCAATTCCCAGCACTTATATGGTGGCTAACAACCATCTGTAACTCCAGTTCCAGGGGATTCAGGACCTTCTTCTGGCCACCCTGGGCACTGCATGCACATGATGCATTTACAAACATGCAGGAAAAACACTCTGACACATAAAATATTTTAAATATTTGAACTTGGGGCAGGAGAGATGGCTCAGTGGTTAAGAGCCCTGACTGCTCTTGCAGAGGACCCAGATTCGATCCCAGCACTCACACGGTGGCTAACAACAGTTCTTCACTCCAGTTCCAGGGGATCTAACACCCTCTTCTGACCTCTGCAGCATTGTATACCACAGGTATACTCACATACATGCGGGAAATACACTAATACAAATAAAATAATAAACTATTAATATATATATTCAAACTTGCATACTTGATCTATGTACATGTATAAAGAAACTGGAGTGTGCCAATGTACTCACATGTGATTTTTTAAAATTTTATTTTATTATCATTAATTTTTTTTGGCCTTTTCAAGACAGGGTCTCCCTGTAGCCCCAGCTGTCCTGGAACTCACTATGTAGACCAGGCTGGCCTTAAACTCACAGAGATCCGCCTGCCTCTGCCTCCCAAGTGCTGTGATTAAAAGCATGCGCCACCACCATCGAAAAGTAAGCTGATAGACACATTTTACTTGCAGCCCTAATATAAGACATTTCCTTGTCCATCTGCAGATGTGTGTGTGTGTGTGTGTGTGTGTGTGTGTGTGTGTGTGTGCGTGTGTTGTTCAGTTTTTGACAGATGCCTCTCACCTTCGGTTGAGTGCATTCTGGATATATCAGTACCCTTGTAGGGACTCCATCTATTCTGGTTAAACAAATATTAAACGTGACATTGAAGTTTTCCTCTTATCATCCAATACTAAGTGGCAAGGTCATTGATAAATACACACAGTGGGACTCATTTGTGAGATAATTGCCTCTTCCCTCAGCTCTGCTTCTATATCTTCTGAGTGAGGTTGTCACCATTTTACAACAACTTTCCCCTAAAATTCTTTCTTTTTTCAGCATAAAATTCATACATATGCTGCTTTATAACAAACTCCCAAACAAGGAAGTATAACTGACAGAATAATGACAATTCTCCATCTCTCTCCTCCAGAAATATCTGGCAATCTGTTAAGGGATATTTAACCCATTAAGGAATAGATCCGTTGGTTTATCTAAGTCATTGACATATACAAAATGAAAAGTTAATTAACAAACATTTCCATCTAAGAGTTTAGGTGTGACAAATAGTCCCAACAATTACTGTGGAAATGGCATTAGCATTTATTGTGTTCCTCTTTGGGATGCTCCCACTGGCAGAGGGGATACCAGTTTTTAAATTAGAGGTGCTTTCCCGAGGTGTTGACTACTACTGCAGGCTCTCAGTAAGAGGAGATTATTGCTTTTTCAGGGTAAAGAAAGGAGGGACACAAGGGAAGAAAGAAAGAAAGAAAGAAAGAAAGAAAGAAAGAAAGGAAGGAAGGAAGGAAGGAAGGAAGGAAGGAAGGGAAAGAAAGAAAGAAAGAAAGAAAGAAAGAAAGAAAGAAAGAAAGAAAGAAAGAAAGAAAGAAAGAAAGAAAGAAAGAAAGAAAGAAAGAAAGAAAGAAAGAAAGAAAGAAAGAAAGAAAGAAAGAGAAAGGGGATGAGTGCAAATAAATAACCTTTTCTTACAGGCTCATTCAAATGGAAGGGGTCACTACCTCGACGTCACCCCTCTCCTCTCCCACACCATGATTAATGGAATTCTTCTTTTCTTTTTTTTTTTTAATTTTATTTATTTTTGTATGTGTATGAATGTACTGTCTGCATGCAAGTTTGTGCACCCGTGTCGTGCAATGCCGCGGAGGTCAGAAGAGGGTGTCAGATTCCCCTAGAACTGGAGTTCTCCTGGAATTGGAGATTCAGACGGTTCTCTGCAGCCATGTGGGTGCTGGGGATCGAACCCGGGTCCTCTGTAAGAGAAGTCGGCACTCTTAACAGCTAGGCCATCTCTCCAGCCCGGAATTCTTCTTTTCAATGGCAGCTTCCGGCCAGCTTACTTTCAAGTTATTATAAATACCCAGTTCCTTTCCTTGGATTTTTTTGGAGAGCATGCCTAGAAGCTACAAGTGACAGGGAACAAGAAATCCGATTTTGCCTAGATAGTTACAATCCAATCGGGGTTCGCCGTGGAGAGCCCAACACTAACTGTGATGGTTAGTTTTTGATTGTTAGCTTGACACAGCCTAGAGTTATTGAGAAGAGAGTCCGGATGAGATATTGCCTAGGTCAGGTTGGCCCGTGGGGATGGCAGTGAGGGATTTTCTTAATTATGTTAATTGATGTGGGAAGCCTCACTCCGAATACGGGCAGCAGCCACCGTTCTTGGAGCCTGGGATACTGGGCAGCAGGAGAGTGAAGAAAATGAGCTGAGTACAAGCATGCGTGCGTTCATTCTGTCTTCTTAACTCTGGATGTGACTCACTTCAAGTTTCTCCTGCCAAGACTTCCTCACAGTAATTGATTGTACCCTTGAATTGTGTGCTAAAATAAACTCCTTCTCCCCTAAGTTGCTTTTGTCAGGGTATTTTTGAAACAATAGTAAAGAAACTAGAACTCCAACTTAGGCACTAATCACATCCCTGTCTCATATGAATGGTCAATACATCCACGTGCCTAAGGCTCTCCCCTCTCCCATCCGGAAGTTCTTACTCAAATGTCGATAGAATGAAGGTAACAAGGGAGCTGGAGAGATGATGGCTCAGCAGCTAAGAGCACTGCCCACTCTTGCAGAGGACCGAGATTCGATTCCTAGCACCCACATGGCAGCTAACAACCACCTGTAATTCCAGAAAATCTGACACCTTCTTCTGACTCCTCAGGCATTGCACCTACACACATGCAGCCAATACACTCATGCACACAAAATACACATAAACATCAAATATACTCATGCACATAAAAATAATAAAAATATTTTTAAAAAAACAATAAAAATGATGATAAACAAAAAACCTACATCTTTTTCTGAAAGCTGACAGAGGAAATATTGTGGTCCCACCAACCAATCCTCGGGACAATAGTACAAAACTAACAGCTGCCCGTTTGGAGTAAAAGTACATTAGTTTTCTCCATCATTTTTCCATTCCGTTTTTTTTTTTTTTTCCTTCCTGGAAGTATTAAACATCTTTAGAGTTTGTCCTATTTCCTTATTGATCAAATTATTTTGAAAGTACCTATCCTAGGTTAAAGGACTTGACAAAGTCCTTTGAAGGGAAATGATGTTTGGTGCTTGTAAGGCAGGAGTCAATTAACACTCACACCAAATGGTGCAGAAGCCATCTGACTTCTGAGACTTAAGCCCTTCCTCCCAAATGAACCTGCTTCCAAGAAACAACACAGAAGTCCACAGGATTGTGACCTCCAGACCCTGTTCTTTCTTCCAAGACTTCCATGCCATTATTTTCCAAAACTGAGACTCGCCACACACCAGGATTTGATGGAGACTCAACAATTCAATAGAACCCAGAAGGCAATTACACCACAAGTCACCTCTTACCACCTTAACCAAATGCCAGGTTCCTAATGCCATGTGGCATGGATTCTCTTCCAGTCCTACAGAACTGATTCGCTACTGTACCTATGCTGTCCTGGGCAAAATCATCTTTCATGAAATATATCATGAAATACATGCTTTGCTCTGAAAATGTATGGCTGTAATATTTCTGTTGCTTTAATGATATATTGATGTAATACATTATCAGAGCAAGGACAACTCATAAAACACGGGAAGAATGGTACCACTCAGAAATTGAAGGATTTAAGAATAGAGTCATTAGAATTACAGGATAATAGCCAATATGCAACTGTGAAAACTATAATCTTTGTCCGCTTTCTGCAGTTAAATATACGCCTCCCCACTCATACCTAGAGACCAGAGTCCCTAAAACATTGGCTGCTGCATTATTTCATAAACTCTTTATACATACTGACAATGTCTCCAGTGAACCTTGGGTCACTGCAAGCTCATTGTATCCAGTTACATTGTTTTTACCAGAAAGTCCTCTTTGTTTACCCCTGAACCATAGGAAACCAAGTAACATTGACCTCTGGACAGTCAGAACACCATATCATCTCTCATTACAATAATCCGAACTATAGTCATTGCTCACCATTAATTATTGCCAAGGCTATAGCGCTTTCTTGCTACTTGACAGTTGATCTTCATCCTATCATTAACCTTAGGTCAATTTAATCCCAACCTCCATTTTCTGCACTATACAAACAATTTATTTTTGCATTTTTCAGCCATACAAAGACAAACAATGTCAGACTCTCCACATGGTTTTATGTGTTACAATGATTAAACATTTTTAAAGACATTCAGACATCAAAGTTCAGAAAGCATTTTAAACAATGAGATTCCAGAAATAAGATGTCAACACAGTTTATTTTCCTGGAAGACAATCTTTTAAGGAAGGACTCAGAGGTGTACAAGTACAGGAATCAAAATACACTCCATTTTAGGATTATTCTTTCTGTACAAGCCAAGAAGATTTATAGGCAGTACTAAGTACACAAATTCTCCACTGTGGTCTAAAATATTAAACACTTAATGTTCTTCAAGCCATGAGAGAGAACTTCAGACAAACTTATCTGCCTGTAAGGTTTTCTTTTCTTCCTAGAAATCAAAAGTATGAACATATAGGAGAAAAGAAGCTAGAATTCCTGCTGAGAAATTTATTTGGTGTTTTCTATTCTTCTTGACCTTATGCTTATATGAAATGCCAGAAACAACAGTTTGACACAGCAAGAGCTGTTGAAACAATAGTGCTTAATGTGTTGAACCGAAGAGAAAGCCAGCCTTGTAAATGTAATCACATCCAATTTCAAGTTCGAGAAATCCTTTGTAGAACTTTGTTAAGCTCTTCTCTGCTAAACATAAGCTGAAGAAAGTGTTAATTTAAAAAATCTAGAAAACAAGCATTTCATAAACAAAGAGCTGTTTATACATCCATAAACCAAATGTTGTATTGAATAATGATTAAAAATCAAAATAGTAAGAAATACAATAAACATAAAAGAAAAAAAATCCTGCCTTTATGCTCTGATAGACCTTTACTTGGATTGTATTATGTACATGCTTTACTAAACAATTAAGAGAAAAATGTAATGTTACAATTGGACATTGTGACAGAGTCATGACATTAAGTGAAAATATTTAACAAATTTTCAGGCTACACATTGGCCCTTCTCAGTCTCTTTCTATATACACCATAAAGGAAAAACTGAAATACCTCACCCTTCACAGGAAAAATTAAGGTATTTACCTTTCCCAAAACCATTTACTTAAGATTAAGAGGATATATGGCACATTCCTCTAGAAAATTGATTTTTGTCTATGTAATTTTCCACTTTGTGTCATTGCTTCTAGCTTACTCTTGGAGCAGAATGTGGAGTTGAGGGTCCTTTGCATACATAGGTACATTAAGGTTAGATGTTTTTCCATCTGCTTTGAAGAAGTGACTTTCAGAGCCATTTCCCCTTTGCCTCCGTGCCTCAGAGCAGTTCCCAGGGAAAGCTCTGGAGTCATCCTCTGTCCTTTGATTATCAGAAATCTCAAGGACAGTTGGCCTGGGCCTGTGTACTAATGCCAACTGCTTTCTCACTTCCAGGAAAGAACGGTCCATGGAGGAGATGAAAGTTCCCCTTTGTTGCCAAACTTAGGAATTGACTGCAAAGCAGGTAGACAGTAGGAAGTCTTACTGCCGTCCTGGAAGACCGCTGTTCAGTGTCATGACCTCAAAGTCAGATCTGCCCTGTCTTCTGTGGGAACCAGAGACACAGGGATGCAATGCCAAAGCTTCCCAGAACCCTCCACAGCCTGCAGCAGGCAGATAAACCCACAGTGACTCTTTAGCCTTAGGGGAAAAGAACATTACATACTCAGGCCTCAAACTGGCTGGAGGCCAGAACAGTCATCTTGTCATTCTATCCTAGAAAATAAAAATTTTAGCAGGAAATGTTGAAAAATTAGTTCAGATTATAGTGTAAGACTGGAGTACAAATCCATTAGTTCATCTTGCTGAAGATTTTTGTCAAGGGCAGATTAGAAATCTCTACTTTGCCCCCCAAACACACAAAATTACTGTCTACCTTTCCCTTCCCCCCAAGTTTTCCTCCACCCCCAAAACTTTAATTTGACTTTATACAGCACAAAAGTAGAGGATTCTGGGTAATAAAAGAGAATACATGCATGAGACCTACAGTGGCCTCCAGTAGAATACTATTTAGCATGGATCATGTGAACCTCCCAACTTCAGCTGGCCAGTCCCACGGCAGATGTTGTTAAAGATGCATTAAGATCCCAGAAGCCTAACAAAAAATTCTAGGTTCAATGAATACTGAATCTTTAGGTTATTTTAAGTAATTTCACAGTGAAATGCTGACTTCCACCAAATGAAGAATTTCCTTCCACATTGTGTTTATAAATGTCTAAATTCAACATGTCAAGTAAAAACATCTTGTCCGTATAAGAATCTGCATATCCTCAAAGGAAGGGGACTTCTCATTCCTGACCAACTGTGGTAAACATCGGTGGCCTACCTGGGCTGTCTACAAGGAGGAGACTCTTGGCATTCTCTAGGTCCTACCACTGCCTTAGGAACAACCATTCTGAAGTAAACATGGAATGAGCTACAACTTCATACAGGTTGACAGGATGAGCAATGACATATTGTCTCCAAGATGGAGGACCACCTTCCACAGAATCAAGAAGGAAACATCGGGCAAGTCACACCTCTTACCGTTCTTGTCCCCGACCAACTATTAAGAGGCCTCAGTCTTCAGAGACTGTGTTAACTGCAGCTCCATCAGAGCAGCTCACTGTAAGTGGAATGTCACAGGAACGGAAAAAGGAAATACCAAGGCTGTGGCTATAGCTCGGTGTGGAGAGTGTTTACCCAGCATCCATGAGGCCATGACGTGAGCCTCAGTACCAGGCATGATGGCGCGCCCTGGAATCCTAGCACTCAGGGGTGGAGACGGAGGATCTGAAGAGGCAGGCCTGGGATACATGAAACACTGTCTCAAATACAGAGAGAGAGAGAGAGAGAGAGAGAGAGAGAGAGAGAGAGAGAGAGAGAATGGTATGCATGCACAATGAAGTTTCATTGAGCCATAAAGTAGAAGAAAATTATGTTATTGCAAGAAAATGAATGGAACCAGAGATCATCATGTTAAGGGAAATAAGCCAGACTCAGAAATATCTCATTTTTTTCTCTCAGAGGTAAAAATAGCTAGATTTAAAAGAAAACATCATGATAAAAGGCGGACAATTTGGCAAGAGGAAGGGAGCCATCAGGAGTAAGGGGACAAGACAGGGTCACTGGGAGTTATGAGTAAAATACATTAGATTTACATGTAAGGAGAGCGTCGTAAAATACATTAGATTTACATGTAAGTAGACTGTCGTAAAATACATTAGATTTACATGTAAGGAGACTGTCGTAAAGTAGGTGAGGCATGGGTACAGAAAGAGTTCTTAGGCCTGGAACACTGAAAACATGCCCCACGGAAGACAGCGAGTGTTGACAGAAGACTGAGTTCTGGTCCTCAAGAGTGTGGCTGATATGAGCTGCCCTAGGAAAATTCTGGGATGAAAATCATATTCTAGAGTGGACAACAAAACCCCACACTTCTCATCATGCCTTTCCTCTAAGTCTGCCTTCAGCCGCCACCTCCCAATATGCATACGATAAGCCTGTATTCACAAGCCAACTTGAACAGAAAACTCCATTTTCACAGCCTGCATTAGGCCACACAAATCCCGTGTGCAAATGTTGTTCTAGTTATCTAAGCATAAAGCTGATGGGCTGCACACAGATGAACAGAAAAGCATGAAAGAGCATGCTACAAAGAGTAAATCATATATAAAGCAATCTTCTAGGCAGGTTTTCACTGAATGTCAACTATGGAACCCATTCACATAAGCTGCAAACCAAATTCGAGGTAAAACTCTTGATCTACTAAAGTTCTTCATAAACTTTTCCAAATTGTTTTCTAAAAGGATTCTGATAATTGGACCTCCTACCTTACAGCAATATCAGAAGATTCATACTTCATCGTATGTGATAAAATCAATAAAAATCTTAAGTAAAAAGAAATTTTCCAGTGATACATACCTTTAATTCCAGTACTTGGGAAGCAGACAAAGGTGAATCTCTTTGAGTGCAGTGCTAGCCTGGTATACATAGTAAGTTTGGGCAAGCCAGAGCTATATAGTGAGACTCTGTCTCCAAAAAAAAGGGTCGCACACATCTTATATTACTTAAGTCCAGGAGATCATGATGTCAAGTCTTTGCTATAGATGGCAGAGAGTCTACATGACAGGCCACTTGAGACTGAAGCCCAAAGACTTAAAACAATAGGCACAATTGAGGTGGGCAAGAGACACATAGTTAGGATCATTTTCAAATATCCCCTTTTGCTTAAAAAATTCGCATTCCATTTATAATTCTCATGAAAAGACAGTCCCTATCTCTCTTCCCATATTAGGTGACTCTGGCTCCATCTGAGGCCTGTCAAGTGAGTTGATAAGCCCATGTTTACTAGACAACCCAAATTCCACAGCCAAACCCACAGAGAGGGTTAACTGGAAGCTGATCCAGGAATTCAAGCTCGGTTGATTAGTGCATAATTAGGACACTTTAGGAATAAGCCTATTCACTATGGTCATTCTGCTTATAGAGTTCAAAGCTGGCTTTACGGGGAGCAAAAGTTGTGGGTTGTACCTAGGGAGGGTGGCAGAAGAAGAGCCTGCAGAGATGAACTGAGGACAGTACAGGAGATTTTGATTTTTTTCCTTTATTTATTTATTTATTTATTTATTTATTTATTTTTATTATTATTCATTTATATATACATTTTTTAATCAAATCTAGACCATGTCCCACCCCTCCAGAGCTCATGCATTCTGCCAAACATGCTATTCATCTCTTTTTCAGTCATTCTCAATATTCTCCATGGGGAAGTTGACTGTTTTTAGCAGAAGTTCACTGTTTCAGTCAGTTCTTTGATGCAGTCCTTTCTGTTGTTGTTGTTGTTGTTGTTGTTGTTGTTGTTGTTTCCAAGATGCATCACTCCCAACTGCTTTGGACAAAAGCTCAAGGGGTCATGCACAGGAAATACTTACAACTGGGTAATTGGCACTAGCATCCACAGATGAGGGATACCATTCATCGTTTGTTTTTCTGGGACTGTGTTACTTCACTCAGCATGATGTCCTCTAGCTCCAGCCATTTTCCTGCAAAGCTCATGATGTCATCTTTCTTTACTGCTGCATAGAACTCCATTGTGTAGATGTACCTCCATTTTTTCTCTAATCCAACTCATCAGTTGAGGGGCATTTGGGTGTTCCAGCTCTTTTGCTATGCGAAAGACTAGCTGAAATAACATGGGCCGTTGCATCATTCTCTTGGTGGGTGGGGTGAGTCTTGTGGGTAACTAGCCTAGGAGTGGTATGGCTGGGTCGGGATGAGCAAGTTAATTCCAAGATCTTCCAAGGTTGCTCCACCACTGACTTTCCATAGTGCTGTACGAGTTTACACTTCCCACAGCAGTGGTGAGTGTTCCCCCTTTTTCCCCACAACCGTCTTCCAGCACTTGTATCATTTGTTTTCTTGATCCTAGCCAGTCTTATTGGAGTAAGATGATATCTTTAAAGTGGGTTTGATTTGGCATTTTCCTTAATGATTAGTGGATGTTGAACACTCTTGAGGTTGTTTCCAGACATCTCTAACTCCTCTCACTTGTGAAGTCTTTGTCCAGCTCTTTTTTCCATCTATGAGTGGGTCATTTTTTTGTTTTCTTTCTTCTTGTTTTGATTAGTTTATATATTCTTGAGATCAGTGCTTTGCCAGATGTATATGTGGTGTTGAAGGTTTCCTCCACTCTTTGGGATTTTTCTTCACTTCCTCAATTGTTCTTTTTATGTTACAGAAGCTTCTGAGTTTAATGATGGGTCCCATTTGTCAATTTTCGACCTTAATTCTTGTGCCGCTCCTGGTTTCTGATTTAGGAAGTCTTTCACAATGCCTATGTCTTGTAGTTTGCTTTGCCAACTTTTTCTTCTATCGCCTCCAGAGTTTGGGGGTTCACATTAAGGTCTTTATCATCTTGGAAGTTGACTTTTGTACTGGTGCCCGAGGGGGTAGGGGTTTTTTAATTTATTCTTTTTTTTTTTTTTTTTTTTTTTTTTTTTTTTGGTCTTTTTGAGGACAGATCTCCCTGTAAGCCCCAGCTGTCCTGGAACTCACTCTGTAGACCAGGCTGGCCTTGAAAACATCCAAAGAATGTCCGCCCTGCCTCGACTCCCAAGTTGTATGGCTTAAAGGCTGTGAATTTTATTCTTTCTACAAGTGGTGATCCAGTTTTGCCAACACCACTTGCTGAAGTGCTGTCTTTGCTCCCTTGTGTCCTCTTGGCCATCCTTTGTCAAAATATGAGGTGGCCCTGAAATTGTATGTGCTCAGATTTTTGGACGCTTCATCTTTCAGTTTTGTTCCATTGGTCAACAGGTCGTTTTTGTGCCAGTACCAGACTTATTTGTTATGACTATAGCCCTTGTAGTATAGTTTTGAAGTCTGGTATAGAGATAACCCCCTGTGTAGCTCTTTGCAATCAGGGTTGTTTGGCTATTCGGGGTCTTCTTTTTTCTTAAATGAATTAAGCACTTTTTGATCCCCAAGCCATGAAGAATACGGTGTGGGGATGTTGAGGTTGGCATGAGTTACATTAAATCTATACAAGAGGTCGTCGGTAGAAAGGGGCTGGAGAGAGGGGCTCTAGGGTTAAGGCATGCCGAACGCTCTCGTGGCATGAGAGGCCGGTGGTTTTAGTCCCCAGCACCCTACATGGCTGGCTGAGAAACCTCGGTTCTGTTTAATCCCTTACTTCCATTCAGAGGAAACTCAAGTTCCACAGGGGAATCTGACGCACCACTCTCCTGGACTCCACAGATTTGATGACATGGGGCACAAAACTACATGACGACAGTCAGCCATTCACACATAAAAAATAAATAAAATTAAAAAAAAAAACAATAGTTTTTTTTTAGGTTGGTTTTTTTTACAGCAGTTGACAATTTTAGCGCCCCTATCCAGTGAGCAGGGGAGGTTTTTCATCTTCTGAGGTCTCTCTTCAAATTTTTTTATTTTCAAAGGTTTTAAAATTTTTGTTTTTTTAGGATCTATTGGTTTTAAAATATTGTTCATGTGTTGCTATAGGTATTTTTATTGCTTTTTGAGGTACTGTGAGTGGCATGGTCTCTTTGAAGTCTTTCTCCAGTTGCTTGTTCTTGGTGTAAAGAAAGGCCATTGATTTTTTTGGTTTAATTGTATCCTGCCCCACCACTTTGCCGAAGCTGTTAATCATTTCTAGGAGTTTTCTTGGTGGAGGGTTTTTTAGCATCCCTTAAGTCAACAATTCATATCATCAGCAAAAGGGTTAGTTTGTATTCCTCTTTTCCAATTAATACTCCTTTAATTTCCTTTCTCTTCTTATTCGCTCTTGCCGAGAGTGTTTCCAAAGCAATACCTATAAGAGGAGTGGTGACAGGGGCAGCTCTTGGCCAAAGTTCCTACCTTTAAAGGGATGCTTCTTGTCATTTCCCATTTAGGATGGAATATTGGCTGTGGGTTTCCTGTATGCGGCTTTGATTACATTGCAGGAAAGATCCCTCCAATCCAAGTTCCTTCTAGGACTTAAGCATGAGGGATGCTGGATTTCTGTCCAGGTTTGTTCAGGCATCAATTGAGATGATGGTGTGGTTTTTATTCTTTATTCCATATTTGTGTTTGATGATGGTTATTGATTTTACGAATGTTGAAAACCATCCCTGCATCCTTGGTATGACTCAAATTGGTCATGATGGATGATTTCTTGATGTGGTCTGTATGCATTTGCAAGTATCCGTGTTTAGAATTTTGGCCATTTGTGTTTCATTAGGGAGATGGCGTCTATAATCTCCTTTTTTGAGTTGTATCTTTGCTGGTTTTAGTATATAGAATGATGTGCTGCTTATAGAAGGAATTTTTGGAGAATTCCCTCTGTTGATTTGTATTCCTTCTAAGAAATTTCAGTAATCATTGGTTTGTAGGCTCTTTTTGAATGTTTTCATAGAATTTCTGCGTGAAACCATCTGGGCTTTGCGGCTTTTTTTTTAGGTTGGGGTTAGGTTCTTATTACCTCTTCCATTTCTTCATGTGTTTGGGTCTGTTTAGCTGTGTGGATATCTCGTCTTTGTTGAGCTTTGGTGATTCCTTCAGGATTTCAGATATTCATCCCTTTTCTTCTAGGTTTTCAAAAACTTGGTAGCGTATAGGTTTTTTAAAGTATTCCCATATCGATTTTCTGGATCTTTTCCTTGTCGTTGTGATTATTTCCCTTTTCTCATGGATTGTATTATTTGGATGTTGTTCCTTCTTTCCTTTGGTTAACTGGGCTAGGTAGGTCTGTCTATTCTTGTTTGTTCTCTCAAAGAGCAACCTTTTGGATTCAAGTTGATTTTTTTGTATGGTTTTTTTTGTTTCTATTTCTTGATTTCTGCTCTGATTTTTGTCTATTTATTCCTGGTCCTGTTTGTGCTTGTTAGTGTTCTATCTGTTGTTGCCTCTCAAAGTGCTTTTAAGCTGTAGTGTTAGATCATTCCACTTGTGCTCTTCTGCTTTTTCGTAATGTAGCACCCTCCCAAGGGCTATTAAACTTCCCTTCTTAGGACTGCTTTCAATACCCATAGGTTTTATTTTTGTTTATTTCATTGATTCACTTCGATATTTTTCTTGGGTAATGTTTTATTTCTTACTTATCTCTCTGAACCATATTATTCAAGGTGTGTTGTTTAGTCTCATGTGTTCTTCGTAGGCGTACGGCTTGTCCTGGTGTTGATGGTTGAGCTTTTTGCCTAGTGGTCTGAATAGAATGCATGAAATTATTTCCAATCTTTTTGTATTTGTGGAGTTTTCTTCTGGTGTCCGCAGTATGTGGTCGATTTGGAGAATATTCGTGGGGGCTGCTAGAAGAAAGTGTATTCTCTGGTATGAGTGGAATTCTGGTAGAATCTATAGAGATCCATTGGTTACATATCAGTTCAGTCTCTAGATTGTCTTCTGCTTTATTCTTTGTCCTGTTGACCTATCCAAAGGACTCAGTGTGGTATTGAAGTCTCCCCTACTATGAGTGTACTGGGTGTTAGTCCTGTGTGTTTTGGTCCTGGGAGAATTGTCTTTATAAAGTTTGGTTTGCATACGATGTTGGGGCAATTACATTCATAATGTGAAAATCTTCTTGGCGATATTGTTCCTTTGATTTAAAAATATAATGGCCTTCGTTTGTCTTCTTTCTGAATTTTCTTTTACTTTGGAAGTTTATTTTGTCTGATATTAAAATAGCAACACCTGCTTTCCCTTTGTACATTTGCTTGAATATATTTTTTCCAATCCTTTCTGTCCTAGTTGTCGTCCCATTGCTGTGACAAACCACTCTGACCAACACCAACTTGGGGAGGAACAGGGTTTATTTAGCTTACATCTCCTGTCACAGTTCATCACTTAGCGGACCCAGCCAGGAACTCAGGGAGGAAATGGAGGCGAGGAGCTGAAGCACAGGGCCATGGAGGAATGCTGTCCACTGGCTTCCTCTTACTGCTTGCCTGCTCGATGGCTATGCCCAGCCTTGCCCTCTCTTTACTTACAAACAACCTGCCCAGGGGCGCCACTCATTGTGGGCTGGGGCCTTCCACACTGCTCGACCATCAGACAAAGTACTCCACATGATGTGGCACAGGCCCAATCCAATGAGTCACTTCCTGCAGGTTGAGGCGCCCTCAACCCAGGTGTGTAAGTTGACACTAAAGCTATCCAGCACATATTGGACCCTGTCAACTGGACACCACAAAACACATCACTATTAAAACACCACTTTTCCAGTTCATTTCTCCCCAATATGATGTTAACTAATTCACAACCTAAGACAGTACATCCTTAAGCCCCACAGTCCTTAAAAATGTCCAACACGGCTTAAAAAAGTCCAGTCTATTAAAGTCTCTCTAATCTGTGGGCTGCTGAATCCAGAAAACAATGTACTTTCTTAATTTCAAAGGGACGACTCAGGCAACTCTCAAACAAAAACTTAAGTCCAGCAAGCGAGCTCAAGGCTGCGAACCGTGGGAATTCACTCACGATACTTCTGGCCTCCAAAGGGTCTGGCAGCTCCCCTCTACGAACTCTGCACGTCCGTGGCACCCACTCATTGCCCTCGCAGGCCAGGCGTATCCATCTACACACCCGGTGCTCTTTGGTGGTCGTTTCTCCAGGGATACCGGACATCTCCAAAAAGCCTGGTGGATCGTACCATGACAACTGACGAGCCTGCACCTTCACCATGGTCTCTTCTGACCTCTCCCTGGTGTCAAAGCTCAGCTTCTCTCCATGACCCCTGCAACCTGGGTCTTCACGCAACTGAGTGTGCACTTCCACCAATGGCTTTTCTGACTTCAAGTGCCAAGCTGGCTGCTCTCTGTGACTTCCCCTCAAATTTCAAACACCGGGAACCATATAGGAGACTCTTACCGTACCAAGTCCTGGCCTCTGGCCCGAACGAGGAGGCCCAGGACCTTTTCGGGTCACCAGCTCTGATGTTGCTGACCTGAGTATTTCTTCCAGAAGTTTCACCCATATGATGTGGTGTTCTTGTTACTTACCAGCTTGATTTTCCAGACCCAGCTAACCAGTCAAACTGCCCCAGTACCACCAAAAGTTTCACTTCAGGTTCTGTTCTTCTCGTTGTTATTACAGCTGTTTCCACACAGCCCAGCTGACCAGAATCCCACAGATTAACAAGTCCTGTGATCTCTGCTCTCCTTTGAAACTGAAACTTCACAAGCCAGGCCTTCCATCTTTCCTACACTCCTTTCAGCCAAAACTGCTCCAGGCTCCACAGCAACAATCTTTGGCATTCAAGTGATCTACCAGTCCAAAGTGCCAACGCCTCCACAATCCTCCGCCAAAACACAGAGGTCAGGCTTCTGTCAAGCTTTAATACCCCATCTTCTGGTACCATTTCTGTCCTGCGTTTGTCTTCCATTGCTGTGACAAACACTCTGACAACACCAACTGGGGGAGGGGAAGGAAAGGGTTTGATTCAGCTTAACATCTCCTGGGTCACAGTCCATCACTTAGGGAACCAAGACAGGAACTAGGGCCGGACCTGGAGGCAGGAGCTGAAGCACCGGCCATGGAGGAGGACTGTTCACTGGTTGCTCTCTACTGGCTTGCTCGCTCGTGGCTTCTGGCCAGCCTGCCTTCGTATTACCATACATTAACTACCTGCCCCGGGTGGCACCTACTCATTGTGGGGGGGCCCTTCCACACTGTCATCGACCAAATCCGAAGACCAATACTCCACCAGATGTGGCGCACAGGCCAATCCAATGGAGTCATTCCTTAATTGAGGTCCCTTCATCCCAGGTTGTGTCAAAGATGGACACTAAACTATCAGCACAATTTACTTTAAGGTGGTGCCTGTCCATTGAAGGTAAGCATGTGTTTCTTAGTAGGCCAGATATCAATGGATTCTGTTTCCTAACCAGTCTCCCAGCTATGTCTTTTGATTGGGGAATTTCTAGTCCATTAATATTTAAGGTTATGTTGGTTTTGTTTCTCCCATGCTTTCCTTTGCCTTATTATCCATATGTGCAGTTTGGGGTTTTAGGTTTCTACTTACTGCAGTTAGCTTTATTGATTTCTCTTCTAAGGTGCCTGGGGGTTGTTGCTCCTTTCTTCTGTCTTTTGAATTATTCAAAGTATTTTCTGAAGGTCTGGTTTTCTGGACATGTATTCTTTCAACTTGTTTATGTCATGGAAGGTTTTTCTCTCTCCTTCAATTATAATCGACATTTTTGCTGGGTATAGTAACCTGGGTTGGCATCTATTGTCCTTTAACACTGGGAATGCTTTGCTCCAGGTTCTTCTTGCTTTCATAGTTTGCATTGAGAAGTCAGTTGTAATTCTGATCGGTTTCCCCTTATAGGTCACTTGTTGTTTTTCTCTTGAGGCTTTAAGGACTTTGTCTTTGTTTTGGGTGTCTAGCATTTTAATTATGATGTGGCATGGAGAATTTCTTTTCTGATCTTGTCTGTTTGGAGTTCTATGTGCTTCTTGTATTTGTATTGGTTTGTCCTTTTTAGTTTGGGGAAGTTTTCATCTATTATTCTGTTGAAGATCTGATCAATACCATTCTCTTGGGATTCTTCTCCTTCCTCTATTCCTATAATGCAGAGGTTTGATCTTTTCATAGTGTCCCACAGTTCCTGGTTGTTCCACTTCTTTTTAAATTTTTCATAATCTTTCCTTGAGGATTTTAGTTGTTCTGTGTCATCTTCCAGGTGTGATATTCTTTGCTCTGCTTCCTCCATTCTGCTTCTGAGGCTTTTTCCACCCATTTCCTCTTGATTGGATGAGTGTTTTATTTCCTTTTTCATTTCCTCTTCTGATTTCTTTAGTATTTCTACTTCTTTTTGGAGCTTCTCAATCTCTTCTTGTAGCTCTTTGCTTTGTTGGTTGGTTTCCTTATCTTTTTCAGCATGGGATCTTTTTCAGTGTTTCTACTTCCTTCCGGAGTTTGTCATTCTCTCTCTCTAGGTCCTTCTTGAGTTCTTCATTCTCTTTTCTTAGTTCTTTGATTTGTTCTTTATAATCTTGTAGTTCTTGATTTTTCATTAATTAATTATTTAATTTTCAATTTTTTTTAGACAGAATATCACTACATAGCCCATGTTGGTCTGAAGCTTGAATGGTCCAGGCTGTCCTCACCATGCCTTTCTGTCTTTAATACAAGTCTTCCTTTTTAGGTTGAACCAGTCATGAGGACAAAGCTCTTTCTATCTCTGCTTTAAGATGCATTTCTGAGCACAGAGCTAAGATCAGAGGATTTCCCAGGACCACCTGTAGCACAGGTTGGGGCCCTGGTGCTTCAGCCTGGCAGATTATTGGATAATTGGATCATTGTCTTGTCTGGCTGTGGGGGTGGAGTCACCCTGCTAGCTGGTATAAAAGGAGGAACTGTTGCCACTGTAAGACTTGAGTTCACAGAGCTAAGATCAGGGGATTTCCCAGGACCACCTGAAGCACAAAACACCCCCAACTGTAATTGCTGAGGCAGTGTCCAAGTGAGACCACAATAGTGATTCTGGGGTGCAAGGCAAGGCAATAAATGAAATGGTAAACTTGAGACAACTCTAGTTCCTCACTACCAAGCCCAAGAAACAACCTAGAGAAACTGGCTGGCAGGAAGCAGGGAGAGCACAGTGCTCAGCAGGGTACTGACTGGGTTGCTCCCTACCCAGTTTTTGGAGAACCTTCAGAACAGAATGGGAAGAGTGAGTTAGACTTTCAATATATGACCAAAATTGAAAGCCTGAAACCTAGACCAGTCAACACTCCATAAACAAGGAGAAAACAACAAAGGCATCAGAAGCCTTCAACACAGTGAAGAGGTGTTTGAGATTTGCATCAGAATACAGACAAGGGGAAACCCACATGCTAAGGGCATAACAAAGGAACATGGGAAAAGCTCAGAATAATTCCACACCAGAATAATTCCACACCAAGCTCTACCAACCCTGTAGGAGATTCTACAGTGGCATCTCCTTGGAGGTAACCCAGGACAAAGATCTTAGAGGAACAATTGCAGACATATTCAAAGAAATCAAAGTATATAAAGAACAAGTCAGAGAACTAAGGAGACAGAATGAAAAACTCAAGAAGGACTTAGAGGGAGACAATGACAAACTTTGGAAAGACCTAAAGGGACAGAAGGACAAATGCCAGAAAGAACTAGAGGAAGATAATGACAAATTCCATAAGGAAGTGGAAACAATGAGAAGATCTCATGCTGAAATAAAAAAGGAAACCAACCAGTGAAGCAAGGAGCTACAGGAAGAGGTTGAGAAGCTCCAAAAGGAAGTGGAAATAGTAAAGAAATCACAGGATGAAATGAAAAAGGAAACCGAACACTCATCCAATCAAGAGGAAAGGAAGGGAAACATCCTCAATAGAATGGAGGAAGCAGAAAAAAAGAATATCAGATTTAGAAGGTAACACAGAACTAAAAAGCTCAAGTAAAGATTATGAAAAATTTAAAGATCAAACCTCTGCATCATAGGGATAGAGGAAGGAGAAGAATCCCAAGAGAATGGTATCGATCAGATTTTCAACAGAATAATAGATGAAAATTTCCCCAAACTAAAAAATGACAAATATTGCTGGGCCTGGTGGTACACACCTTTAATCCTAGGACTTGGGAGGCAGAGGCAGGTGGATCTCTATGAGTCCAAGTCCAGTCTGGTCTACAGAGTGAGTTCCAGGCCAGCTGGGGCTATAGGGAGACCTGTCTCAAAAAGACCAAAAAAAAAAAAAAAAAAAAAGAAGATTAAACTCCATTGCAATACAAAAAAGCACATAGAACTCCAAACAGACAAGATCAGAAAAGAAACATATCACAGTTAAAATGCTACATGCCCAAAACAAAGACAAAATTCTGAAAGCCATAAGAGAAAAAAACAAGTTATATATAAGGGGAAACCCATCAGAATTACAACTGACTTTTCAGTGCAAAATATGAAACCAAGAAGAATGTGGAGCAAAGCATTCCCAGTGTTAAAGGACAATAAATGTCAACCAGTTACTATACCCAGCAAAAGTGTCGATTATAGTTGAAGGAGAGAGAAAAATCTTCCATGACATAAACAAGATGATAGAATACATGTCCAGAAAACCAACCCTTCAGAGAATACTTGAAGCAATTCAGAGGACTGAAGATAGGAGCAGCTATCCCCAGGCATCTAGAAAGAGAAATTAATAAAAGCATAACTGAAGAAGTAAAAACACAGACCAAAAATGCAAATGGATAATAAGGTGAAAGGAAGCAACACATATCTTTCAATTATAACCTTAAATATTAATGGACTAAACTCCCCAATCAAAAGACATAGACTGGGGGAATGGATTAGAAAACAGAACCCATCTATATGCTGTCAACAAGAAACACATATCACCCTTAAGGAGAGGCACCAACTTAAGGTGAAGGGATGGAAAAAATATTCCAAGCAAATGGTACCAAAAAGAAAGCAGGTGTTGCTATTTTAATATCAGACAAAATAGACTTCAAAGTAAAAGAAATCAGAAGAGACAAAGAAGGCCATTACATCTTTATCAAAGGAACAATTGACCATGAAGATTTCACAATCATGAAAATAGATGCACCAAACTCTGGTGCATCAAAATTTATAAATAAAATTCTCCAAGACCTCAAGGCACAGATTAACCCCAGCACATTCATAGTAGGGGACTTCAATACTCCACTGAGCCCTTTGGACAGGCCAACCAGACAAAGAATAAACAGAGAGATATCTGAACTGAATGATATAATACACCAAACAGACCTCATAGACATCTACTGAATATTCCACCTAAACAGAGAATACATTTTCTACTTAGCACCCCACAGAACATTCTCCAAAATCGACCACAAACTGGGACACAGAAAAAAACTCAACAAATACAAAAAGATTGAAATAATTCATGCATTCTATCAGACGACAGTGCAATAAAGCTTAATATAAACAGCAGGATAAGCCCTACTATCTACAAGAACATATGGAGACTAAACAACATACTCCTGAATAATGAATGGGTCAAGGAAGAAATAAAGAAAGAAATAAAAGCATTCCTGGAACTGAATGACAATGACAATACAACACAACAAAACCTACGGGATACTTTAAAGTCCTAAGAGGGAAGTTTATAGCCCTGAGTGCCTACATTAGAAAAATAGAAAGAGCACAAGTGAATGATCTAACACTGCAGCTAAAAACACTTGAGAGACAACAACAAATGAGCCCTAAATGCAACAGATGGGAAGAAATAACAAAATTTAGAGCAGAAATCAATGAAATAGAAACAAAGAAAACAATACAAAAGAAAAATCAATGAATCCAAAGTTGGTTCTTTGAGAGAATAAACAAAATAGACAGACCTCTAGCCCAGTTAACCAAAACACAGAAAGATCATCTACAAATCAATAGAATTCATGATGAAAGGGGAAATACCACAACAGACAATGAAAAGATCCAGACAATCATATGGGAATACTTCAAAAATCTATACTCTATTAAGTTTGAAAACCTAGGAAAGATGGATGAATATCTCAAATCCTGGGAATCACCCAAGCTCAATCAAGAAGAGATTGACAGCTTAAACAGACCCATAATATATGAAGAAATTGAAAATGTAATAAGAAACCTCCCAACTAAAAAAAGCCCAAGCCCAGATGGTTTCATGGCAGAATTCTATAAAACATTTCAAAAAGATTTACAACCATTATTACTCAAAGTGTTCAGAAGGATACAAGCAGAGGGAAATCTCCCAAATTCCTTCTATGAAGCCAGCATCACTCTAATACCAAAACCAGGAAAAGATACAACCAAAAAGGAGAACTATGCACCCATCTCATTAATGAACATAGATCCAAAAATTGTCAACAAAATAATTGCAAACCACATACAAACCCACATCAAAAAGATCATCCATTGTGACTAAGTTGGATTAATACCAGAGATGCAGAGATGGTTTAACATACAAAAATCAATAAATATCATAAATCACATAAATGGACTGAAAGACAAAAACCACACAATCATCTCAACTGATGCAGAAAAAGCCTTTGACAAAATCCAGCATCCCTTCATGCTTAAAATCCTAGAGGGAATTGGATTGGAGGGATCATTCCTCAACATAATCAAAGCCATATACAGGAAACCCACAGCCAACATCATCCTCAATGGAGAAAAGACAAAAGTATTCCACTTAAATGTAGGAACTCAGCAACGGTGCCCCCTGTCACCACTCCTCTTCAACATAGTGCTTGAAACACTTGCTAGGGCAATAAGGCAAGAAATGGAAATTAAAGGAGTACTAATTGGAAAAGAGGAAGTCAAGCTACCCCTTTTTGCAGACAAAGGATAGTTTACCTAAATGATGCTAAAAACTCCCCCAGAAAACTCCTAGAAATGATTAAGCATTTCAGTAAAGTGGCAAGATACAAAATTAACCTAGAAAAATCAGTAGCCTTTCTTTACACCAACAACAGAAAGAATACAAGGAGACCTTCCCAGTCACAATAGCCTCAAAAATAAAATACCTAGGACCAAACCTAACCAAAGACAACAAAGATCTCTACAAAAAAATATTTAAGCCCCTGAAGAAAGAAATCAGAATATGGAAAAACCTCCCATGCTCATGGATTGGAAAAATTAATAGAGTAAAGATGTCCATTCTACCCAAATTAATATACAGATTTAATGCAATCCCAATTAAAATCCCCAAGAGTTTCTTCACAGGCCTGGAAAAAATCCTTAACTTCATATGGAAAAACAAACGTCCCCAAATAACCAAAGTAGCTCTGAGTGAAAAGAGCAATGGGGGGGGGATCTCTATACCAGACTTCAAACTATACTACAGGGCTATAGTCATAAAAACAGTATTGGTGTTGGCACAAAAACAGGCCTGTAGACCAATGGAACAAAACTGAAGATTCAAACTTGAGCACACACAATTTCGGCCACCTCATATTTGACAAGGGGGCCAAGAAGACTCAATGGAGGAAAGACACCATCTTCAGCAAGTGGTGTTGGCAAAACTGATCACCACTTGTAGAAGAATAAAGTTAAACCCCTCCCTCTCACCCTGTACAAAAGTCACCTCCAAATGGATCAAAGACCTCAGTGTGAAACCCAAAACTCTGAAGGTGATAGAAGAATAAGTTGGCAGCAACTTACAAGACATATGCGTAGGAAAAGACTTTCTAAATCAGACAGGAGCTGCACAGGAAATAAGGTTGACAATTGACAAATGGGACCTCATTAAATTCAAAAGCTTCTGTACAGCAAAAGAAACAATCAAGGAAGTAAAGAGAAAACCCACATAATGGGAGGAAACCTTCACAGCAGATACATCTGACAAAACATTGATTTCCAGAATACATAAACTACTCAAAAACAAAGAAAAAAGAAAACAAATGACTCACTCAAAAGATGGAGCAGAGAGCTGAACAGAAACTTCACAAGTGAGGAATTAGAGATGGCTGAGAAACATCTTAAAAAGTGTCCAACATTGCTAATAATTGAGGAAATGCAGATTAAAACCACTTTAAGATACCATCTCACTCAGATAAGACTGGCTAGGATCAAGAAAACAAATGATACCAAGTGCTGGAGAGGTTGTGGGGAAAGGGGAACACTCATCCACTACTGGTGGGAATGTAAACTCATACAACCACTATGGAAAACAGTGTGGAGAACCCTTAAAAGACTCAAAATGAGCTTGCCACCTGACCCAGCCATACCACTCTTGGGTATATACCCACAAGACTCATCTTACCGCAGATACATGCACAGCCATGTTTATTGCAGCTCTCTTCACAATAGCAAGGAGCTGGAACCAACCCAAGTGCCCCTCAACTGACGAGTGGATAGAGAAAATGTGGTACATCTACACAATGGAGTGCTATGCAGCAGTAAAGAAAGATAACATCATGAACTTTGCAGGTAAATGGATGAAACTAGGGGATATCATGTTAAGTGAAGTAACACAGTCCCAGAAAAACAAAGAATGGTATCCCTCATCTGTGGATGCTAGTGCCAAATACCTAGTTGTAAGGCAAACTGAGCAACGTTAATGTTATATTCCTTGTGATCTGAAAACAACTGTGTTCTTATACTGTGAATCCCTTAACAGGTTCTAGAACTAAGTTACCATTTATTTTTAGAGTTAGGAATTTTTGATATATGGGTGGAGGGTATGTATGCATATTTTAGAGTAATATAAAATCAAAAGAATGAGGAAAAAACTAGTTTGTCATGACATGTCTAACCACAATATTTATTTTATGGGAGTGCTTCTTAGTATTTCTTATACAAGGCTGCTTGAGCTTTAGTCCAAGCCTTTTCTAAAATATTACACAGTAGTTAAAAGTATCAGGCTGGTGTAACTTAGCCTTTCTGGATGCTTAATGACCATACTTAATGCCCATACCAATTTGGCAGAGGGACTTAAGGGATAATTTTGTTCCTTGCCCTCAGAGGTCAACTAAGTCCCAGGAGACATGCATGGGGTCATCTCTTGAAATGTCCTGCAAATGTGGGTCATCAGTCTTCCTGTGTAGGGAGGGCTTGGAGATCGATTAATGAGGCTTCAGCCAGTGTCCAGTCTATAAAGAGTAAAGTCTGCTCATGCTTCAAAAAGGGAAGCCTGGTCTAGCAAGATCTGACTTTGTCCTCGGAGTGGATGGAACTAGTAAATGAAAAGCCAAAAGGAGCCAGGGGCTCCCCCCCCCAAAAAAACCCCGAGTGACTCTTGAGGACCAGATCCTCAACTGACCTTGAGAAAACAAAAACCTTGGTTAGTCTAGGCTAACTGCATGGCCTTAAACATCCAAAAGGAAAGTATAACCAGAAATAAATAAATAGTAAGGCCTGAGAAATTATACTTCAGGTATATAACTTGAGATCTTAGTAAAAAGTCAAAAAGAAAAAAAGAGCACGGTAGTTTTGCCTGTCTTACTGGCAAGTGCAGCTACCCTGTGGCTGCCACCGCTTTTGCCATCCTTCAAAGACATCAGAAACAGCTTTTTAACCTTCCAATATGGACTGAAGACTCATGCCTCTCCAAGAATCCTCCAAACCTTCAGTGTCAGATGGGGACTGCTGAGACATCCAAGTTGTAGACTGAGCTACTACTGGGGTTTCAGCCTCTTCAGAGAATAGACTAACATTGTTGGACTACCCAGTCTGTATCATGGAGACCAGTACAGGAAGATCAAGACAGGACAGGGTGCTTACTGGACCTCATTTGGTGACCACGGAAAGGGAAAACCCCAGTGTGGAGCACAAGGGCAGAACTGATGGTGGTTTGGGCTTGCCAAGGAGGAGACTTCAAACATGACATCTTTCAGCCTAATAAAGAAAAAAAAATCATAAGTTGAAGATACTAAAACCTATGATATATGTGGCATGTATATGTGCATATTTTGGAGAGATGCAGATAACAATAACAACAACTACTACAACTACAACAAAAAGACTAGGTCAAAGAACTGACTGAAACGGTGAACTTCTGCTCAAAACAGTAAATTTCTGCATCGAGAATTTTGAGAGAGACTGAGAAAAAGATGAAAAACATATTTGGCAGAATGCATGAGCTCTAGTCAGGTGGGGGGACATGGAGGAGCGCACAGGTATAGATTTGACTTGAAATTTTGTATGAAATGCACAAAACTTCAATAAAAATTGGCTTTGAAAAAAAATAAGATGCACTTCTTCTTCCATACCTCTTTCCAACATTTCCCAAACCAGGATTTATCATGCAATCATTATATAAATTTAATGAAATAATTTTCCCCTTGAAAAGTTTTTGACTGATGGCATTTTCTGTATGTAATAGCTTCTCAGAAGCAGAAACCATAGAACAGAAATGAGGACTCCCAATAACACATCCAGCTGTATGTTAATTTACTCCCTATGCTCCCAGATAAACGAAGCCCTAGTATGTGCTACCAGACAGAACTATCTAGACATTTTGCATGTCACAAATTGCTATGGTAATTTTAAAGATCTACCTAGACAGATAAGACTCACTGTGTTCATTTAAGTTCCAAACTTGAACCTAGTTATCGTGCTGCCCAAATGTCTTTAGATTGCTCCATCTAAGACCCAGTTAGACATTACCACCATCTTCCATTATTATATAATTAATTTTTTTAAATTTTTTTAAGTTTATTTTTGTATGTGTATGAATGTACTGCTGCATGTAGGACTGTGCACCCGTGTCATGCAATGCCGCGGAGGTCAGAAGAGGGTCTCGGATTCCCCTGGAACTGGAGTTCTCCTGGAATTGGAGTTACAGACGGTTCTTAGCCGCCATGTGGGTACTGGGGACCGAACCCAGGTCCTCTGCAAGAGCAGTCGGTGCTCTTAACCGCTAGGCTATCTCTCCAGCCCCTATATATAATTAATTTTAAAAATTATTTTTCAGGAATCTGGGAAACTATATCTACTATATACTCAACTATATAGTAAAATGAAAAAATAAATGTGTCATCAGAATTTTATGTAGAAGCTTGAAGATAAGGGGTCTCATTTGGGAACTAAATCTATTGCTGTTATTCCAGAAGTCATGCCCTCTCATATCTCTTCCTCCTTTATCACACCTCCTTCATGTGCCTCTGTGTGTGTGTGTGTGTGTGTGTGTGTGTGTGTGTGTGTGTGTAATGTACTTCCTCCAGCAACTCTCCATCTCCTAAAGGTTCCATAACATCTCCAAACAGCATCTCCAGCTGGGAACTAAGTGTTCACATACAGGGGCTTATGGAGGACACTTATTCAAACCACCACAAGGCTCTTAAATGCTTGTACAGTTTTCATCTCCAACACCTCTCATGACTAAATAAGTTGCTAAATAAATAGGTTCAATTGTTCCCTAATTCCTTGGTATTTATTTCTTACAAGCAATAACGTTGTCCCTTGTAATCAGAAGAAAGCCACAGAATCAGGAAATTAAGTAGACTTCGAACAATCATCCACATCTTACCACACATTCCATTCAGCCCTAGTGAAAGAATCCATCACTGTCAGGGCTCCTGACACCCCCTCAACTGGCAGTGGGTCTTCATGTCCTTGACTTTGGAAAGTTACAAGGCTGTTGTTTTGTTACATGTCCCTCAACTTGAGTTTGTTGGATATTTCCTCCTTATTAGATTCAGTTGATGCATCTTCGCCAGGAAAATCAAAGAAGTGACGCCCTGTTCTACCGCTTGTATCTCATCAGATGGTGCAGGTTTCAGTTTCTCCCATTACTGATGATGTTTGCTTTGATCACTTGATTAAAGTGGTATCTGCCAGTTTTCTTCATTTTAAAGTCATTCACTTCCTAATGTTATTAATAAATAAGTCTGCTACTCCTCATCAATCATTTAGTTTATTCATTAGTTTATAACACAATGGATCTATGACTTCCTTATTCAATTGCTTGTAACCCGTTCGTAGAGTTATTTATTTATATGCTTAAACTGTCCCAGACCTGGCCAGGGGCTCCTTTGGAATGGTGTCTGAGTCCCTGTGACATGCTGCTATCATTCTCTAAAGCATTAATGCCTTGATTTGTGGCATTAATAAGACATTGCAGATTCATCTTGTACTTTTCCTACCAGTTCTGAGATCAGTCATTTCTCTAAGGAGCTCTCCCTGCCTTCAGTAGAGAATACTGTCTGGAAGCCACAGTCTGAAACCAAAGTGCACTCCTGAGGGTGGTGATGTTGACCCAAGCTCCCAAGCTCTCTGTGGCCACAGAGAAGGAAGGCACTTATATACAAACACATATTCACAAACACATTTATTTTACATGCCTATGTATATGCACATGCTCACGTGTGTGCAGGTATACATGGATGCATGATGTATCACTCCTCAGGCACCATACACTTTGTTCTTCAGGACAATTTCTCTCACTGGCTTGGCACTCAACAAGCGGGCTAGGATCACTGCCCCAGCAAACCCCAGATGATCTACCTGTCTGTGTCCCCAGTGCAGGATCACAACTGTATGCCACCACACCTAGCTTTTTTACATGGGTTCTGGGAATCAAACATGGGCCCTCTGGCTTGTACAGCAGGCATTTTACCAACTGACCTATTTTCCAGCCCACAAATACATGTGTAACTTAATTTTTTCTAAATATATCAATATATGTCCAAAGCTGAACTTATCCTAATATCATCAATCCCAAGCCGGTACCAGTGTTGATTCTAACTTCCTTCTTTTCCATGTCTGCGTGTCCCTTCTACACTTGAAAATCCAACTCCCTAGTTATTTCTATGACATAAAAATTCTGTTACTCCCCCCTTAGCTGGGGCACACTTTGCCCCGCTCATCCTCCAAGAATTTCTTCTGGAGTGGCCCCTTCTCCTCCATATGACAACTTGTCATCCTGGGTCTGAATGCCCTTTTGGGGGAATGAGTGGTCCTCTTCTGCCCACCCCCTAGATTCAGACACTACTTTGTCTTGCCTTGCCTACCTAACAGTTTATGTTAGAGCTAAATTGCTCAGGAAGAAAAAGGAAAAGCAAACAAGAGAATGGAAAAGAAAATAAGGAAGAAGAGAAAGAGAAAAAAAGGAATTAAAATTCAAGGAATGCTCAGTAGACATATTGAGAGATACTATGGCACTGGGGATGTGACTGGGACAGGATGTGTTCAAGTGGAACCCCTTGAACACATATGTGTATGTATATGTGTGTGAGAGAGAGAGACAGAGAGAGAGAAAGAGAGAGAGGGGGAGAGACCCTGAGTGAACTTTTATGTTCTCAAAGGTATAAAATATACCTCTAATTTTAAATATTTTAATTTATTTTTATTTATGCATATGCTTGGAGTGCATGCAGTACCAATGGAGGCCAAAAGAGGGCATCAGATATAGAGGGACTACAGTTACAGATAGTCCTGAGCGGCCTTGTGAGTGCCTGAGAACCTGACTGGATCCTCTGCAAGAGCAGCAAGTACTCTTTTTTTTTTTTTATGTGTATGAGTGTACTGTCTGCATGTAGGTTGGTGCACCCGTGTCGTGCAATGCCGCGGAGGTCAGAAGAGGGAGTTGGATTCCCCTAGAACTGGAGTTAAAGACAGTTCTTAGCCACCATGTGGGTGCTGGGACTCAAACCCAGGTCCTCTGCAAGAGCGGTTGACGCTCTTCACTGCTGAGCCATCCCATTTTTCATCACCACTAGGTCCCTTATGTTTACCTTTCACAGCTACACTCAGTTACTTCTTGTCCACACCCCTTCCTTATTCTCTGGCAATCAGAAATCTGTTCTCCATTTCTAAAAGTTCCCAATTCAATAATATGATGTTTAGGAAATCCTGCAGAATGCAACTTTGGAATGAACTTTTCACTCAACGTAATTCACCCGAGATCCATCAGGACATGTGTACCAATTATTTGCTCCTGTTTATTACATGGTACAGAAGACAATTTATGATGTGCTTATTTACCGGTTGAAGGATGCCTAGGTTGCTTCTAATTTGTGCCTGGAACTAAAACTACTATCAACATTTATGTATAGTTTTGTGTGTGCTTAGTTTTCTGGGATGAATATCCAGGAGTCCACTGCTGAATTGTATCATACTCTACTTTTTTTTTGAGAAACTGACAAATTGTTTTTCGACAGTGGCTATAACATTTTAAATTATCACTAGCAGCATATGGGAAGTTTAATTTCATTACATCTTCACCAACATTGGGTATTGTCATTTTTTAGATATTAGCCACTGTGACAAGTTTATAGTGGTGGTGCAATGTAGTTAACACTTCATTTCCCTGGTAGCTAATGATATTTAACATCTTTTTACGTAATTATAAATTGTCTATATGTTTTCTTCGATAAAATAGCTCTTCTTGTCTCTTACCTATATCAATTGGATAATATCCATTTTTTACTATAAAATCTTTAGGGTTTTTTTATAAAGTCTAAATAGTAATCTTTTTTGGTTTATGGTTTGCAGATATTTTCTCCCAGTCCACAATTTGATTTTTAACCCCTCTAACAAAATCAGTTGCAGCAAAAAAAGTATTAATGTCGATGACATCCTATTTATTATTTTTTACTTTCATATTATCTATTGAAACTGAGCCAAAGAATTCCTTCCTATGCCTAAATCCTAAAGATTTCTATTCTATGTCTATTTCTAAGCCTTAGTAATTTTGTATTTTACATTTAAGTCTTTGGTCCCTTTTGAAGTGATTTATATCTAAGGTGCAGGGTTAAGTTTGGGGTTATATCTTGCTTATGCATGCCAGATTGCTCCAGCACCATCTGCTGAAAAAGCTTCATTTCTGCATTGAATTGCTTTTGCACAGTTATCAAAAATTATTTGAAGTGTGGTGCTATACACCTATAATCTCAGCACTTGGGAGGCTGAGATAGGAGAATTAAGTGTTCAAAACCAGCCTGAGCTCTACACTGAGGTCTTGTCCTCAGAGACAGCAGCAGCAACAAAACTCAGCTCAACACACATTTGCGTATCTATTTCTGGACCTCTATTCTGTTCCATTCATCTATGAATTAATCTGCCTGCCAACATCACAGTCTTTATTATTATATAGCTATGTAGAAGGTCTTGAAATTGGGTAGACTGGTTCTTGCCATTTTATCCTTATTTCTCAAAATTGTTTTTAGCTATCCTGGCTCCTTGCCTTTACACATAAATTTTTAATATAATCTACAAAAGTCTTGCTAAGATTTTGATAAGGGTTTAGTTAAAGCCATGTGTCACTTTGGGGGAATTTGACACTTTGTCTAAGTCTTATAATCTATGAATATGGTAAGTTTCTCTATTTATCGAAGGAATATTTTTAATCTAAGTCTCTTAGATGCCATCAAAGTCCTGTTCATATTTGTTTCATATATATCCTATATTTCCTTTTTATTTTATCTTATTTTTAATTTATTTTATGTATATGAGTGTTTTGCTTATGTATATATATATGTATATGTATGTGCACCACATGCATGCAGTTCCTGTGGAGGCCAGAAGAGGGCATCAGATCCACTAGAGCTGGAGTTACCAACAGTGAAGGCTGCCATGTGGGCACTCACACTTGAACCCAGGCCCTCTGAAAGAACAGCAAGTGCTCTTAACTACCAAACTATCGCTCCAGCCCCTATTTTTTCTTTTCTTTCTTTCTTTCTTTCTTTCTTTTTTTTTTAGCAATTATGGATGTTATTGCATCTTAAATTTCATGGGCTTATTGCCAACATGTAGAACTGCAACTGATTTTTGTATGTTTGTCTTGTGTCCTGCAACCTTGATAAATTTTCCTACCAGTGCTATGAGGGCTTTAAGAACTATTCTTGAGGTTTTCTGTGTTATTTGAAAGTGGATATGGTTGTATTTCTTCCTTTCTAAACTTTATTTCCTTTTCTTGCTATTTGCGCTAACTAAAAATTCCAATACTATACAGATTAAGTGTGGTGAAAGGAAACCTCATTGATTTATTCTCCACTAGAGAAGGCATTCAACTTTTTAAACTTTTTTGCATTTTTATTGAATGTTTATGAATTTCATACAATATATTTGGATCATAGATACTTCCCCTATCTGCATCACCCTGATTAGCCTCTATCCTATTTAATGTACTCTGTTATATATATTAGGGCTTATTGAATCAAATTTGCATCACCAAAGGCCCTTCAGTGTGAGTCCACCCACTGGAGCCTGGTTGACCTATCCAGCCTCACACTCTTAAAGAAAACTAACTCTTCCTCTCCCTGCAGTTACCAGTTTCCAATTCTTCCTCAGCTAGGATTGCAGCTTCTTACCCATTTCTCCACTTCTTGCTGGGATTCTATCTGCTTGAGCTTACATGGGTCTTCTGCATGCTGTCACCATTACTTTGAGTTCACACGAGTAACTGCTCAGCTGCCTGGAAGACTGCTTCCTTGTGGTCATCCACCTCCTCTGGCTCTTACAATCTTTCCAACCCCCTCTTTGACAAAGATCCCTGGCCTTGAGTCACAAAGGTGTGACATAGGTGTCCTATTCGGGGATAAGCACTCTGTGGTCTCTTATTCTATGCACACTGGCCAGTTGTGAGTCTCTGGGCTAATCACCATCCACTCCATGAGGAAAACAGTAGTCTGGAGGTTTTAGACAGGGTGATCAAGGCAGAGCGGGGGGGGGGGGCTTCTAGGGCCAAGCAGGAATGGGGTAGCGTGGGGAGGGTCTAACTAAGCAGAGTAGATGTGGGCCCTGAGCAGGAGCTCAACTTTACCATTGAGCACAATGTTAGCTAAGCCTTTTAGTTTATCATTCTTATCTTTTACATTTATTTATTTATTTATTTATTTATTTATTTATTTATTTATTTATGTGTGTGTGAGAGAGAGAGTATGCTAAGTGTGTGTGTGTCTACCCAAAGAGGGTATCAGATCCCTTCAACCTAGGGTAACAGGCAGTTGTGAGTGGACTAGTGTAAGCACTAGTAGCCAAACTTGGGTCTTCTGGAAACCATCAGCAAGTGCTTTTAACCACTGACCAACTAACTCTCCAGCCTCTAAGGCTTTTCTTGTAGATACCTTTAAGAAAGTTGAGAAAGCTCTATCCTGTTCTATTTGTTGAGAATTCTTACCATGAAAAAGTGTTGAATTGTGCCAAATGATTTTTTCCACAATTAGATACATTCCTGTGAGTCTTCCCTTTCGCCTATTAATATGATGGATTGTATTGATTTGTTTTTCAAATACTGGTTGGCTAGTGCTACTTAGTGAGACAAAAAGAACTGGTTCTATGTTTTATTGACTTTTCTCCATTATTTTTCTGTTTTCAATTACATTTGTTTCTGCTCTTTAATATTTCCTTCGGTCTGTTTGATTTAGATTTATTTTTGTATTCTAGACTCTTCAGGCAGAAGATTCGATTATTGACTGGAAACATATCTTTCTTGGAGTGGTTTGTGTTTAGTGCTATGAACTTCTCTTGATACTGCTTTCATCGTATCCCCCAAATTTTGGTGGTTTTATTTTCATTTTCTTTCAGTTCAACCTAAAATTTTTTTCTTTGAGCTGTCCTGTTAGCCCCAGGGATTATTTAACAGTCTATTGTTTTGTTCCTAAAAATCCTTAATGATGTTCCCGTTATTAGTCTCTTACTGATTTAAACTTTGATTCCACTGTGGTTGAGGATATGCTTTGAATTTTTGGGTGGTGACTTCATAAGTTGAGGTTTATTTGGGGGGTCAGAGCATGGCTTGTCTCAGTATTTCTCCCTTAGATACATGAATGTGTTTTCTGCTTCTGTTGGATGGAATATTCTGCATGTTTAGGTATTAGTTGATGGTTATATTTGTTTCTATCACCTAATAAAAATGACTAGGGCTTTGGGACTCCTAGCTTCAGAGGTCTCTATTAACTAGCTTTGTTACTTCTGGGTCTGTGGTGAGGCATACCATTCTGGCAGTTGGAGCATATGGCAGAGGCTTATACCTCTTGCGGTGAGGAAGCAGAGAGAGAGAGAGGACGCCCGAACCTGTGGGCTCTCCCCTTTTCCCTTCTAGACCATCTGGAGCCCCGTGCTGTGGGCTGGTTCTACCTATGTTTCCGGTGGGTTTTCCCACTTAGTTAATCCTCTGTGGAATTACCTTCACAGACTCATCCAGAGGTGTGCTTCACGAAGCTCCCAGGTGCTGCTCAGTCCACTCACGATGGGAGGCCAGAGTCAGCATCGCGACGTGCTGCTGAGCTACTCCGTATCCCTGAATACTTTCTGTCTAGCTGCTCAGCATTTGCAGAGAAAGGTTTCTAAGTATTTGAGAGGATTTGCTTAGTTTTCCCTTTCCTTCATCGGTGTTTATGTAGCATATTTTGCAGTTCTGTTGCTTGATTCAGGTTTCTTTAGATTTGCTATTTGGGGTGAGAAAGAGATTGACCCTTTAACATTATATAATATCTTTTCCTCTTTTGATAATTTTTCTTTTGCTAAAGTCAACTTTATCTGAACTTAACATAGCTATTCTTTCCTTTGATTAATATTTGCATGATTTGTATTTTTATATCATTTCACTTTCTACCTGTCCATACCATATTCAAAATATATTCCTTATAGAATACAAAGGATTGAGTTGTGCTTTTTTTTTCTTTTTCTTTTTTTAGTAACATTGTTTCTTTTTTTAAATTTTATTTATTTATTTATTTATTTTTATCTGTGAATGTACTGTCTGCATGCACCCGTGTCGTGTAATGCCGCGGAAGTCAGAAGAGGGTGTCGGATTCCCCTGGAACTGGAGTTCTCCTGGAATTGGAGTTACAGATGGTTCTCAGCCGCCATGTGGGTGCTGGGGATCGAATCCGGGTCCTCTGCAAGAGCAGTCGGTACTCTTAACCACTAGGCCATCTCTCCAGCCCCTGAGTGGTGCTTTTTTAATCCATTCTGGCAACCTCTGTCTTTTAGTTATTAAGTCTAGATCAAGTGCATTTAATATAACTATATGTTAAAACTTAAGTCTTTGATTTTATTTTTTTTAAGATTGATTTTATTTTTTGTTATGTATGTATGTGTATGTGTATGCATATGTGTATGTGTGCACATGTGAGTACAACTGCCTGTAGAGGCCAAAAGAGTCCACTGGACCTCCTGGAGCCAGGGTAATAGGTGGTTGTGAGCTCCCTGATATGGGTGTTGGGAACCAAACTTGGGTCCTCTGAAAGATAAGTCTGTGCTATTAACTGCTGAGCCACCTCTCCAGCCCCTCATTTTAACTTTCTGTCACTGTTTTCTGATTGTTCTCTGTGTTTTTCTTTCTTTCTTTTCTTCTTATTGCCTTCCTACTAATTAATTGAACATGTTTTAAAATTGCAGAAGCTTTAGAATATGGTTCTTTTTTTTTTAATTTTTACCTGGTTACTCCAGTTACCACACAATATATACACAACTACTCAATCTACTGATATCATCATTATCAGTTTGAATAGAGTATAACAATCTTGTCGCCATTTAGATTTCTTTACTGTCCTATGCTTAATGTACTTGTCCTGAGTATTTCCTCTGCATATATTTAGACACATCAGAAAACACCATGACTCTGGCTTTAACCAAGAAATATAATTTAAAAAACTCAAGGATAGAAGCTTCCTTCTATTGTATCTACACATAATTTTGCTTACCATGTTCTTTCTTATTTTCTGATATTCCAATCTTCTTTCTTTTATTGCTGTATTTTGCTAGGAGAAGTTCTGTTAGATATCATTTTAGGGTAAGTTGGCTCAGTTTGTGTTTTAATGTCCAATTGTACTTAACAGGAGAAACAGAGAAAATTATGTCCACCCCATGCTTGTAAACTTGAAAGCATTTTTAAATTTCTCATTTTATTTTTATTTTATGTACGTGAGTGTTTTGCCTACATATAAGTATAACTTAAGTGTGTAAACCCACGAAGGTCAGAAGAGGGTGATGGATCCCCTGTAATTAGAGTTAGAGATAGTTGTTAGCTGCCACTTGGGTGCTGGGAACCAAGTCCAGGTCTTCTGGAAGAACAGCTAGTGATCTTAACTGCTGAGCTAGCTCTCCAGCCCTGAAAATGGAAGTTTTAATATATACGTTGTTTTAATCTCTCTAAGCTGTCTTTCAGTTGCTATGGTCAGATTGTAATGACAGCATAAGTGTTTATATCTCTTAGATATTCATTTGATCAAAGCTTTTTGTAGTGGATCTTTTTTTCCCCGGGGGGGACACATGCTTTCATGTAGCTCAGGCTGGCCTCACACTTGTTATATAGCTGAGGATGATCTTGAACTTCTGCTAGGCTTATGGTTGTATACCACCTCACTCATATTTGACACTGGGGATTGAACCAAGGGCTTCATGCATGGTAGGAAACTCCTCGAACAACTGAGTTACATCTCCAGACTCTGAAGTGAATAATTTTAATTAAGTCAGGAACATTGTGTGATCAAAGGGTTAGCTAACTCTGGGAGAAAGAAAATGACAGACCTAAGAGGTTCTTTCACAGAAACTTGAAGGAAAGAGAATTTCCCCTGGATCAAGGGGAGATTCTCCCAGAGCACAGGGAAAGAGAAAAAGAAGTGGAGGAATTATTAAATATCATGAGCACTGTCCACCATGAATGCAAACAGCCCACCCAGTGCATCATTCTTGAGGTATTCATGAACTTGTATATTAACAGGTAAGGATAAGCTTGCTCCAAAGTGCGGGAATGGGATTGTTATTCCTGTTATCCTGACTGAACCATTACATTCCCTTGGCACTGCAGTCAACGAAGCATTTAAAGACCACGTGGAGAAGTACGAGCTCTTGTACTTGTTAAAACCCTTCCATTGCTTGTACTTGTCACAACCTTTCCATTGATACTTCCTAGTAAGATCAATAAGGTGCCAGCCTCAAAACTTGAAGAGTGGGTGTCAGTATCTTGGAAGAAAATACAGAGACAACAGTCAAACTCTCTTTTAAAATGCCACACTGCCAATGTGGTGAAAGCACAGAGGACAATTTTGTGTGGGAGATTCTGGGTACCAATGCCTCTGCTCAGAAAAGTGACTCATGAAACCTCAACACTAATTGGGATAAAGTTATTTCTTTATACATGCACAAGAGTGGCATGTGATTAAAGTATTATGCCTGAAAAATCTAAATCTTTTGCTAAATAAAATAAAAATTGAAAATAATAAGAAATCAGTGCCCTGCTGTTAATTTTCAGCATTATTTTTTGCTAGCACTCCATAAGATTATTATATATTTCATGATACTTTTTTTTTTACCATTTTACCTGCTTTTTTGCTTGCAATCTATTTCTGTGGGTTTTTTTTTTATATATAATTTTCATTTACGGTAAAGTATACTTATGGTAACATTTATCCTCCATATTAGCTACTTTTCTGTTGCTGTCATAAAACATCATGACCAGAACAACTTATAGAAGGAAAAGTTTATTGGCTTTTAGTTCCAGAGGGTTAAGAGTCCATCATGGCAGGGGGGCATGGTGGCCAGAGCAAAAAGCTGAGAGCTCATGTCTTCCAACAGGCATGGGAAAGAGAGAGCAAGACTGGAAGTGGGACAAGACCGTGAACTCCCAAAGCCTACGCCTAGGGACGTGCTTCCTCTCCCTAGCCACACCTCCTGAGGGTTCCATGACAGTCCCCTGAACAGGGCAGCTGACTGACAAGGTGTTTGAATACTTGAGCTTAGGGTTCAATTTTCATTCAAACTGCTTACCCTCTTCACCATTTCAAGCACACAGTTCCGTCGTTTTAAGTGCATTTATGTTGTTGAACAACCATTATCATTCCCCATTTCCAGGACCTTCTCATCGTCCCACAATGAAACTCTATCCCTGTTAAACCGTGAGACCCTGTCCTCTCCTCTTTAGACCCTTTAGACCCTTTAGAACTGCTCTATACTATTTTTTGTCTCTATGAATTTGATAACTTTAGACACCACGTATAGAGGAAATCATACAATATTTATCAACATGTGACTGGCTTATTTCCCTGTGGTGTCACTACTGAGATTTGTGGAGGGGCCTACTTAATCCTGGGACTACCCATGTGGAAAGCCCATGCAGGAAAGCATACCACGTGTAGGCGGCTTGAGGTTCGAATGCAGAGAGAGATTTTATTCCAACATGTCTGCTTAAATATCCATCATGACTCAATTCGTCACTACTCCCCACCTCATGGGTGTGGCCAGGGAGGTACCATTGGCTTAGAATCCAACCCACCTAACTAAGCTTTCCCACATTTCTCTTAGTATGTCTTCAAGGTTCAATTAGTCCTGCAGCATGGATCGTTTTCAATGCTGGATGATATTGCATTAGAAATGCTGATCACAGCCATTCACCTAATGATAGACGTTTCGGTTGCTTCCACCTTTCAGTTATTATGCATGGTGCTGCTGTGAACAATAGTGTCCAGACAGCTGTACTTTTAATTTTGGGGGGATACATACTTAGAATTAGAATGACTAAATCATAACAACTTAGATTAAGTAAAATCCAGTATTAAAAATAACCAACCTCAGGGGCTGGAAAGATGACTCACCAGTTAAAGGCACTGGCTGCTCTTGTAGAGGACATAGGTTTGGTTCCCAACATCCACATGGTGGCTAACAACTGCCTGTAGCACCAGTTCCAGAGGATCCATCATCCCACTCTGGACTTCTGAGGCATTGTACAACATGAGTACATTTACACACACGCGCACACACACACACACACACACACACACACACAGGGAAAACACTCCTACACATAAAATTAAAATAAATAAATCAAAACAACTTATTTAAAACATAACATACCTCAAAATAAATAAATAAATAAATAAATAAATAAATAAATAAATAAAATAAAACATAACCTACCTCAGAGAATTGTAAGTGAATTAACACAATTGGGGCATTTAAAACACTGCATGCCCTGTGGTAACTTCCCTATAAATATTGGTTAATTTTACTATTATGTAGCTAAAGATATTTTTTCAGGCTTGGAAGAGGGTAAGAGATGCAAACGAACTCATGATTGGTTTGACACCAGTGGGCTAGCTGAGATTCTCCCAGAGCAAGAGAATGGGAGTGAGCGGGACAGGAAGTTGAGTCCAAAAAGAAACAATAGAGCTTTGGATGTGGGGTTACGTCCCCAGATAATAATGACATCCAGGAGAGTTGATATTTAGGGAGTTAAGACTGGTAGCCTATAAGAAATGAAGGAAACCTGAGATGGAGTGTTCACTGTGTCCTCGGGTGGGGATGGAATCAACCCAGGGGGATGGCTAGAAATGAGCTGGAAGACAAGGAACAGGAATCGCTCCTAAAGCAGGAGGGCTCACTTGGAGGACAGACGACTGTGGCAGGTAATGATGGTAAGGGGTGAGGACACAACATTGTCATCAACAAGTAAATCCACAACATCTCAGGAGAAAGTTGTTAAAACATGGTAGACTAGAAGCACTGCAATGAGAAACAGTCTTCTGAGAGTCATTCACTTTGATGCCAAATGAGTTTCCTGTGAATACTATCTTGATAGAGAATTATGGATTAAACAGAATAAATTTATCCACATGTCTGAGTTCGGGTAGTTAAAAAAATCCATGTAATTAAAGCCTTGAATTATTTCCTGCATGAATGTAGAATGCAACAAATATCCCAGTAGTTCAATGAGATCAATGGCCATTAGAAGAATATATTTGCATATTGAATAATAATATCAGATAATAGCTTGACTTTATCACTGATACTTAAAATCACATGAAATAAGATAAAGATCCCATTTGAAAGTGTAGGACCATTCTATATTTCTAGGACTTCCCCTGGCCTCTACATAAAACAAAACAGTTCTAGGCCAGTAGAAAGGTACCAAGTTAGTTAGGCATGTCATAAATTAACTCCAAACAGCAAAGCCAAATATTTAAACTTAAGTTCAGAAATTATCTCTTGGCTCAGACTTCAATGAACAGAGAAATGACAGGGGGTTAATCCTTCACTCTTCGCAGGCCTGAGATAGAGATGCGGTCCTGATTATTCCCAGAAGCATTAAAAACAACAACAACAACACTAATGGTCCTGTGGAGGTATTTGTGATAAATAAGTGGTAAGAATGGGAACAAATTAACTTACAGTGTGAGGATCAGAGCAACAATTTAAAGAAATCTGTTATTGATGAGAATAATCACAAGCTCCCAGCGTGTTCTCAGAGTTGGAGCAGGAGGGCTAAGCAGCTGTCCAGCCTCAATCCTCCTCTCCATAAGAAAGCACTGGCTGAGGGGCAAACTGCACGCCAGAGGCTCTAATCATAGCACTACAAGAAAGATGGTCAAAAGAGAGATTTGCCTCCCTAGAAAGTGTCATGGGAAATAAAAGCCGAATGTGACACTTTATGGAATAGATGACCATGAAGGAAATGCCATTGAATTTCCATATTTTAAGCATTATAGGAACAGCCTTAGAGTAGGAGCCTTCCTGTTCCTATCAGAGTCAAGAGGCGCCACTAAAAAATAATTATTGGCAATGCGGAAATGAAAACACTTTAACTAACAGTTTCTTTTTTTGGAAAGGAAGACAAAGCATTCAACTTTTTAAGCTTTTAAGGTGATATTGAATTCAGTGAACACAATAAGACTAATGTTTTAAACTGTCTGTAGTATGGTCAGTTCGGGCAAAGAAGAGGAAAAGATGGTTAAGGAGAGGAAAGAGCAGAGAGGATACAGGATGCTGCTGTCAGCTGTGACTGTCTCTCAGACTGCAACTCGGCCACCCTGCTCAGCTCTGCACGCAAGCCTTCTCCTGATCGTCTACAGACAACCCCGCCCGCTGTCTGCTGCCCACCACCACGCTGTCAGTAAGTGTGGCTCCAGACCTTCTTCAATGGCCTTTGGTTCTTAGTATCACCCTCAACCCTACCTTGGAGTGGACAGAACTTTTTAGTTTTCTGAGAAACTCTAAGTGGTTCAGTTTAAACTGCTCCCGTTGTACCTTCCTTTTCTCCGTAGGTTCCATCTCTTCTTCCAGCCTTCCTTTCTACTACCCTGCTTTAGAGAAGACGGTAGCCTTTCCATGCTCAAGTCTGTTCCCTCCATTGTTGTCTTGGGCAGTTCTCTTATAGATCTAGCTCTTCGACTCTTTTCTCTCTAAAGACTCAAATTGTAATACAATATGCTATGGTCCAAATGCTGGTATCTCCACCAGATTCAGCATTAATCGATGAAGACTGCCCTTGTGGCTGAGATTGGTGACCTATCCGAGGTGGTATGGAGCTGGCTTGCTCTCTTTCTCTTCTGGCATGTGAGGCCACAGAAGAAAGCACCCTTTAGTAAGCAAAGGAGCCCTCAGTCACATCACCTCTGCTGGCGACATAGACCCAGCTTCTGGAAGTGTGAGCAATAAATTTTTGTTGTTTATGAATGATTTGGTCTAGGTATTTTGTTATGGCATTCTAGATGGCCTAAAATATACCAAAACTTTCATATTTTAATATATAAAATGTTCTCGCATCTAGGATTTTCTTTGAACCTTCACAATCCATCTATGAAATAGATAAAGATACTTTCCCTCCTTTAAATACCATAGTGAGGGGCTGGACAGATGGCTCAGTGGTTAAGAGTGCCGACTGCTCTTGAGCAGAGGACCCAGGTTTGATTCCCAGCACCCACATGGCAGCTAAGAACTGTCTTTAACTCCAGTTCCCGGGGAAACTGACACCCTCTTCTGACCTCCGTGGCATTGCGCAACATGGGTGCATGCAGACAGTACATTCATACACATAAAAAATAAAAAATAATAAATCCCATAGTGAAGTGAGTCAGTGGTGCTTCCACAGGAAGAGGACAGCAGAGTGAGAATTCAAATTCAATGTAGCCTTCCAGTCTCAAGCCCAGCCCATCAGTGGGAATTACTTAGAGTCTCTATAATAGAGCATCTCACCTGCTAAGCACACTTTCCCAGCTAGGTTGAAGATCCTGAGTTACTAAATCCCATGACTCTCCCAGAGTAGAAATATTGGGTCTCCTCCTGCCAAGGATGGTATCACCCATTGACTTCAAGTTGCCTTAAGAGTACAGCCATTGTCCACAGGGTGATGACTTGAATGAGGTTAAGCATTGCTAGGGAGACCAATTATCTCAGTTTTGCATCAATTTACTGGCTTCTAGCACATCCAGTCCCAAACAAATAGCAGTGGTCAGACACCTAAGGAAAGTAGTGACCCTCGGTTCTGTCTGTGCCCTGCAAGTGTGCTGCCTCCCTGCCTTTTACCATATTTCCAGGTCACTCAGTACACATTTGCTGGGTCCTTATTAAAGTCAGGAGCCCACAGTGAAGCAATCTATGTTCTTGTTTACAAAGTGCTTACAGTCATGTGAGAATATATTCAAATGAGTACAATGCATAATAAAATATGCTCTCTCTTTTTTTGTTTTGTTGTTTTGAGACAAGGTCTTCCTATAGCCACAGCTAGCCTGGAACTTGCTTTGTAGACCAGGCTAGGCTTAGTATCACAGAGATCTACCTGCTTCTGCCTCCTGAGTGCTGGGATTAGAGGCTTCGGCCACCATGCTCGGCTTTTGAAAATGTGAATTTTAAAAAACAAACAGAGAGGGCATGCAAGATAGCTCAGCAGGTAAAAGTGTCTCCACCAAGCCTGGGATTTGGGTACCTTTCCCTAGGAACAGGATGGAAGGATCGAACTGACTTCAGCAAGTTGTCCTTTGACCTATGACATGTGCCATAGCATGTATAACACATACACAGAGAGAGAAAGAGAGACATATTTTCAAGTTGTTTCAAATAACAATTTTAAAATGTTTCAATTTAAACAAACACTCAAAACTTGAATCTTATAGCAAAGGATGAAGAAGAAGGGCACCCACAGCCTGAAAGGTACAGTGAGCAGCCATAGTAAGAAGGCAACTGAGTCACTGGGTTTGGAGCCTAGCTGGGATGAGACAGCAACACAGTAATACGAAAACAGCAACCTCTCCCAGCTGCACCAGAGGACTTCTGCTTCCCATCATGAACCACTAACTGGAACCAACTTGGTCTTCCCATGACTAAAACTAGAACACAGATAAAAACAAATCAACATTAGATACCAGACAAATGGGAACAATGAAAGAAAAAAAGAAAGAAAGAAAGAAAGAAAGAAAGAAAGAAAGAAGGAAGGAAGGAAGGAAGGAAGGAAGGAAGGAAGAAAGAAAGAAAGGAAAGAAAGAAAAGAAAGAAAGAAAGAAAGAAAGAAAGAAAGAAAGAAAGAAAGAAAGAAAGAAAGAAAGAAAGAAAGAAAGAAAGAAAAGAAACAAGGGGTACACCGGACAGGTGATCCAGCACCCTGCCTAGAGGCATTTCTGGACTCTGGCTTTAGAAAACAAACCCAGGCAAGCACTGTTCTCACACTGAGCTGGGGAGACAACGATGACAGGTAGCTTATACCCCTTATACCTTTGGTCTGAGTGCTTTTCTTCATAACACAAATTACCATCTGACATTATCAGTCTCCCTAGACTCCATCCTCATAAGGGCAGAACAGGAAGACTAACATTTTATTTATTATTGTATCCCTAAAATAGTGTTTGTAATAGATGCTTCATTGATATTTTTGAATGATTGAAAGTAGAAGTGAGGGCTGGAGAGATGGCCTAGTGGTTAAGAGTGCCGACTGTTCTTGCAGAGGACCCGGGTTCGATCCCCAGCACCCACATGGTGGCTGAGAACCGTCTGTAACTCCAATTTCAGGAGAACTCCAGTTCCAGGGGAATCCGACGCCCTCTTCTGACCTCCGCGGCATTGCACGACACGGGTGCACAAACTACATGCAGACAGTACATTCATACACATAAAAAATAAATAAAAAATTCTTTAAATTAAAAAAAAAAAGAAAGTAGAAGTGAGTGGACAATTAATGAAGAAGTAATGTCAGGAAACACGGACACCACGCTCAAGATCTACAGAGGTGAGTGGAAGAGGTCATAAGGAACCATGCTGTTTAATGAAGGGTATTTTGCAGCTAAAGAATGTGCAAGAGACATGAATATGTTTGAAGGCTCCAGGTTTCACAGAGTTGGAGCTGGAGACCATAACCACCTAAGACACACTCCCGCCCCGCCCCCAGGACTGGAGGCTGAAATCCCAAAGGTGAGCAAACTAGTTCAAATGTTAGGGAGAGAAAAATACCCACCATTTCAGGTCACTTTGTTTATCCCACATATCAGCCCACACTCCGTAGCTTCAGATAAGGAAGATTCATTATTTTTTTACTTCCGCAGTTCAGGTTGAAGAACGCCAAAGATTATTTCTTCACTTAGTGTCTGAAGCCTCTGCTGGGCACCGCCAGGCTCCTCCGCAGGCCTGCTCTGTCTCCACAGGCGTCTCTGTGGGCTTCCTCACAGTACAGAGATCTCTGACTTCTCCCATGGAACCTGATTTCCCAGGAAGGAAGGACGAGCTCCAGGCTGACCTCAAAAGCCTCTGATGTCACTTCTCAAGGCCAGCCCAGATTCCTGGAAAGAGAAACAAACCATAAATTTTTAACTTTTTAAAAAGAATTGTTTGAGGTCTCTAGATAGGCTGACTAGACTCCAGTGGATGAACTTCCACCAAGGGTCATCTGGGGACAAATGCTTGACCAGTTAGGACTTAACACGTGACAGAATGCATGAGGTCTGCTGGGGGCCATAGGGAGATGTATTTGGGGATCCGGTCTAAATTTGATTAAGTTCTATTATATGAAATATATAAAAACTCAATAAAAAGAATTGTTTTAATTATTTTTTAATTTTTTTGAGTCAGGGTCTTCCTGTAGCCCCAGCTGGCCTGGAACTCACTCTGTAGACCAGGCTGGCCTTGAATTCACAGAGATCCACCTGCCTCTGCCTCCCGAGTGCTAGGATTAAAGGCGTGCGCCACCACGCCAGGCTCCCCCTCATCTCTCTTTACAGTCTTTTTCTCCTTTCTTTTTAAAGCTTTACATTTTAAAGAATTCTATATATATTTTATTTATTTATTTATTTATTTTGGTCTTTTCGAGACAGGGTCTCCCTGTAGTCCCAGCTGTCCTGGAACTCACTCTGTAGACCAGGCTGGCCTTGAACTCACAAAGATCTGCCTGCCTCTGCCTCCTGAGTGCAATG
>VZQC01001095.1:8025423-8040568 GCA_009823505.1 Rhizomys pruinosus | reverse complement strand
TTTTTTTTATTTATGCTTTGTGTATTTCATACATCATTTTCCAATTCAGTTCAGGCGTATATCCCCTTCCCTTCACCCCGCCCCACCCCTACCCATCCCAGATCATGCATTCTGCCGTAACTTTTCTGCATCTTTCTGGGTTTTTTGTTGTTGTTGTTTTGTTTTCATTTTTTTTAACAATAAGTGATAATTTGTGAGTACAAGCATCCTTCATGTCAAACCAATTTGCGAACAGTTGTGCCCAAACCCATACAGCTCATGGGTCCCACCATATTTTTTAAAAAAATCAAGGTTCACTGGGCGTGGTGGCACACACCTTTAATCCTAGTACTTGGGAGGCAGAGGCAGGCAGATCTCTGTGAGTTCAAGGCCAGCCTGGTCTATAGAGTGAGCTCCAGGACAGCTGGAACTAAAGGGAGAACCTGTCTCAAAAAGACACACACACACAAAAATCAAGGCTCCCTGGCCCCAGCCCGCGTGATGGCGCACGCGAACCCGAAGGGCGCGCCAGAGCAGGGTGGCTGCCAGTTCTCCGTGCGCCTCAACGGATGTCATGACCGGGCTGTCCTGCTCTACCAGTACGTGGGCAAGCGGATCGTGGACCTGCAGCACACCGAGGTTCCAGACGCCTACCGAGGGCGTGGCATCACCAAGCACCTGGCCAAGGCTGCTCTGGACTTCGTGGTGGAGGAGGACCTGAAGGCCCACCTCACCTGCTGGTACATCCAGAAGTGCGTCAAGGAGAACCCTCTTCCGCAGTACCTAGAAGGCCTACAGCCATGACCCTGACTGCTACACTCGGGAGCGCACACAGGCCTTCCGTGTGGGCCTCACCCAGCTCATGGACTCTCAGGAACCCGCTCCTGTGGGGACAGGCTCAGACCTATACTTGTAAGGGCACTCGTCTGCATCCCTCATTCAGGGTTCTGGGGGATAACTGTTGGCGAGAACGGACAGAGATCCAGAGTAGGAGAAAGGGCCGGCCAGGCTGGCAGGAGCCCCTTCCCACGGGGACTCTCCTGCTGTGCGGAGTCTTCTTTCCACCCTCTGCACATCCCGCCTAGCCCACGCTGGTGGGTCCCTGCTGTGATCAGCTGAGCTGAGGTCCCTCCACCACCTTCTGGAGTTGTGTTCTTCCTGCAAAGGAGGACACTCCCCAGAGCCAAGAACAGCGTCAGGAAATCTGTGTGCCAACGTCCAAGGTAGGGCACCAGGCCTCAGCCGCTACCAGTGCTCACTTTTTCTCTTCCTCGGACTTCTGTGCCCTGGCACAAGCGGCAGAATGGCAGCAGATGGCAGCCTCCCCGATGTGTGAGGACAGTGGGTAGAGCTCTGGCCCAGACCTGACTGTGGGTGCACACTGACACGAGCAGGCAGACAGGGCACGTGGCAGTGGGCTCTTCCTCTCCTTGGCATCCACACCTTTGAATTCTCACATGAGCTCTGTAGGAAAACGAGATCCCGTCTGGGTCTGCGTCACCATGGACTCACCTGCCAGCGTCAGCTGAGCTGTAGCCGGGGTCTCCTGAACGGTGCCGTGTCCCTGGCTGTCTCTGGCCTTTCAGCTTCACCTGCTTTCTTGGGGGTCACCTTGGCAGGGAGGTGGCACACTGTGCCCCCAAATCCATTCGTGGCCCCTTTTTTGCTGTCCTGGCCTGTCCACCTGCTTTTCCGCTGCTGGAGTTGCAGTTCTGGCCCAGCCACAGCAACTCGGGTCCACCCAGACAGCTATGCACAGACCTCTCCCACCCCACAGGAAGAGTACTGAAAATCGCACCAGGGGCCAAGCAGACCACCCAGGCGTTCCTGGGCTCGGAGCCCCTGTGCCTCCTGCTGCGAGTCGTGGGCGTGAACTGTTGTCACCGCCATCAGCATCCCTACCTCCTGCATTCCTGGATCTCCCGTTACCGATGCTCCTAGTCCAGCCTCCAGGACCTCAGGATAACCCGGGAGCACACCTCCACTCGTTCCCTTGGTTCTGTCTGTCAGGGGCTCTTCTCAGGGATCAGAGAACCCCCTGGACCACTAGGAAGACATTGCTGAGAGCGTTCTGACAGCAGGTGACACCCTGTAGTGCCAGTGTGTCCACAACACAGTACTTGAATGAGGGTCCTGAATCATGTGGGCCCAAGAAGAGTGGCTGGGCTTCCTCTGGGGGCTCCTCTCCAGTTCCTGCAGGGCGACCTGGGCCTTCTCACTGCCTTGGCAGCCTTAAAGTACCACTGGCCCTGCCACAGCCTCACGGTGTAGCAATAACCATATCTTCCCCCCCCCCCTTGGCCAACACTGCCCAATTGGGCCACTCTGGTGCTACCCCATTCCCCTGCCCCCACCTGCTCCATGTCCCGAGTCATTCCAGGAGCCCATGGCTGGGCACCAATGATCACTCTGGGCTTCATGTTCCTTCAGCAGCTCTGCTGTAGCCAGATCTTATCCTAGGGCTTCCCTCTGCCGGTCTGCACAGGCCTTTCTTCCTCTGGACCTGCTGTTGGTGGTGTTTGGGCCAAGCTTGGTCTTGGGAACCGCCCCTCCCACTCACTTGTTTGACTTCTGAACATACTGCGTGGTATGATCAACATGATGTTTGTCCCACTGGTAATCAATGGAAGACTAAGCCACAGTGAGGAGGTCAGGGAGCCACAGCTCCTGGGAGGAAAGGGAGATGGGTTGTGTGGAGGTCCTCCCTGTGTCCAGACTATTCCTGGGCCCTCAGCACCAACAACGTAGTGGGACAGCTGCACTTCAAGGGAGAAGAGCTAGGCTTTGAAGGGTCCCATGGCCTGGCTGAGGTCTCCCACTGCAACAGTAGCCATTGGCATCAGAATTTTAGCCCATTGTGGGCAACTTTGCCATCTGCATCTCTTCCCTACACTCCCTGATTGGTGGAAGAGGTCAGATACCACACCAGCTTCTGACATGAGCTGCTCTGTCCTGCTTAGTCCTCTGGGGATTCCTGGCCCAGCAGGGAGCTTTGCCTGCCATTGGTCAACATGGGCACTGTGGAAACAGTGACAAGCTTTCCCAAACGAGACAGTAATAGGGAGTCATCGGCCAGAAACCCACACAGAAAGCTCAGGATCCCAAACCAGTCCTGCAGATGGTGCCCAGCACGGATATTGTGTCTGTTTACTTTGGGAGACAAATGGCCTCAGCAATACATGAGTTAAACTTCAACCACTTCCTGGCTCCCATGGTTGACTGAGATGCCACTCTGCCTTCAGCTATAAAGGTGCACACATGACTGATGGAGAACAGCCAGCACCCAGAGATCTGACTTGCATATGGAGCTGAATTTGTAAGGGAACTCCCTTGGAACTCCCTGGACCACCTGGCCGCACACTCGTCCCCAGGGCTGGACTCGGGCTAGCTCCAGTCCTTCCAGATGTCCTTCACTAGTCTCAGGGTCCTACCTCTTGCAGCTCAATGCCCTAAGTTTCATAAAAGATCTGGCGAGGCTGTGAATTCAGCTTGCAACTCTGCAACCTCCAGGATCACATTTAGGGGTTTCAGCTGTATCTGTCCTATGGCTTCAAGATATTAAAGATGCTTTTTCTGGTTGTAAAAAAAAAATCAAGGCTCATTGGAAGGAAAGCAAGACATGGGGAGTCAGGGTTGGGGGACAGCAAGTAGTGAAGGCAGAGAAGTAGGGAGGAGAGCCTCGGGACGTGGCAGACTATTTGGAGTTAAGGAGTAGAAGCTAAAAGATGAGGGAAGTTACAAAGAAATGAAGTGGTTCTGAATTTGACATCAATGAAGTCCACAATTGGAATGCTACGTATTACCTTTTAAGAAAAAGGCTTCTGGGCTGGAGAGATGGCTCAGTACTTAAGAGCACTAGCTGTTTCACTGAGGACCTGGGTTTAATTCCCAGAAGCCACATGGCTGCTAACAACCATCTGTAACTCCAGTTCCAGGGGACCCAATGCCTTCTTCTGATCTCCATGGGCATGGCACAACACAGGAGCACTTACATACATGCAGACATAACACATACACATAAAAAAAGAAAATATTAAAAAGAAAAGGGCTTTTATTTAACTTCTTCCTTTTTCAGAGCTTAAGTTAATGACTTTGTGGGAACCGACGGTCCCCTGAGTCTCAGGACCAGCTTCTCCTTCATCTGAGCTTGATGGTTTCCTTCTGTCCTTTTCCCCTTTCCACCGTGAGCAAGAATAACAACTTAGAGTGACGTCGGAGCACTTCGCAATATTCAGACTCCATAAAACTACAAATTGTTGTCATGATAGCTAATATAATAACCAATAACACATCTTCCCGTGAATGGACTTCGGCTTGAACGCAAATGACCTTTCTTGCTGGCTGGCCTACCTCCTGTCCATACCCAGCACAATCAGGAGTCTCTCAGCCACAACCAATATTTCAGGAAGGATTTGTCACACGGTCCTGGGAACTTCCAATGTTTATGGTATTGCTCATAGCTGTTCACGTACTGATACCAGTGATATTTAAAGCTGCTAATGGTGAGAGCCTGGGCTACTCACTGCATGGCCTCTTTGCTGTCCTACATCTTGGAGAGACAATTGAGGTCATTTCTCATTCTCTATGGAGCACGTTCATATTTAACCTGACCTGGTGGAGCTGGAGCCTGAGCCAGTGAGCAGGGAACAGCATTGCCGGACCTGTAGGTCCTTTGTAAAGCTAGCTGTTTGAGCCAGGAAGGTTCTGGTTTGTGTGTGTGTGTGTGTGTGTGTGTGTGTGTGTGTGTGTGTGTGTGTTTTCCACTTCTCTTCTTAGAAGAAAATAAGTTAGGATCCCTTAAAGTCTATGAAGTCAAATGGGGGCTGAGGACTTTTCCAGGGCTTCTTAAGGAAGTGACTTCTCATTACAGTCTCCTATGTGGGCAAACAGTAAATGAAAAGTAATATAAAAGGACCCCTCTATTTTAGGGGTAGAGAGGGCTTTCCAGGAAAAAGGACAATTGGTTTTTTTTTTTTATTTTATTTATTTTTGTATGTGTATGAATGTACTGTCTGCATGTAGGTTTGTGCACCCGTGTCGTGCAATGTCGCGGAGGTCAGAAGAGGGTCTCAGATTCCCCTGGAACTGGAGTTCTCCTGGAATTGGAGTTACAGACGGTTCTTAGCCGCCATGTGGGTGCTGGGGATCAAACCCGGGTCCTCTGCAAGAGTAGTCAGTGCTCTTAACCGCTAGGCTATCTCTCCAGCCCAGGACAGTTGGTTTTAATGATACCTAAGAGAAAGAGAAGTTCTATTGGGAGGGCACATGACCACAACTTTAGACTTGAAAGACAACATTTAATTTCAGAAATAACTATGCCAGAAAAGGTAGAAGTGTGTACAGAAAAAAAAATTCCTGTTGTTTTAGCATCTTTTAATGTTAATTAATTTGTGTGTATGTGGCATATGTACATGTTTGTGTAGTGTGTACATACATACCTATGCATAAGGGTATGTGGAAGCCAGAGCTCAACACTGCAAGTCTTCCTCCATCGCTCTCAACCTCATTTTTGTCTGTTTCACTGAACCTGGCTGGACAGTGAGCTTGGGAATCTACCTGTCACTGCTACCTCATCCCACAGTGCTGGGGCTTCAGACACATGCTACCACATCTGACTCGTAAGTGGGAGCTGGGGATCTGAACTGGTGCCTTCGTGTTTGCATAGCAGGCACTTTTTGCCATCTCAACCACCTTTATGGTCCCTGTTTTAGCATTGCTCAGTGTCTCTTTTTTGAGCCTCATCTGATTGCTAATGGACATAACTTTCAGACAGAAAGTCCATCAATGAACTAGAGAGTGCTGTTTTGGGAATTTTTTTTTCAACTATAGACTAATTTTCTGTGGAACTCAAAACTAAAGAGAAAGAAATAAAAGTAATGTTAATAGTTCATTTGAAGACTTTGATCATGGAATAACAGGTATTGCCTTTGAGCTGTTTTTGGTTTGTTTTTATTTCAAGTTATCTATTATTACAAGTAAGTATAGTTTAGATCTGAATTGTTTCCCCAAAAAGCTCTTGATCTCCAGCACACTGCTACTGGGAGGTACTATGACCTTGAAATGGAGCTTGATAGGAAGTTAGGTCATTGGGGGCATGTCCACCAGAGGGATTGTGAAGCTACCGTATTTTCTTCCTTTTTTTGTTGTGTCCTGTCCTTGAGGTGAATGGTTTTCCCGGCTCCAGACTTCTACCATGACATGTTGCCTTGTCCCTGACACAAGTGATGGGCTTGACACTTCCATCCATCTCTCTAATCCTACACTACATCTCTCCAATCCCAATAAATGTAAATTTCTTAAAAAGGTAGAAACAAACCAAATGTCCATCTACAGATAAGTGGATAAACAAAATGGGAAACACATGATATATATATATGTACACACATAGCCATATATAGACATTAATCTATATTATTATATATAATTATATATATATATTATATATAATTAATAGATATATAGATATATAGATATTAATCAGCCTTTACTAAATGAACTACACAATCATTTAACTTAATTCTTTGAGGAATCATGGTAGCTGAGGCACTTTACATTCATATAAGTAGGTCACAAGTTTCTTGTCTTTTCCAAATCTTTGCTGCACTTTTAAAACATAACAGCCAACAAGTGTGGAAGGAGAGGCTAGACTTTGACCCTAAGAAAGGATGATGTTATAGTAAGACCTATCCATTCTGGCTCTGCCTCACTACTTGGGGTGATAAGGTGGAAGTTACTCTAGATTGGTATTCATCCACTTCCAAAATAGACAATCAATGAATCTGGGCACAACAACATTTTAGGACCTTGCTTGTCTGTTGTTTACTCTCATGCGTGTCAGATAAGAACAATATATGGATGACATGATTTTTTATGATTTATGTGTAATTAGGGGGAAGTTATAAGCAAATGATCACAGACCAACCTATAATATGTTCATGCCTGATATATGTGTGGCCAAGCATGACACTTTCTCAATTAAATTTCCATCTCTAGCTTCTCTCAAAAGGTGAGAGGACAGGAAACCGGTGGGTCCCTGGTCCCTAGAGGGAAGAACCAGAAAGTCTCCTTCATTGTGTGATTTGTTCCACATTATGTGATCTGCTCCACCCCAGCCCAAGATGTTTATTTAGACAAGTGGCCCGATTAAGAACCAAGGGTTAAGCTGGGCATGGACACAACTTTAATCCCAGCATTCAGATCTCTGTGAGTTCAAGGCCAGCCTGGTCTATATAGTGAGTTCCAGGCTGGCTGGGGCTACAGGGAGACCCTATCTAAAAAAAGAAAAAAGGCTTTCAGTAAGATACAAGTTCTCTGACCAAAGCATCTGAACATCAAGATCTGAACATATTTATTATTATTTGCAATGCTCATATGTTCAATTATCTTTTTTTGTTTTTCTTTTTAGTCTTTTTGAGACAGAGTCTCCCTTTAGTCCTAGCTGGCCTGGAGCTCGCTCTGTAGACCAGGCTGGCCTTGAACTCACAGAGATCTGCCTGCCTCTGCCTCCCGAGTGCTGGGATTAAAGGCGTGTGCCAGCATGCCTGGCACAATTATCTTGCTAATATTTTTTCTCGTTAAGTTCTAAATGAAAGTAACTGGCAAAATACAAGGTGTAAGTTACCATAAGCTTTCCCCCCAAATGATTGTAATTTGTCCTTAGTTATCTGTCCCATGGTTATAGGGACTATGGTTCTTTTTTCATACCATACACCCAAATATAAGTGATGTGGGCTAACAGTCGCCTCAGTATGCATGCAGTATTGTTATTGTTGCTGTTACTTTGAGAGTGTTTCTTTGCTGAGTTGAATGCAGTCATCCAACACAGTAATTAACACAGGTATTAAAAACCATTCATTCAAAGCACATGGCAGCAGCTTTGTTACATAACTTTAAACCTTTGAAGGGTAAGAATCTAGCCCCAGGTTTGGTTAAACATTATCTGTTTATATAGGTTTTGTGTTATTTTGTTTGGATATAAAAAATAATTTTCTGAATGTAGAGAGAGGCATGGTTTATAAAATGTTTTATTCTCTCTCTTCTTTTTCTCTCTCTCCCCCCCCCTCTCATTTCTCTTGCCAATAGGCAAATATGCTTACTTTAGACAGGTATAGAGAACTGTTTCAAGGGAAGGGGTTAGTCCTCACAATGATATCTTTCTACATGAGGATAACAGAATTGGAAATAATCCACTGTGGATTATGATTTACGACAGACAAATGCCAAATAGTTCTAGGTCATTTATGTGTTTTAGGCACAACAATAGAGGAAGGAGAGGGAGAAATCACGAGAACCTCAACACATGTTTCATAAAATTCCTGTTGCAGAAGTCCCAGCCAAGACCCATAGAGCAGAAATATTATGCTCAAGCTTTTCTTCTAGTAGCAAACACAAATGAATATCCACCCCCTGGCAATCTGGGGCTAAAGGTGAAAAAGATTCCCAGGCAAAATTTCTTTGAACCTTGTCCCTTGACCTGAAGTTCAAGCAGAGCTCAGACCTCACAGTGAATTCCAGCCACCAGGAGCAGAAATGGCGTACTGGATTCTGAGATAGACTCCACCTGCCATCATTTGCATCTCTACTGTTCCTCCAAGTCTCATGTGTTAATGGCTTCTGCCCCTGGGTGGTGCTACTGGAAGACTAAACTTTTAAGAGGTAGAGTCCCCAGCCGGACGGGCGTGGTGGTGCTTGCCTTTAATCCTAGTACTTCGGAGGCAGAGGCAGGTGGATCTTTGTGAGTTCAAGGCCAGCCTGGTCTACGGAGTGAGTTCCAGGACAGCTGGGGTTACAGGGAGACCCTGTCTCCAAAAGACAAAAAAAAAAAAAAAGAGGTAATGTGGTGGTTGAATGAGAGTGTCCCCCCATAGGCTTTAAGTATTCAGACATTTTGTCTCCAGTTGGTGGCACTGTTCTTGGAGGTCTTTGAAGGTGTGGCCATGCTGGAGGAAGTATGTTATTGGGGGCTGGCTTAGTGAGTTCAACAAGCCTTGCGGTCTCCTGTCACTCTCTCTGCTTCCTGTGCTCATTTCGAGATGTGACCCTCGGCTTGCTGCTCCAGCCACAGCCACAATGCTTCCCGCCACAATGGACTCTGATTCCCTGGAACCGTCAATCGTAAGCTCAAATAAACTCTTCCTTTTTATAAGTTCCCTTGCTCATGGTGGTTTTATCACAGCAACAGAAAAGTGACTAATACAGGTAGAGTCCCGTGAGAGGTCCTTAGATCATTGGGTGTATGACCCAGAGGACACTGTGAGAGCCCAGACCCTTCTCTCATCTTTGCTCCCTGGCTCATGATATAAGGGCTTTTGCTCTGTCAAACATTTCACAGGCCCAAAGCAACAGCCAACCAAAGTGTGCAACCTTCAAAATCGTGAGCTAAAATAAACCTTTCCTCTTTATAAGTTAATATACCACCCTAACATCATCTAGAGTCAGTATAATGTTCCCATTATCCTCCTCTTTGATGAGGAAAACCAAGATGTACAGTACATACAGGCATACCTTAGGAAAGGTTGTTTTAAATCATTTGAAAGTTAAATTGCTTAACTTTTCTTCAACAAACATATGAGCAAAAGGACATTTACCAGAAAGATAGTCATAGCTGCCCTATAGCTTCTGGGCACTACTGCTGCATCCTGTTGGAAAAGCATGATAATAAGCTATTTATACTGCTGGAGACACTGGCATTGACTAGTTAATTCATTTATTCCTGTTTTTAGAAAGTTCAAATTATAGTAATCATACATGTTTCATTATTCAAAACTTGGGAAATAAAAGAGAAAAAAATGAACAACTCTCATTAGTTCATTGGCTATTATTTGGGGAGAATAAAAGCAGGAAGAGGACTTGGGAAATAGGAAAAGGACATACTTTGAATGAAAGCAGATTATATAGCCCATGCATCAGGAGAGGATAGGTTTGGGTGAGGTACCATAGTGGGTATTTCTGGATGTTTCCAGAAACAAGACTGAACTGGTGAGATGATCCAATGCCTGCTGCCAAGCCTGATGACCTGAGTTTGATCCCTGGAGCCCACATGGTAGAAGGAGGAAAGTGAGTCCCCCAAGTTATCCCCTGACCTCAACATGAGCACATGCTTTTGTACACATGCCCCATACACATTTACACACACACACACACACACACACACACACACATAAATAAATAAAGGTTCAGGGGCAGGAATTGGTACCCAGGAAGACAGATAGAAAGAGGCAGGAAGGCAGCGCACACATCAAGACTGGGTCTGGATATCAGTGTTGCCCACACAGCAGCTTGGCTAAGGCCACCTTGAATTTGCATAAAGGTGAGATGTTCTCAGACTCCAGCAGACCACAGTCTTCCTTGGGTAACTGACTCTACCTAGTCATATTTTCCCTCTAGTCATCTACTATGCCATGCTTAGTGCATAGCTGCAGCCCTTCATGGCCTTTCTCACAGCCTTGGTCCCTGTTCCTGGTGTTCTTTGTTTTCCTGGAAAATTTCTGTACTTAAAGTAAAATAAATAAATAAATAAATTGTTGCAGGTTTATGAGAAATAACAAAGAAAGGTTAACTAAATTAAACCATAAGCTGTGGATGTTTTGCAAGTGCTACCTAATCAGGGATAGTATCTCTAGTTGATCCCCAATGGCTTATGTAGCACCTGGCACATAGTAGGCTTTCATTAAATATTTGGTGAATGAATGAAAAGAGATTTTACCAGTCTGGGGTCAGGTACAGAGCAGAATTCACCCCAGATGATTTGAATGAAAAGTTTTTGCTTCATGCGTGTGTGCTTGTGTGCGCCCGTGCATGTGTGTAGTCCAGAGGTTGATACCAAGTGTCTTCCTCTATCACTCTCCAGCTTATTTTTTGAGACAGGATCTGGTCTCTCACTGAACCTGGAGTTCACAGATTTGGCCAGGCTGGCTAGCCAGTGAGCTATAGGGATTTGCTTCTCTCTGCCTCCTTAGTAACTAGATTACAGAATGAATAACTAGCTGGATAGTTCCCGGAGTGCTGCAGAATCCCAAATACGGGACTTGGGTCCTCACGTCTGCATAGCCACCACTTCACCAACTGAGCTGTTTCTCCAGCACACAAATGAGAAGTCTCTGATGAAAGCACTACTTCGGAAGCTGGGAATGGTGGTACGTACCCATAATCCTAACACTTTGGGAGGCTGAGGTAAGAACGTCTTCTGCTACAAAGTGAGTTTCAGGCCAGCCTGGACTACATGAGACTCTATAACAACAACAACAACAACAACAAAACTTCTTGTGGAGGAGGGTAAATAAGGTTAAAGGAGCTAGGTAACCATCCACGGGCCAGCAACAGTAACAAGCCCTGACCCTTCTAGGACTGAGGCAACGAGGGAAGAGAGTGTGTTTGCCATCCAGTGAAGTCAGAAGCAGCTAATGAAGTGCTAAGAGGCTGCATTTGTACAGGGAGAGAACTGCAGCCACCAGGCATCAAAGCTGGGAGAGAGGAAGGACAAAGCATCTATCTTACACTCTCTCCTCCTATTCTTTCTCGCTTACGTGTACCTGCTGTTGCCTGGACCCAAATGTACTTCAAGGCACCAGGGAGCACCAGCGATGTAGTTATAAGAGGTCAGTTCCTTGAGCATGGAAGAGGGCAAAGGAGGGAGGGTAATTAAGGGAATAAATGTTGGAAAAGCAACACAAGGCTACCTCGCTCATGCACGGGGAATTCGCTGTCCATTTCAGCTTGTTTCCATCTTGGTTGCTCCTAGAGATGACTTAGCACTCTAACATAACAATTGGTATCTATACAGGAGTTTACGCTCTCCTTTCAGAGAACTGGACACAAGATTTCCTGGGGAGAGTACCCCAGGACCCCACAATTATCCATTCCTGTGAGACAAAAGCTGGGATAGCTTGGAGGCTGGCCCATCTGTTCCTCTGGCTTGTACCTGATTGATGTAAGAAGATAATTGAAACTGCAGGGGGATGCCAGTGATGTAATTAAGACATCTATGGGGCTGGGGAGATGGCCTAGTGGTTAAGAGAGCCAACTGCTCTTGCAGAGGACCTGGATTCGATCCCCAGCACCCACATGGCAGCTGAGAACCGTCTTTAACTCCAGTTCCAGGGGAATCCGACACCCTCTTCTAACCTCCACGGCATTGCACGACATGGGTGCACAGACCTTCATGCAGACAGTACATTCATACACATACAGAAATAAATAAAATTTTTAAAAAATTAAAAAAAAATATTTAAAAAAAGACATCTACACCTCCCCCAGGTGATCTAATGGTAGGTCCTTGCCTGAGCCATGCCTCAGTTTCCCCAGTCATAAATAAAGAAGTGGTCCAGGAAGCAGAAGTGAGAATGAATTTGTCTTTGCAGATACAGTTTTGTTGTTGTGTTTTGTTTGCTATAGTTAACTGTATTGACCCTCAGACATAAACACTGCTGATCAAAACAGTTGTACCATGCATAAGTCACAGCAAAGCTCCTCAGACACCTTAATATGAAGACAACTCCTCAAGGAGATGGAATGTGTTTTAAAAAAGAAGAAAAGAGAAGAAAAAAATAAAGGAGTTAGCAACTTAATCTTTTTATAAAATAATAAACAACCTGGCACAAATGGAGCTTGAGCCTCCTGGGACACAAACTTCCAGGGGCATGACCTTTGGAAATGAAGTCATTCCTGCCATGTCTGTTGTCTGTTTCTCAGGACACCTTTAATAAGAACTATATGGCAGCCACTGCCCAGGCGGAGGCAGAGGAGGAACAAGGAACCTCCTGTAGGCTTTCACTCAGGAACACTTCCGGGGCAGCGCCTCCACCTCAGCCCTGCTGCTAGCTAGCTTGTTGATCCATCTGCCAAGCTATTTACTGAAGGGACACTGGTTGAACCAGTTATGCTTCAGAGCAGGACAAGGATGTGTATTGTAGTTCATCCACCCTGCTCCTTCCTGTTGTTCAACGGTTCACAGGAGTCTTTAATTGTCCTGGACATTTGTGAAATGTCATTTGTCCTAGTGTCCCTCAGAGATGGACTCCTGAATGCCACAAGATGGAGACTGAGGCTTCAAAAACGATCTTTGCAAGAGCATTCATCCTTCCAAAGTGAAAATGGCCTGAAGACCTGCCATCAGGAGGGATTCAGTGGGCTAACTCATGTTTTCTACTTTCAGGTGTGTTTGTGAACCTGCCTGAAGCACTTTCCAGGATCACTGGCCAAGGCTGCATGGACTGCTAGCTGACAGGAAATAAGAGCTGAAAATGGGTGCATAAGCACTTCTTATTTATTTTTAATTTATTTTATATGTATGAGTGTGTTACCTGCATGTGTGTAAGTGCAACCATGTCGAGCAACTCCCACGGAGGTCAGAAAAGGGCATCAGGTCCCCTGGAACTGGAGTTATGGACAGTTGTTAGCTGCCATGTAAGTGCTGGGAATCGAACCAGGTTCTCTGCAAGAGCAGCAGTGCTCTTAACCACTGACACATCTCTCCAGCCCCCGACAAGCACTTTTTAAGAAGGTGTAACAGCCAGGTGTGGTGGTGCAAGCCTTTAATCCCAGCACTTGGGAGGCAGAGGCAGGAAGATCTTTGTGAGTTCAAGGCCAGCCTGGTCTACAGAGTGAGTTCCAGGACAGCTGGGGCTACAGGGAGACCCTGTCTCGAAAAGAGAAAAAAAATAAAGGTATAACATTTTACTTTGAAATAAAAGCCTCTTCTTAGAGAAAGCAATGTCTTCTTACCACCTCCCCCCACCCCCACCTAGCACCTCCTCCACCTAATTCCTTAATGTTGTATATTGCCATGTCACATGGTTCTAAAATTCTGCTTTGGCTATCAGGATGCACAGAAACACCTTCCCATTATTCTACATACGAGCTCTGATTCTCTGGAATAGCGGAGCATTCACTAGCATAAGTTCAGCAATCAGCATCATCTCATATTTTAGTCCTTCAAGGTACTCTTCTATAATCCACCAGCTCCAAACCAAGAGCTCCGAAAGGCACCTTCTGCCTATAAAGATCTGTGATCCTAATCAATTCGAAGCTCCAATTTTTTGTCATTAAAATACCAAAATATGGGCTGGAGGGATAGCACGGACATTAAAGGCTAAGGCTAACAACCAAAACAGACAAAAAAAAAAAAATACCAAAATATGAGACTAACTGATGGCAGAGATGGATGATAAATAGTTAGCTCCCACGATAGGACCACTTGCTGCTTTATATGATAGGACTGGCAGCCTAATTAAAGGGGTCTAGCCAAATTCAGCAGCCAAAAAAACACAACTAGAGTTCAAAGTAACTTCTCCTTCCCATGAGATACACAACTATATAAAACCTGGTATAAAAAAAAATAAATAAATAAAAAATAAAAAACCTGGCATAAGGGGCTGGAGAGATGGTCTAGCGATTAAGAGCGTCGACCGCTCTTACAGAGGACCCGGGTTCGATCCCCAGCACCCACATGGCGTCTGAGAACCGTCTGAAATTCCAATTCCAGGAGAACTCCAGGTCCAGGGGAATCCGACGCCATCTTCTGACCTCCGTGGCACTGCACAACACGGGTGCACAAACTTGCATGCAGACAGTACATTCATACACATACAGAAATAAATAAAAAAATTGTTAAAAAAATAAAAAATAAATAAAAATAAAACCTGGTATAAAAGTGAACAGAGGTGGGGGAGGAGAGATAGCCTAGCGGTTAAGAGCGCCACCTGCTCTTGCAGACGACCGGGGTTTGATCCCCAGCACCCACATGGGGGCTTAGAACCGTCTTTAACTCCAGTTCCAGGGAATCCAACACCCTCTTCTCACCTCCGCGGCATTGCACGACATGGGTGCACAAACCTACATGCAGACAGTACATTCATAAAAATAAATAATAAATAAATAAATAAATAAATAAAATAAAAAAGAAAAGAAATATATTAAAATTTAGACAGAACTGGGATGCAGCTCAGTGATAGAGTTCTTGTCTAGCATGCTTGAGGCCCTAAATTCAAACCCTGGTCCTGGGGAAGCTATAGAAAAGTGTGGTGGCGCACGCCTTTAATCCTAGCACTTGGGAGGCAGAGGCAGGCGGATGGATGGATCTTTTTGAGTTCAAGGCCAGCCTGGTCTACAGAGTGAGTTCCAGGACAGCTGGGGCTACAGGGAGACCCTGTCTCAAAAAGACCAAAAT
>VZQC01001095.1:7937119-8020578 GCA_009823505.1 Rhizomys pruinosus | reverse complement strand
TTTTTTGTATTTTTGAGACAGGGTCTCCCTTTATCCCTTTAGTCCCAGCTGGCCTGGAGCTTGCTCTGTAGACCAGGCTGGCCTTGAACTCACAGAGGTCCTCCTGCCTTTGCCTCCCAAGTGCTAGGATTAAAGGCATGTGCCACCACACCCTGCAGAAGGGATTTTTGTACCTGCCACTTTGTCACAAGGAATACTTAAAAGTTTTGTCTCAAGGGTTCAGATTTAATAAGATTAATAACTTTTATTGCTCCAACAAGGACATCCTTAAACGAGCCTTCCTTTTTTGCTTTCTCTGAGTGCATGTGGCATAGAACAACTAAACAGAACTGTAGTGTCCCTGGCTTGATTAGTGCCAGCATCTTCCCAATTACTGCCTTGAGATCTTTAGCACAAATGCCAACATGGAGAACAGGACAGATAATATTTTAGTATTAACATTAAAATTGCTTTTAATATTTAATAATAATATGTGTGTACATGTGCTAGGCATGCCATAGCACATGTGTGGAAGTCAGAGGACAAGTTGCTAGAGTCGGTTCATTCCTGCCACCACTAAGGTTTCAGAGATAGAACTTAGGTTGACAGGCTTGAAGGCAAGCACCTTTACCTGCTGAGCCATCTTGCCAGCTCAAATTATGAAAATAGTTTTGACCTCACACACACACCCCTCTGCAGACCACACACTACCGTAGATGTGTTCCTCTGTCTATCCACCTTTACCAGTTCTTGGGCTTAAGGGGAGTTTACACACCTGTGAGCCAGCACTTAGGAAATACCTTCGAATGCACAATTTTGAGGAAAAATCTATTTAACTCTCACATTTGACAGATGATGGGGATGGGGTGGAGAGAGTAGTATGACTATTAAGAAATACATGTTTTTAAAGGCTGGGCATGGTGGCGCACACCTATAATCCCAGCACTTGGGAGGCAAAGGCAGGTGGATCTCTGTGAGTTCAAGGCCAGCCTGGTCTACAGAGTGAGTTCCGGGACAGCTGGTGCTACAGGGAGTCCCTATCTCGAAAAAGACAAAAAATGAAAAAAAAGAAATAAATGATTTTAAAAACCTGGTAAATTAAATATAATGTTTCAGCCTGATGCTATGGTGAACAAGTAGCTATACCTGAATTTATTTATTAAATTTTGATTTTTGAAATTTATTATAGTAATCTCCAGTATTTATCATCCTAATACTTTAGATTAGTCCAACATTAAAATTAATTTGTGTTCCTGAGTATACAGAAATTAAAGAGGAGATGCAAATGACCTTGAGGAGAACTGTGTATCTCAGAGATACCAATCTGAGATTTAAACAGAACACACTTTATTTCTATTTCCCATTGTTATACAGCACTTCAAATAATTTTTTAGAAAGAGGTGGAGGTATGAATACATTCAATTTAAAAAAGCTTTTGGCTGTTGATAAAACACCTATATAATTAAAAGTTGACAGCATTTGCCTGCATGCCTTTAAAAGGTCGCAGGAAATGTTTTCTGCTTGAGGAAAGGCCTACAGTGTGTTTTCAATTACAGTATACTAAACATTGTAGAGTCACTGCAATTCTGGAAAAGGTGGTGTGTGTCTACGCAAAGTAATAATCCTAACAATTTAGCCAAGGTTCTGAGACAGCAATGGAGGCGTGTCCTGATCACTGTGTTAACCCCACAGACCCAGGGCAGTGGTCCACTAGGAACAGATGAACTTTGATATATCACAAATTTCAAGCCTAATATGCATAGTTCAAGTCAAGGCAAGCTGAATTTGATGATTTGATAGTATTTCAAATTATAGTACAAGGAAACTTAGCTGCCAGATTTTTTTTTTAACCAGCATATTTGGAATAGGTTTAAGGATGATGCTCTGTTTTAAACGTTAACTGTTTTAGACTGAATTCATTCAAACAGGTGTTTCAACTTTGCTTCAGAAAGCATGTCTGAACACTGGGATCCTGAATTTGTTGTTGGGTATTGGCAGTACTTTTTAAGCTTCCTTAACAAATATGTATAATATTAGGCTTTGTTGCTATTTTTAAAGGGGTTCACCTAAACTTAACCCCCGTGTGACATCAGTGGAGACTTACAAGGCAGAAACTCCAAGATCCATTAGCTACTCATGTCAACTTGTAGCATGTCATTCTAATGTTGTGCATCTTCACCATGCCTCCACCTTCTTTGATGAAAATGTCTATTTAAAAAATCAGTAGGAAAATATTTAACATAATAAGATGATGAGTCAGTTTTTTAAAAGCTCAAAAGGGAAGATGTAGTTAAATAATGCACCTTTTTATTTTTTAGCTCTCTCTGACTCATGACATATAATGTATTCCATCAAGTTCAAAGTTTTCTCTTACAAAGAGTTTTATGAAACAACTCTCCTTCAGAACAATTTTTTAACTTCAATTATAGTAGCAGATTTTGGAGTTTAAATCATTAACAACCTCCGAGTGAACTTCTTCTATCCAAATGACTTTCAGTCACAAAGAGAACAGCTCTTTTTCACCAATACCTTTTGTAAGGCGACCCATCCTTTTTCTGTTTTTCTTCTTCATGTGTCTCTTTGAAGCAAGATGTGTGATTTGTAAAGTAATGAAAGTGTATGGGTTAATGAAAACTGCTGTAGTGGGCACACTGCTGCACACTGGAACCGCTTCAGACTAACTTCAGCTACCTGAGTTGTAGGAGGGGCAGGGAAAAAAAAAGTAAATTTCAGAAGTCAAGATTGCTGCGTGCACGGTAGGAGTATCATGTAGCAGTTAAGTCAACCATCAAGGGTGACCTAATCTATGCCCCCCCCTTCTCAAGGACTTGTAATTTTCGTTTAGGCAGCATTTTTCGAGTGTTAAACTCCATCGGACCCTCCAAAACTGGGCATTCATTCCATCCACCTACTGATCTCGCCATATGTTATCTTTTAATTTTTTTTTAAAGATTTATTTCCATTGGAGTGTTTTGGGAGAGTGTGTGGGAGTCTGTAACCTCCAGACTGAAGAAGGTGAAAGAGTAAATCTCCCAGTGACCAAAGCCTTAAGAATTTTGTACAGAACCAAGTGTAGTTTAATAAACAAAAGAAAGTGACTAAAGGAACCTATTTCCTTTAAAAAAAAATCTGTAAAATAATGATCGAATCGGTGTTTCAGGAGCGGAGAAAAACTTTTTCACCAACCCCCTCCCCCCCAGATTGGAGGACTAGCGGGATAAATTCAAAGAAGTCTATCCCACCCCCGCACACGCGCCCCCCATTCTTTCCAGACAGAGAGGTTGTAAATGCGAGTCTGAGTCCTCCCTGAGAGCCTTAGGGCACCTTCCTCTTTGCAGCGTGTGTGAGTGTGTGTGTGTGTGTGTGTGTGTGTGTGTGTGTGTGTGTCTAGCTGTGTCTAGCTCTCGCTCTTTCCCTCAGTCTGTGCCTCTGTGTGTGTGTGTGAGTGTGTGTGTGTGACAGGGAGAGAGAGAGAGAGAGCGCGCGAGAGGAGAGAGCGAGAAAGAGCGAGTGAGCGAGCGAGAGAGCGAGCTGTGAGCCGTGCTGCCGCCGCCGCTGCCCTTTGATCCCGACATTAGTGTTAGGGGCTCGGAGACACAGAGCGCGGCCATAGACACCGCCGCACCGGCACTCATTTATTTATACCTCCCATCACACACGCGAGCACAGGGCACACACACACACAACACACACACACACACCTATCAGATCCGTTTCCATTGAAGAATATTAACGCTCGGGGACAAGCCAGGTGCACGACCAAAAAATAAAAATAAATAAAAAAAAAAAAAAAAGAAAGGAAGAAAAGAAGAAAACCCCTCTTCGGGCTCCAGGAAACAAGCTTCAACCCATTGCACACACCGGAGAGAAGGGGTTTCCCCCTGCCCGCCCCCCAACTACCTCCCCGCTCCTGCCAGTGTCTGCCTGTCTGCCCCCACGGGGGTTTATTTGATCTCACATTAACCACGGAGGAGAATGTGAGAAAAGAGGGAAAATGCCCAGGAGGAAGCAGGAGCAGCCCCAGCGCCTTCCCTCACGTAAGTCATCCCTTCTCCACGTCCTCCCGTGCCATTTTCTCGCCCTCCCTCTCCTCTTTCCCCTCCGCAGCCTCCGCCGTTGTTTTCTGCATTAGTTTAGGGTTACAGAGGTGAAACTGACAAAGACACAGCCCGGGTTACTCCTCGCCTAGGTCTATGCCGAGGCAGCCATGTTGGTGATGATCAGCCCCGTGCCCTTTCTATTCTCTCTCTTTTTCTTTCTTTCTCTCGCCCCCCCTTTTTTTATTCCTTGAGATCGGGCTTTTTTCCCCTTTCCCTCTCCCCTCCTCTCCTCCCGAGCTCGGGGGGGAGGGGGCGAGAGAAGGGAGGAGGGGAGTAGTGTGGATGCCGGTTTTTGTCGGTGGTGGGGTTGGGGAGGTTGGGAGAGGTTTGCAATTCTTTGAAAAAAAAAAAAAAAAAAAGAATTCCGTGTGGATCCCGGTGTGCCCGAGGGTGCGGGGTCGGGGCGCGCGGAGGGCCGGGGGCCGTGACATGGCGTTTGGGGGTGTCGGGGCGAGGGCGCGCGGCCGCCCGCCGGGCTGGGGATCCGGAGAGGTCCGTCTCCGGCTAAAGGTTACGCTGGGGTGGGTCGGCCCCAGAGCCGCGGGCGGCTGGAGCCGGAGGAGGCGGAGGTGGAGGCGGCGGCGGCGGAGGGGGTCGGGGGCGGCGGGGCGGGAGCGGCCGCCGAGGGTGTTGAGGGGCCCCGGGCGGCCGATCGGGGGGCGAGGCCGGGCGGCGGAGCGGATGTGGGGTGCCGGAGCCGCGCCGAGGCGGAGGCGAGGAAGCAGGGCGGCTCGCGAGGTCCCTGCAGAGCCGAGGGGAGGGCGGAGCAGGGTTCCTGGCCGCAATAAAATGCGGGGTCAGTGGGAGCAGACGGAGCCCGGGCGACACGGGCTCGCGGCCCCCCCTCCCGCCAGCGCGAGCAGAGTCCGGGACTAAAGTGCATCCTAGCCCTCCCGGGCCGCAGCCACTCGCGGCAACTGGAGACCCCGCCGGCCGCCGGCAGAGCCCGAGTCCCCTCCTCCACCCGGTCCCTCCGCGCCCCCTCCCGCTTTTCTTTGCGAGACTCTTAACTTTTCCCCCACTCCTTCTCCGGCTCCCCCCCCCCCCCAAGCTCTCTCCGCTTGGAGTGCTCTGAGATGCTGCTGAAGCTAAAAGTGAAGGAGAAAGAAGCAACTAAAAATATCCCCCGGGGCCGCCCGGCTCCTTGAATGCAGGGGAGAGGGGGCAGGGGAGAAGGCGTGGGGCGGGCTGGCGGGGAGGAGGGGACGCGGGAGGCGCCGAGGGAGGGGTCGGGGGAGACGGAGGGTCAATTTCTGCTCTGCCCCCCCTGCGCTGCTCCCCTTCCCGGGCGGTTTGGCGCTGCTCGGAGCCCGATCCTGCAAAACCCGGGCTGGGGGCGGGAGCGGAGCCGGAGCGGCCGCCCGCCCCGGTGTCAGGCCGACGTGGTCGGTCACCTGAAGTTCACGGAGGGTGGGGGAAGGGTTAAGGTTATGGTGTCTCGGGGCGTGTGTGAGCGAGCCTGTGCGTTTCCGCTGCAGACAGGCCAGCGCGATCGATGCCCCCCTCACCCGAGTTCCGAGGCGGCGCGGACCCTGTGGGGGGACCGCGAGGGGGTCGCGGGGCTGCGGGGGCTCCTGGCGGGCTCCGTGGCACCCGGGCCGCAGCCGAAGTGGCGAGCAAGGGCACTCGCGGGCAGGCGGGCAGTCCGCTCCGCGCAAACATTCCTCTTTCTTTCCCCTTCCCGGTACGCCTAGAGTCGACGCACAGGGCTGGGGTTGTGCTTTTTTTCTCCTTCCTTTAAAAAAAAAAAAATGCCCCCGTGCAGTCCTTTCTTCGCCTGCCCGCTAGAGGTTCTGAGGATCATATCACATATGTAATATATATGCACATAAAATCACTTGCAGGCGGCTGCGTGTGGAGGGAAATTTGGTGCGAGGAGGAGAAGGCGGTGGAGTCGGGGCGGGCGAGTTGGGAGGCTCCGCGCTGCGATTCACAGAAAACTCGCAGCAGTTGGTGGAAGTGTGCGTGCACATGGCCGGCCGGGCCAGCGCTGCCTGGGGCGTGCGGGGGCCGGAGAGGGGGCGGGCATCCCGGGCGGGGGCACCGCGGGACGCCGGCCCTGCTCCGGCAGCATGGGCTTCTGCTTGCTCCGCGAACTTGCCCTTAGATGGCAACTTTGGGCGCTGATGAGCCTGTGTGCGAAAACCCGGGCGGTGAGGTTGTTTGGTCATTTTCCTTTCTTCTCTCCCCCCCCCCCGCCCCCCGCTTAAAAAAAAATAAAGATGTTGGCGGGGTGAGAGGGAGGGTGGGAAGAAGGGATTTATCTGTTTGGGCTGTGGCGGAGATGGAAACCGCCCCTCCCGGGGAGTGCTGCGCTGTTGGGCAGCTGCAGCCTGCCCCGCCGGTGACCTTGACCCTGACCTCCTGCGACTACCCTCTGTCTGAGAGGAAATTCAGGCTCCATTTTAGCTCCAGTGTCGGGTGGGCCTCTCTTGCGGGTTGGTGCCTGTTGATGAAGTTGGATTTTAAGAGTGGACTCCCTCCACGTTCTCTGATTAGGAATACTGTTTCAACAGTCTCGCTGTAAAAAAAAAAAGCAAAAAAAAAAAAAGCTTTCTCTTCTTGGCCAGTATACGTTAAGCCAGCGCCACTTGTTCTCCAAAGTTGAAGAAGCAATTGTTACCTTTGGAAGCACAGAACGTCCCTGCCTTTTTTTTTTTTTTTTTTTAAGGGAAGCCTTAATTTGGGAAGCGCTTCCTCCCCTCTTGCATTGAATGGATTTCTGTGGATGTGTGCTGCCTTTTCTAAGCGGGGTTTACACATGTTTTATAAAAGCAATTTGCATTTTGACTAAGAACAATTTCTGGGCAAATGGTGTATTTTGCAATTCAGTCACTGTAACCCAGGGCTTGCTGAGTGACCAGTGAGGATGAGAGAAACTTGAGACGTACTAATGGGTAAAATGAATGCTAATTTCTGTTTAATACAAAATAAAATTCTAGATTTGTGTTCTAGTATTAAGGCTGAACTGTGTGTATGAGAAAAGGCTGTTTTCTTCTCTTAGAGAATCTCATTGTATTAAAGCTAAAATACGGTTGAGTCTAGGGATTAAAGTTGCTGGATAGAAGTCATCCCTGGGTTTTAAGAAGTTACATAGGGGCAGATTTAAAAGTTGACCCTTAAAAAAGAGCGACATGGGTGGGGAAAGGAGGTGATAAAGGGATTGAACTGGAGTAATTTAAATTGCCTTTAAGGCCAAATATCCCTTTCTGAGTAAATGTAGATGTTATTAAAGTCACTGTTAAGTTATTAAGAGTTGATAAAACTTGTACACATTAAAGAAGTGCAAAATATAACATATATAAGATATATAAACTTGTGCTATCTGAATCTATAGCAAAGTTGGAATGCTTTTGCTTCGTCTCAGCCCCCAAATGCTGAAGAGTTCTAAAGCCTTGCTACTTACAGATGTTGTCTGTGCATCCAGTCTCTTCCTCATGTTAAACAATACTATGGAGGCACACCCTGGTTCTGCAAAGCCCACTGTTCTCCCACTTGATAGCATAGACACCAGGGAACCTGGAAGTTCCACCCAAGAGTGGATTAGTCCTAGAAATCCAGACGAGCACTTCGTATTATCTGATACCAAGTCTGGGGTGAGCCTCAGCCCCTGGCACCGAGTTCCAGCAATTCCCTGGGCTAGGATCTGGCCTGCTAAGGTTTCTTAGATCCTTCTGTTCAGCTAGACACCCTTGGGACTGTTCAGAACCGAATTAGCTTTGGAGATGGGCGAGCCTTTAACCTGACACTACTAACCTAAGCCTTGGGTTTCTGATTTAAAATTCTACACAGTCATTTCCTTCAGGGCCTCTAAAGTGTGTGTGTGTGTGTGTGTGTGTGTGTGTGTACACCTACTTGCTTATGTTATATGGGCCTCATACATAGGTAGAATGGAAAGGTATGGCCTTTAGAGATGAATAGCAACCCTAGTACCTACACATCGAAGAGAAGTTCTGTAGTAGCTTTTAAAGGTGCCACCCAGCCAAGCAAATATATTTGAGGGGTACGTTTAAACATTACTAAATTAAAGCCTCTGTTTCTTGGCTTAATGTGGTAATTTTCATTTGGGGATTTTACATATGACTCTATTGCTTATTGACGGCTCTTTCACAAAGTCCATCATTAATAATAAAGTTTAAGTCTGGGTTCAAAAGAATGTCCTAGGGTTCTTTGAACTATACCATGGGCTTATCTTCAGCAGAAGGTATAGCTGAACTGAGTGACTTAAGAATGTCCATCAGTCTAAGGAAGGAAGAACAAGAAGCTGATGGAGGGGCTGTTGTTTGTGCCTTATGGACATGATTATAGTTGGGATCACTCTCAAAGAGGGAAGGGATAAGGAAAGACTTCTGCACTTACACATCTGTAAGTCGGTTTACAGGTGGCAGTCAGCACTTAAAAATTTTAATTAATTAATTAATTAATTTATTTATTTATTTATTTATATTTTATGTGAATGAGTGTTTTGCTTGTATGTATGTAAATGCACCTGTGTCATGCAGTGCCAGCAGGGGCCAGAAGAGAGTGTGGGATCCTCTGGAACTGGAGTCGGGATGATTTTTAGCTGCCAAATTGGTGTTGGGAACCCTGCTTTTCAGCGTGACCTAGCCTTGAAGTCATTACGTTTTTTTTTTGTTTTTTTTTTTTTGGTCTTTTTGAGACAGGGTCTCCCTGTAGTCCCAGCTGTCCTGGAACTCACTCTGTAGACCAGGCTGGCCTTGAACTCACAAGGATCCGCCTGCTTCTGCCTCCCAAGTGCTAGGATTAAAGGCGTGCACCACCACGCCCAGCGAAATCATCACTTTTAAGATTTCTCCATTAGCATCAATTTACTCATATATGAATTTCGACCTTACTATGTTTATTGTTGGAAATTTGCCTGATACCTATTCCTGAGGGTGAGCATGAAGAAAAATTTAATAAAACTTTTGTTTTATTATTCTAGTATTTTCACTGTTTACTCAGTTGTGGGTCAAGACCAGAAAGGGTTATTGTGTTCTTCATTAACGAAACTTTAACAAATTCTCTCTGCTTTCTAGTAAAACTAGGAAGCAAAATGACTGGAAAGTAACAGGATCCCTATTTTTATGCTTTCATGAGGCTTTTTACTTTCTGTTTGGTGAAAGAAAAGGAGTGTAACTCTTTCTCCTTATTTATTCTTGCTAATTTTTGTGTTGACCAGGCACTGCCTCCTAATAGTGGGAGGAGCCACCAGTGTAAAGTAACAGAATATTTCACAGCCCCTGTCAGCCAGGTCAACGATTCTGAGGTACGAAGAATCAGTGTAGGTTGAAGGTGGGGAACTTTGCTGTCTGTTCTCTGAAAAGAACATCCATTCATTCCTAATACTAAGGCGGCTGTTACCTGTGTGTGTGTGTGTGTGTGTGTGTGTGTGTGTGTGTGTGTGTGAGAGAGAGAGAGAGAGAGAGAGAGAGAGAGAGAGAGATTCCTGTTAAAATACAGAAGCTTGCTCAAAAATCACATTCCCTCTAATGCTTCAAAATAGTTACTAATAAAAAATTGATTTTTAATTTATCTGTGCTGCCAACTCTAGAGATGACACAGCTGGTGTGAGTTGACAAGTCTCTTGGCCAAAGTGTTAATAAATCACTTTGGAGATGTGTAAATCGGACAGCTTTCTGCTGGCGTTAGTACTTGCTGTGCATTTGGTAGTTTAGAGTCTTTGAATAGTCTCCCTTAAAGGGTTCTGAGGGAGGTGCAGAAAAATCTCCTTGTCAGGAGAGTTGCAGAAATCATATAGACTCAGGTTGTGGGCAGGTTCAAGGGAAAATGCATTGGAATTGCCAGGCAGATTCCTGGGGTCAAAAGTTGGTTTTAAATACAAAGACTCTTATTAATTACATAGCATCGTGATCTTGTAGATTAAGCCAGATTAGAAATATGTGTGGCTAGACTGGGTTGGTCAACAAGTTTACTTAGTAATCTCAGTAGTTTGGGTTCAGATTGTGTCTGGGCACACTATGTTCCACAAAAAGAAAAGAGTTTTCTCATCCTGTGTCATTAAGTCCATTATTTATATGTAAAGCGGTACCTCTGGACTCAGAGAGGAGTCTATGTCTTGGTTGATTTGATTGGTATAAGACTTTTTCGCTCAGAGTTTTAAAGGTTAAGTTCAAGATCAAGGTGACCACAGATATACTGTTATGTGGCAAAGACTCCCTCTCTACTCTAGCAGCCATGCTCTTTTGCTGCGTCCTCATAGTGGAAGGGGTGACTAAGCAGCTTGGGGCCTCTTTTCTAAGGGCACTAAACTCATTCATCACTGTCCCTTATGACCTAGTCACCAAGCAAGGTCCCACCTCTAGATACTGTCATCCTGTATGAAGTTTCATTGACATAGGAATTGTTTGGGGAGAATGTGAACATTTAGATCATAGCCCAAGGTCTGAAGGAAGGTGAAGAAGTCTACACTGCCACACTCTATGAAGCTTGCCTAGGGCCTGCTCACCAAGGCCAGCAGCAGAGGCTGAAAGGCACCATCTCCTGCCCTGAGGTTAAGTATCTTTTAGCCTTCATTTGAAGTTGCCCCATCCTTCTCTAATTTTCATTTTTAAATGTCTGCTGGAGTATTAGGATGTGAGAGGGAAAAACAAACAACCTAAGCTGACGCTGATCTCTCTATTCCGAGAGATATATTAGTAATTTTCTATAATTTAATCACACTGGTCACAGAACAAGCTAAGGGCCATAGAATGGGACTTTTGGATACATTAAAGGATTTCTATTGTGAAGGTTTTTACAAGGTTGTGGGCTTTGCAGTGAAGGAATAGATTTGGGGTTTTCACTTATTGGAAAAGAACCCAGATGGGGCCTAGTTCTGGTAAGACATGTGTGGTGTGTGTGTGTGTGTGTGTGTGTGTGTGTGTATGTGTGTGTGCATGTGTGTGTGTGTGTCCCTTTGATTTCATTACTTATTTTAGCCTCCTTAATGCGCCCTTAGAATCCCATTTTTAGGGTACAGCTTGCTCATGGTGCTGCCGCCCTCTTCTCTGCACTCTCCTTTGGTAGGTATAGCTCAGTAATTCATAACATCCAGGGCAAAGTGTACAAAACACTTTACTGTTCCTGATAGCTGAGATATCTTCTGTCATATTTTATATGAAAATAATGTGCAAAGCACGGACCTTAGAAATAGCCAAAAGTGTTTGATGAGTTAGAGTTCCTTGCTGCTTTCTACATTCTGTTTGGAAGTAAGTTTTGTATTACCATAAATTATATTTTTATGATATTGGGGAACAGTGTATGACTAGGTGCTGAATTCTGATGGCTCTCACTAGCCCCCCGGGGACTCACCTTGGATAGAGCTGATGTAAATCCAGGTTTTATAACATTAAATCAGACTTTGGTTTGGTAGTAATCTTAAACCAAATGGGTGCATATTTCCGTTTATTTTCTAAAAGTTGGCTTCACTGTACACACACACATATACACACACACAGAGGCTGTACTGTGCCTAATTTTGTGACATACACAGTGATACATGCCCACAGAATGAGGTCAGAATGTGGCTGTTAGCAACCCTGCTTTTCAGCATGACCTATAGTAAATGCAAGTAGATTCCTGTGTGCCTAAAAAGGACATTGTTTCTAACTGTCCAGTCCCTTCTTACTAAAGAGCAACCTCTTGTCTCTCATTCTTAAATGATCAGGTGCTCTTTGTTTCTATTTCACTTTTTTTTTTTTTTTAAATCTAGCTACTGAGAGGTATACCTTAGTGGTAGACCACTTGCCTAGCATGCAGAAGGCCCTGGGTTCAATTCTCCATGCTGGGGCAAAGAAAAATCCAAACTTTGCTAAGTTCTATCTACCAGTAAGGAATAAATGCATAGATCTCATGAGTCTGGAAAAGCAAACCCTAATAACTTACGACTTCCTCTGCTAATTTTTGTGTGGGTTAGAAAAGTGGTTAGACCCCCTTAGAAGTGGGGTGCAAAGGGGACAAAGGGGAGGTTAGAGAGACATGTGGTTCTCAGAGTGAATTGTTTTGAGTGCTCTGAAGAAGTTGGCCTTCAAAGGGGACTGAGAAGGCCAGGAGAAAATGATCTTTTACATGACTGATCAGCAGTAGTCAACTTATCTGAGCCTTGGAACAAGCTACTGTACTCGGGGAGGGTGATAGATTTTCCTCAAGTTATGTAGTCCAGTGGTGGATTTTTAAATTTCTGTGTAACAAGAGAGAGAACATCTTCTGTGACTTTGGCCTCTTTTCACTTTGGTGTATACTGTGTGAGTAAAGTAAAAACAAAGAGCTCATGTGCCTTTGAAGTTCACAGAGTAGCAGTCAAGTGCACACGCTCCTGTGCTGGGCTCTTCAGACCCCAGCTCTGCCACTGGACAGCTGTGTGACCTTGGACAAATGACTAAACTTCTCCTGTCATTCAGTTTCTTCGTCTTTAGTGAGAACAGTTCTTTTATCATAGAGTTATCATAAGGATTAATTGAATGTGTATAAATATAATACACATAGACAAAATCATGTCTAATTAGTGTCTGCTACATAGAAAGAGCTCAATAAATATAGCATGTTATTAAGTATATGAAATCTGTTTGGTTAGATTGTGATTAGACAAGCATTCTGATCTAGAACTTTATGAGAGTTTCTGTGTTTTTATTTTTGTTTCGCTTTTCATAGCTCTCATTAGTGGGGTGAGTAATAATAATATAATATGGTAAAGTTCATTTACAAGGCTATTATTGTAGGGCTTGGCTAACACTTGTTCTATAGGTCAACAGCATTCTGAGAGCCTCTTGCTAAAGGAATGAGTTCTTCTGTGTATGTGATTTAGCCAGAATTATATCTAAGTGTATAATAACCCTATGAATTATGATGGAATTTTATTCTAAAGTGAGAATGGTGCATCTTCCTATGATGACTTAGAGTGAAACTGAAGGGAGAGGATGGGTGTGTAATAAAGGTTTGTTTAGTCATTCATTCAACATGCAGTCGGTTGATTAAAATGAAGGACAGGAAATTGACATTGGGTTTTCCATACGTTATTCAGGTCAGAGTTCAGAGTTTTCCCCTGAGCGAGAGGGAGAGAATCTGTTCTTTCTTTACACAGAGGACCAGTCCCAGTCCCAAAGAATATATCCAGTGGATTTTAAAAGCTTGAGGTATGTGTGTGTGTGTGTATGTGTGTGTGTGTGTGAGAGAGAGAGAGAGAGAGAGAGAGAGAGAGAGAGATCATGTCAGAGGTCACATGCTGGTTGTGTTACTGAGGTATTTTATTCCACACAGTTTGTTTAAAAACTCGAGACAACATTTTGGAAATTGGAGATTTTTCATACATTAAAAATCCATCTTTTCAGCTTCTTTTGAATGCTTGGAAGAACAAGCAGCCCTGGGCCCACCTCCCCACATGGCAGCAATCTGCTGTAGTCGGTGGCGGCTGTCTCCCTTCCCCGGGCATGTGCTCGTCAGTCTGCCACAGTTCCTGCCACTCGACCACCATGCCCACATATGTATATACACCTGCCTACCTACCCCAAGGCTCTTCTCTTGCTATCCCTGCAGGCATTTGGATTAGCGACTGTTCTACATTCTGCAGCATTTTCTGATACTTTAATTCAACATGTCAAAGATACTGTGAACCATATTGCAGGGTGGTGTCAAAGAAACACTGTAAGGCGGGGCGAGGGGGTGTTAAGATCCTGGCTGTGGCACACTGCAACTGTGACAATAGCAAGTGACTGTCATTCTCTGCCTGTTTTTCTCATTTGTAAGATGGTTGAAAACAGATTCTATGGATTTTTATATGCATGTCCAGTATACAGTAAGTGCACAATAAATGCTGGCAGTGCTAACACATGAGATGTATGTCCAAGAGACTCTATGGGATTGTTCACACCGTGTTTGGAAATAAAGTGGGGCTACTTTAGCTGCCTTTCAGCCTCATGTCACTGTTAAGCAGCTTGGTAGTTCTTACCTGCAGCAGCATTTAGGAATCTCCAGGGGATTTAGAAGATACAGGCACCCCCAGACTTAAATCAGTTGGCTCGGAACTAGCCATTTTTATGAGCTCCTTGGTGATAGGAGTGAATAGCCAAGGTTGAAGATCCCTGAACTAATCAGGACTTCCACTCTGGGATGACGTCATCTTAGCCACGTGGGTAGATGTGGGATCCTGAGCCAGGTCGTGTTAGTGACCATACTTTGTTAGATCTTAAAACCTGAAAATTAGCTCATAGGCTTGAGTAACTGGCTCCAGCTTGCCCTGGCTGGAAACAGAGGCTCAGGGAAGAACCTGAGTTGGGCAGAAGGATGGACTGTAGTCTCCTGTCATTACCCCTGCCCCCACCTTGGGTAGCCACAGTCTTCTTCTCTTACTCTTTCCCTTCATCAAAAGTTCTCATGGGCTTTGTGATCTTGGAAAAGTCTCTTAACCTCTGTGTGCTTAAGTAATTCCATCTTATAAAATAGCTAGTACTGGGGCTAGAGAGATGGCTCAGTGGTTAAGAGCACTGACTGCTCTTGCAGAGAACCCAGGTTCAATTCCAAGCACCCACATGGTGGCTAATAACCATCTGTAACTCCAGTTCCAGGGGTCTGATGCTCTCTTCTGAATTCCATGGGCATTGCACAACACAGATGCACGTACACATGCAAGCAATACAGTCATACACACAAAATAAATATTTTTTAAAATAGCTAGTGCTATCCAGTCATTCTGTTTGTTATGCTTTGGTTTCTGGAGCAGGTTCATGGATGATATCTGTACAAGGAGGAAGGCAGCTTCTCCCAGTCATTACAGGAAGGGAGACCCTGAGCCAGAGAGAAGAAAGTAGCTCAAAGTTAACCGTGTCTGCACCGTAATACAGGAACCACCTGACAGGTCCCGAGACCAGAGCAGCATTTTTCTGGGTCTCACTAGTTAAAGGTGTTACCTCGATGCCTCCAGCTCAGCTCAGAGATTGTTCTACCTGGCTCTTCAGGTGCTGGTGGGACATGTGGACTTCATGAAAACAGTTACTAATAGTATTTCTCTTCTCAAAGATTCTAGATCATGCCCCATGAGTTTCCCTTCTAGGAGAAATGGAACCCTAATTAAGGATTTACTGTGTCTTAATCTGACCTTAGAGAAGAGAAAAATCAAGTTCCAGTGAGTCGCTTTCTGACATTTGTGAGATGAGAGAAACTTCACAATCCCAAAGTATAGCTTGTGTTTGACTGAAGTGCTTGATTCATGGAAGTGACACTGGCATGTCAGGGCTCCTCAAGTCCTTGTTCATAGGCAACAGAAGATACACAGAAGAAAAAAACAGTTTTGTTCATTTTTTTGTATATGTGCGTGGTTTATTTTTTAATTAAAAAAACAAAACTAAACAACTCGACTAGATGGTCTAGGCTGGTCTTGAACTTGTTACTTGGTCCCTCTGGCCTCAAACTCATAATCTTTCTGCCTTAGCTTCCCCGGTGCTGGGATTGTTCATATGTCCTATCAGGTCCAGTTTACAAGTGCTTTAAATGGGAATTCCATGGTCTTGATATAGCTAGAAACAGATGTCTTTGATAAAGATGAGGACCCTTCGAATGAAAAGCAAAGCAAATCAAAACTATCCAGTTCTGAAACAGAAGATCTGGTGTGTGAAGTTGCATGCTTACTGCCTGTCAGGAGTCACTGCCTGAGGACTTCTGGTAACTTGGAGTAGGTTAGGGAGAAATGTTGATTAATTTTTAATAATCTATTATTATAGATTATTTTAATAATCTATAATATAGTAATATAATAATCTATATTATAATAATCTATAGTATTTATAGGTTTCGAGGGTGGTATTGAAGGTGGAGACCAGGGTCTTGTGTGTGCTAGGCATGTGCTCTGCCACCGAACTCCATCTATTTATTTATAGCCCTTATATATGGTGCTTTTTTAAATTTTTAAACATGCTCTCACAATGTAGCCCTAGCTGGCCTAGAACTCACTATGTAGACCAGGCAGGCCTCAAACTCAAAGAGACTGGCCTGTTTCTGCCTCTGGAGTGCTCCGGATTAAAGGTAGGCCCCACTATTCCAGCCCCTATACTGGGTTTTAGTGAGAAAAGTCACACATGCTTAGTATAAATAATTAAAGCTAGGTATAAATATTTAGAATGTAGAAATTCCCTTCTCCCAACTTCCACCCTCAGAGATAACTGCTGTAATCAACAAATAATCTTTAAAATTCAGCTTTTGTTTGAAGTATGTATGCATTAGCATAGTCAGCTCATGTGATTTAAGTACAGCATTCAGAACAAGGGTGGCAACGTTGCTCTTGTAAATGGATGAGCTCATGCCTGTAGTATTGAAACCATATTCTGTGCTCCGATTTAAGGGGGGGGGATTGATAAACTGTTCACCAGAGGGGAGGCAACAAGGTTCTTATAAGATCTTGAAGTCACCATCTGATAAAGGAATTATTAAGGCAATTGAGAGTGTTTCATCTGGTAAGAGTGGGGGTGGATAAAAATTGTGCCTGTTCTATACAGCCAAAAGTATGAAGTTCTGTCAGGTACAAAAGAGTAACTGAGGGCTGGAGAGATGCCCTAGCGGTTAAGAGCACCGACTGCTCTTGCAGAGGACCCGGGTTCAATTCCCAGCACCCATATGGTGGCTAAGAACTGTCTTTAACTCCAGTTCCAGGGGAATCCGACACCCTCTTCTGACCTCCACAGCATTGCATGACACGGGTGCACCAACTTACATGCAGACAGTACATTCATTCCCATAAAAAAAAAAGAGTCATCTATGATTGTCCACTTGGTGATAACTGATGTTTGAGTCATCCATTCCTTTCTTCAGTCTGCCAGCAATAAAAGAGTGTTCACTTCTGATACTAGCGATTTGCAAAATTTTGAGCATGCTATGGGGTCCCTGGTCTTTAAAGAGCCATGTGACCAGAGAAAGATAGAAAAGAGTCACTCAAATTAAGCTTGGAAAATGTTCTCATGGGCATAGGGATTGTTCTAGGACAAATAGGATAGGAGTTACAAAGGAAGATAATTTTTATTTGAGTAGATGATGTTGAATAATTAAAATACAACAAACAACAACAGAATTGCTCTGCTGCTGGATAGCATATGCCAGTAATTCAGTGTTTCAGAGGCTGAGGCATAAGGATCATGAGTTCAAGTCCAGCCTGAGCTATATTAAAGTCAATTAAGGATTCAACTAATAAATAAACATGCAAGCAACCCCTGCCCCTATGCCCCAACAAGTGTCCCACAATGAAATATGTTCTGTGTGCATGGAGAAGATGGCTTAACTTGTCAGGAATTGTTTTTTTTTTAATAATATTTATTTATTTATTTATTAATTATTTATTTATTTATTTTATGTGTATTCCCCTGGAACTGGAGGTAAAGATGGTTCTTAGCCACTATGTGGGTGCTGGGAATCAAACCCAGGTCCTCTTCAAGAGTGCTCTTAACCGCTGAGCCATCTCTCCAGCCCCAGGAATTGTTTTCTAAGAACTTCTATTAACTGTGGTGTATAGTAGTGAGGAGTTTTGAACTCTATCATAATCTAATTTTGTGAAAAAGAATTCTACAAAGGAAATTCTGCTTTGCTTAGTTTCTATTATTAATATATAATTGGTGACCTATTCCTGCCTTAGGGGAATGAATACCTCTTTCAATGTACTGAACCATTAGATTTTAGGCAGTAAGGGTATGTGATGGGTGATATAAGATGGCACAGTGGGTCAGCGATGATTTGAGATTGACTGGGAGTGGGAGTTTCCATATCCTGCTCACTCCTTGTTTAGGGCAGGCACTTGAGGTTCTGCAAAACACCTGGCCCACAATTCTCTTCTAGGTTGTACAGTTGGAAGATGCATACAGATAGACATGCAAACAAAAGTGAGATTGTGAATTTGATGTGTAATTGTTTATGGGAACTCAGTTGAAGAGTGTTGGGCAAAAGATACCTACAGAGGAGTGTCGTCCCAAGCATCTTCAAGGAAGGACAGATTCAGATGCTGAGGAGAGAGAACATTCTAAATAGAAGAAACGACACCATCCAAGAGAGGTTGAAATGAACCCCAAATAGGAGGGAGGCATTAAGAAAGGGGGCTTCACTGAATCAGCAGGTCTATCCCGGTGATGTAAGGATGGGGGTAGGACAAAGGGGGCTGAAACTGGCTCTATGTTTGTGCTGGCTAGCTAAGATGTGTATGCAGCTCAGAAATCAGCTGTGGAGTGTGGTCCTTTCTTTCCCAGTGTTGAAAGTAGGAGGGAGAATGGCGACTTCATGAAGGAGGTGGACTTTTCAGGTAGAGAAGTCTGTTGAAAAAGCAATTAGGGAGCTGGAGATGGTTTATTGATTAAGAGCCCTGGCTGCTCTTGCAGAAGACCAAGTTCCAGTCCCCACATGGCGGCTAACAACCGTCAGTGACTCCAGTTCCAGGAGCTCCAATGCCCTCTTCTGACCCTGCCTCAGTTAACAGAGTGAAGAGCAGTCAAGGAAGACATTTGACTTTAAGCCTCATGCACATAGACACTCATGTATGTATACCTGCATACGTGTGCCCACACCCATGTGAACATACACACCATGAAAGTGACTAAAAAAAGCTCTAGTGCAGGACTTTCCCCTGAGGACATAAAATACATGCTCTTTATAAGAAAGAACAGTTCTAACTTATACATACATAATGATAGACGGTAGTAAAAAGGCCATCTGAAAAGCTACCACCCATTCTGACAGGTGTCAGTAATGGTGAACCTGTCTCGGCCATCTTCCTTCCTGCTATGTACCTGTCTGCTAACAGTTTGTGTTACTGTTGCTTCTGCATTCTCTTCCTATCTTTGAGATTTGTAAGTGTGGGAGTGTACCCCACCCCTTCTGTACCTTGCTGTGTTCATTCCTCAGTTGCCTTGCTAAGATGAATCCATGTTGATGGATGTGGCTGGGCTGTCTTCATCCTCCTAGCTCTCTTAATACTGTACTGCAGAAACACACCCCAAGGGTGGCTCACTTTGTTTCCACCTTTTGCTGTCACGATGCTTCTAGAAACATGTACATATATTTCATTGTGGCCCAAATGTTAACATCTCTAAGACACTAGTTCTCAAATTTTTGGCTCCAGGATCATTCTAAGTCCCCCTGGATGTGAATGAGGGCTCCAAAGAGCTTTCGTGTATTTGCATTGTCATGGTAGAGATTAAGACAGAGAAATGTTTTTATCACCAAAAATAATGAATCTAACCTAGCTACAAACAACATATTTTTCGAACTATAGAAATGATACCTGAAAATATAGTCTTTAAACAGCATATTTTAATGAAAAAAATTTAGTGAAAAATTAGTGAAATGAATGGCATTTTTGTATGTTTCTGCAAATCTAATGTCTGGCTTATCAGAAGACAATTGGATTCTACTGCTGCATTTAATCTACGCACTAGGTTAGTGTAGAAAATCTGCCTTCATGCAGCTATGTAATCAATTTTCCATATAATTGTGGGTATTCTTTGAACTATACCAAGCTTCTTAAAGTTTACTCGTAGTGTTGAATTAAGACATTGCAATGGACTTTTCATATCTCCTACATTTCAGATCTACTGGGCTGTGCATGCGTTGACAGGATGGTCATACGTGAAACATTGGTATTAGACACCTGAGAAATACTGGCTCCCTGACTTATGTAGACCTACAATATGTTGATATGTCTCATTGTGCAACATAAAAATTGTATATTAACAGGAACGTTCTCTGAAAAGTCTTTTAGTATTGGGAATCTTTCAAGTTCCCAGTATAGCATACAAGTGTTCCAAAAATTTTAATGGTTGCTTGAAAGCATGAATCTTCTCATTGGCTAAAAATACTGTCAGCCTTTCCTTGAAGTATCAACTTTACTTCATTCATTTCTAAGAAATCATCTTTCATAGGCTCACATTTGTCCAAGTAGAATTTGTCAGTTGTCCTTTCAATTAAAAGTAATGCACCATGAAAAGGTGGTTTGTTTGGCTCCTAAGCAAACAGTTGTATGTGTCCTTTCCTTAACATAGCTGCATAATGCAGTAATGGTGGAAAGACAGTATTATAGACAATATTACATTATATACAATATCAAAAAGATGTTTGCTCGAAGATTAATTTTCTGTAAAATGAATAATTTTTACTGCTTTGTCAAAGACATACCTTTTTTATGAGTATGAGTGTTTAGCCTGCATTTATATAAGTGTACCTATGTCGTGCAGTACTGATCCTCTGGAACTGGAGTTTGGGAGGAGGGTGCCAGGAACTGAACCTGGGTCATTTGCAAGAGCAACATGTGCTCTTAACCCTGGAGCCATCTTTCTACTTCTGTCAAAGACATTTTTTTTTTTTTTTGGTCTTTTTGAGACAGGGTCTCCCTTTAGTCCCAGCTGACCTGGAGCTCACTATGTAGACCAGGTTGGCTTTGAACTCACAGAGATCTGCCTGCCTCTGCCTCCCAAGTGCTGGGATTAAAGGTGTGTGCCACCACACCCGGCAAAAACATTCTTAAATGAAACCAGCAGGATGTTTTTGTTCATTTACTGTGTTTTGTCTTGAAACAGGGTCTCACTGTGTAGACCAGGTTGGCCTTGAACTTAAAAGAGATCTGCCTGCCTCTGCCCCGCCCCCCCAACCCCCAGTGCTGGAATTAAAGCTATACGCTACCACATCTAGCTATACTTTTTGACTGAATATGTCAAAAAGTTAACTTCTTTTGTATTAGTTTCTTCAGTGTGTGCAGCAGCAAAGAACATATAGTGATGACCAGGGAGGCTCGACTCCACTGCTTGATGTGAACTGAGGTGCTGATAGTTTAACTGAATATTACCTGTGCAAGGTCAGTGCAAAGTCCCATGGACTGAAAAGGGCAAAGAATCTCAGAGAACAGTTGCAAAAACCAGTTTTGATCTTCAGGTTCCCAGAAAGGAGTGCAGAGAGACCCCCAGGGGTCCTTGGAGCTCAGTCTGAGAGAACTGAGCTAAGGGAGAATGGAATGGCAAGTCTTGAGGGCTTTTTGTGCTCTATTCAATGCTGTCATAATGCTGCACCTTTTCACTGAAGACCCCACCCCAAAGACAGGAACCCTAAGGTGAGGAACCATTGCCTCACAAGGATTCTCATACTTTTCTGAGATTTCCTCCAGGTATCTTTGAATTTTCTTGTTCTAGTTACAAATCTGGCTGAAAATATCCATTTTGCTAGTTATTTATTCATGTAAAGTAAAAGTAATGTTCTAAATCCATCAGTTAAACTACCTTCCCTCCATAATACAAATGTAACTTTGTTGGTCTATGAAGATGTGCCGTATTCATCCAGTGATTTCCTGGCTTCCATGTTGGAGGAGAACTCCACTGGTTCCACCGCTGTTCTCGAAAGTAATTCCGTTTGCTGTGATTAAAACACTGACCAAACCAACTAGAGCAGGAAAGGGTGGACAATCAAAAAATGCCCCACAGACATGACCATAGGCCAATCCAGTGGAAACAGTTCCTCAGTGGAGGTTCTCCTACCCGGGTGTGTCAAGTTGAAGTTATCTGGCACGATCATCTCAGTTGATTTACTTTTGAGATTGCAGTTACACATGAGAGATGGTGGAGGTGTTCCTGCCTGGGAACTGAGAACACTGTGGTTTTCTGTGTTCTCTTCTTTCCTGGGTTGTTCTTGCCGTTGTTGTTGACTCATTCCCCATAGTCAGGAGCCTGGGTACAGTTCTCATGCATCTTCCTCATCTCATTACGCTGGTCATCAGTCTTGTTGACTCCACTTTCATAATAGCTCTAGAAGGTCATCATACTGGCCACCTCTGGCCACTGCTGTATTTTAGACTTATTTTTCTCCCATAGAGAATTAAAATTGTTGCCAACATAGATACCATGCTCTGCTTCTTCTTCTCCTAGTCCAGCATTTATAATCTATCCTTCACACTGCCACGACATGCTTTCTGAAACACTCATACAATCCAAATGGTCCTTAAGATCTTTTCTGCATCCCTATGAGAATAAAATTTGGATTTCTAGACTCTGAAGATGTGTTGTTTGAGTTCCCATAGCTCTGCCATCCTGAATCCCCCTTGCTTTGTATATACTGAATTCCCAAAGCCATACTTATGCTCCTTGACCTTGGTATAGTCTCTATTTCTAGAATGACTGGGTGACTGCTTAGACCAATAATATCCTGCTTTGCCTTCAGGCACCAGAGAGGCCCTTCTTCTTTTTCTTCTCTCCTAACATGGTTATAGTTATTGGGCAGAATCAGGCGACCTCTTCCTGGTTCACATTTTTTTTTTTTTTGGTTCTTATTGTCTTTATTGATGGAACTTTTTAACAAGTAACATGGATTGCTTGCTTGTTTTTAGTACTTTTTTTTTTAATTTAATTTTTATTGATGGTTTGTGCATTTCGTACATCATTTTCCAATTCAGATCAGGCATATTTCCCTTTCCCTTCCCCCCCGACCCCCACCCCATCCCAAATCATGTATTCTGCCATAACTGTCCTGCATCTTTCAGGTTTTTTTTTTTTTCATTTTTTAGCTATAAGTGATAATCCATGAGTATAAGCATCCTTCGTGCAAAACCAATCTACAGACTGTTGTGCCCAAACCCCCACAGTCCCACCATGGGGTTCAGTGGGGGGTGACAGGTTGTTTGTTCAATCAAGTTGATCAAATGAGTGTCCAGACTACATCGCTGTAGTTTCACCGTTCACCCCAATCGCAGCCTTTACATTCTACCACGCCCCCTCTTCCGCAGATTGTTCCCTAGGCTTAGAAAAGGGCACAGGTGGATGAGAAGTAAAATGTCCTCTCTCTCTGGAGCTGTTGACTTGGATTCTGGTAATTCTGGCTGTTTCCTTTCATGGGCTGACAGTTTGTTCAGGAGAGAACCTTTCGATCCTACTAATGAAGCACAAGCAATTAGATATACAGGTATTTAAGCACTAATAGTTATGGTAGGTTCCTTTGTCATAGACACATATGTTTGGATGATATGTTAATCCATGAATTACATTTTTCCCCCCTGTTAAATATGACAGGGTCTTACTGTGGCTTATAACATCTCCTAACCTGTAGAGGATGTAGGCTTGTGGCATCAGCCATGGGTTATTCCTCCAAGGAGAGAGCCAATAGCCAATTAGATTTGGGATATACAGGCACATGGCTGCCTCTGCTGCACAGTATTTCCAGGCAGGTGAGGTGTAGCTGGTACTGATGGTGTTTTTAGTACTTTTTTTAGTTGGTATATACCTGGTCTATAGTAGGTGGTCAGTAAATGCTGATAAATGAGTAGAGGGAGGAGTTAAAAAACCAGTCATAAGATCAAAGAGATAGAAGATAATGCATAAAGTTGTCAAAAAATAAAAAGGAAAGAAAGAAGGGAAGGAGAGAGGAGGGTGGGAGAGAAGGCAGGAAAGGAAAGAGAGAGAGAGAGAGAGAGAGAGAGAGTGTTCAGAGCCACAAAATCAGTGATGGGAAGTGTTCCATAAAGGTAGTTGAATGAACGACTACAGGAGTGTTCCATAAAGGTAGTTGAATGAACGACTACAGGAAGAAGTTAACAATGGGCTGTGGAATCAAAGAGTTTTGGTGGAGGAGCTTGGAAACTTGTCTGTCTTCCTCTTTCAGAGATGGGAGAATGCCTAAATTGTATGTCTGGGCTGGAAAGAGTCATGAATAGTGTCATGTACATTCTTATGAATGTGGCCTGGAAATGCCTGTAGGAAGTCACATGCCTCAGGAGAGACTGGGCCAGAAGACCATGGCCCATACCACAGGGCTACCACAGTCTCAGAGCAGGAGGAGAACGCCCGTGATTGGAAGTCTCCGGCACATTCCAGACTATAGAGTCTCCCTCCGCTATTGGCTGTGGCTGCTTTTCTGTCCTCAGACTGTGCCAGGACTGTAAGATTTTCCTGATGACTGGGCACATTTTGCATCTGGATTCCATAGTCATTAACAACCAGCAGTTTCCTGTCTTTGGTTGGGGTGACCATGAAATAGTGAACAGCATGGACGCCCTTAGGTAAGCCTCTAACATACTGTACACGAGGACAAGGTTCCTGGGTCCCCGGGAAGAAGAGAAACCTATTGTCCATAGTTTGGGTTGATACTTCCATGATTATGACATGCCTTCAGAATAACCAGCAGCCTTACAGATCTTAGTAAGCTATCCTATAAAGGAGAGGAATGGCTGGTACAGATCATGTGGGCCTGATGCATATCGAACTGGGATTTAATAGAGTCTCTAGGTCTGGAGCTTGTTTGAACCTGGTATATTTCACCATTCTTTTCCATACTCTATGAATGCTTTTTGGCCATCTAAAAGTTCTTTTGTCCTTGTTTCCACCAGTTTGGTAAATTCGTGTAGTTGTGTGTGTTATTTTTTTTAAAAGGAGGAGAACCTGTACTTGTTTGTTGAATGTTGTTTATACTTTGCAGTTTCTTTGGTCTTGACTACAGGACCACTGTGATTGGAGAGGCAACTCAGGTTGCTTCTATCCTCTGAGCCATCTTCCTTTGCTGGCCTGTTGTTTGTATTTTTAAAAGGTTATTTAGGGCTGGGGATGTAGTTCAGTTGGTAGAATGCTTGGGTTCATTCCCCAGCACCACATAAAACAGGCATGGTGACGCATGCCTATAAACCCAGCAATCAGGAGGATCAGAAATTCAAGGTCATCCTTGGCTACATAATGAGTTTGAAGCCAGCCTGGGCTATAGCAGACCATCCCAGGGGGTGAAAAAAAAAAAGGTTGTTTAGAAAAATAACCAACAACAAAAACAGAGGAATGTGGGAAGCCACCTAAGTCTATGGTCAGATTTAATAATTACTGTTGGTCTTAATGTATAACTCCAAAACATGTAGATTTAAAACAAAGCCTGACCACCTGAGCACATTTATACCAAAAGGTTTCTGCCACTATTGTACCTCAAATGAGCTTTTTCCTATTGCCCAGTGCATTTCCAGTCTCTCCTTTTCAAATGTCAACTATTCGTGGAGGATAAGCTGGCTAACCAAATTCCTAAATACCTGGCAGTGTAGTAGAGGACTGCAGACAGTTCCGAGTTCTACAAGACAAAAAAGATGCAGTGTGCTTATTCACGTATAAAACTAGGGTATTTTCTAGCTTTGAGACTGACCTGTGCATAGTGGGAGTGGTCACTGCGTGCACCAGAGGAGTGCTTTATTTTGGTTTGGGAACTGCTGCCTGGGGGTTGTGACTTACTGAAAGCAGTAATAGAGCATATTCCCTGACCTTGGGTACCACTTGGTGAGTTTCTAGAAGTATGGGGCTTTGTTGGGAAATGGAATGTCCCCTCTGGAGCATCACTGCTGACGACAGTGAACTTGAGAACAGGCTAGGAAAGTTGTCTCAGTGAAAAGCCCAGATGGTGAGCCTAAGGGAGGCCAGCAAAGACAGAGAGCCACCCCCGGGATTCTTCGGAAAGGAAGAGGTAGAAAAGGCAGCTCCATTCCAAGGAATGTTCTCAGCTGCAGGACATCTGGATCCTTAGCCTCGCTTTAGTTTTAAGGGGGTTTTTACCTTCCATCTTTGACTACTTCTGTGTGTACCAGGAGGTGTGTGGAGAAAATAAAAGAACACCAGTTAAGAATACATTGGATCATTTGATAACAGCCCTGGCTCTGAGCCTGGACTGAGTAAAGGTTAAACTTGTTGGCCTGGACCGTAGCTTAGAGTTGAGTTGGCATTAGGCTTGTCCTTGTGGTCTGTTGTCTGCTGTCATGGATTTTTGTGTACGGTCACTATCAATAGCACCAGTGTCCTTCTGTGAACATGTGGGGCTCGGGTAGGTGGTGTGTGGCCTCCTCTATATAGTCTATAAGTTTTTAAGTGCTAAACACAATGCAATTCCATGTCTTTGCTCTTGCTAAACTGTTCATTCCCTGCTCCCATGGCCCTTTCCTTTCTGGATGCATGTATATTTTTTAGGAAATAAAGGCGTACTGTGTGATGTTTTCCTTTACCAGACAGGACTGTGACTGTGCTTCTCACATGATGTTTCGGGCTAGTGGTGTTGGTCTACGTCCCACAAAGAATTTCATCATTGTATGTGTGAGCTAAGATTTCAGTGCTTCACCATATACCTATCTATAGAGAGCCATTTCTTAGGCTACACAGTACATTATTATGTTATCAGAGTGGTTCCCCCCCCCCGTTAAGTTATTATTTTTTTTTATCTAGTAAGGATTTTCTGGTGATTTCAGTAGTTTGGTAATTTATTGTTCATCTTATAACAGGTATCGGTAATGTGAGATGAAAACATTTATACAAGAGGAAATAAAAGTCAAGGAAGCAGATAATCGACCGATTTATCAGCCTTAGCAGACAATTTTTCTGATAACGACATGGTAGCCATGGTAAATTTACTTCTGATTGCTTGAGGGGATGGCTTCTATATGGTTTTTGTAGCATGGAGGTGCATGAAAGGGTAAAGGACAAGCAATCTGTCCCTGGACTAACTGGGACTGTTCTGCTCTCTACATCGCCCTTTTGGCTAGTGGATTCACGTGGTATTTTGAACTGTCTCTTGGGTATTCATTTGCTACAACGGATGTAAGGATGAGCATTTCATTATTGTTTGGACATCACTAGTTTGGGGAATGCCTTTCTACGAATCCTTCACTTTATTAAAATTTAGAGATTGGCAGAAATAACTTGTTAGTCTGTTTGCATCTTTCGCACCTCAGAATTTAATCTCAACCAGCAGTGGATCAGTTCTGGGCAAACAATAGCCACCTTAGCAAAGACGACATTACTGAGTATGACAGTTGGTTTTACTCGTCAACTTGACACCATCTCTGATCACCTGGGAAAGGAGTCTCAATGAGGAATTGTCTAGATTAGGTTGGCCTGTGAGCCTGCCTGTGAGGGCTTTTCTTACTTGGGTTAATTGAGGTGGGAAGGCTTCACCTGAAAGTGGTGTCTCCATTTCATGGGCTGGGCCCTGGACAGAAGGGAGGAGAGAGAGGGAGCTGAGCATCAGCAAGTGTGTGTTAATTCTCTCTTCTGCCCATAGGCTGTCATGTGGTTAGCTGCTTCAGATTTCTGCTACCTTGGCTCTCCCCCCAACAGTGGACTGTCCACCTGGAATTGTGAGCCATATAAACCCTTTCTTTTTTAAAAATTTTATTTATTTTGTATGTGTATGAATGTACTGTCTGCATGTAGGTCTGTGCACCTGTGTTGTGCAATGCCTCGGAGGTCAGAAGAGGGTGTCAGATTCCCCTGGAACTGGAGTTAAAGACTGTTCTCAGCTGCCATGTGGGTGCTGGGGATAGAACCCGGGTCCTCTGCAAGAGCAGTCAGTACTCTTAATTGCTAGGCCATCTCTCCAGCCCCCATAAACCCTTTCTTAAGTTACTTTTGTCAAGGTATTTTATCACAGCAACAGGAAGTAAAACTATGAAGACACTGAGGATATAGTTTAGAATTCAAAGGTAAAAAATATCTAGCAGAACATCTTAAGTGTGTTAGGTTTATGGGGCTGCCATAATAACAAGTCATCACAAACCAGTGGGTTAACTTTAAAAAATTAAATTTAGTTTATTTACTTATTGTGTGTGTGCACGTGTGTGTGCGCGCGCGTGTGTGTGTGTGTGTGTGTGTGTGTGTGTGCATGTGTGTATGTGTATGCCACCGGTGTGCATGTGGAGTTCAGAGAGCAACTTGCAGGAGTCCTTTTGCTCCTTCTACCATGTGGGTCTTGGGGATTGTTAGGCTTGGCAGCAAGCTTTCTCACCAGACCAAACTAGTGGTTTATGCAGCAAAAATAGATTGTCTTCCAGTTCTGGAGGCTAGACATCCATGTTCAAGGTGATAGTAAGGCTGCGTACATTCTGAAGGCCATAGGAAAGTTGGAATCAGCCTCATGATTCTCTCTTAGCTTCTGGAAGCTACTTGGCTTACAGGAACATGTCTATAGCCTTCCGGTGATATCTTCCCTGGGCACACGTCTGCTTCAGGGTCCAAATTTCCTCTGTTTATAAGGGTAGTCGTAGTGGATTTGGGAGGCACCCCGCTGGCTCCATCTGAACTTGATCATTTTGAAGCCCCACTAACCATGAAGGTCAAGTTCATGTATACTTAGAGGTTAGAACTTGAGCATCTTTTGGACAGCAAAATTCAGCCATGACATCAGGTATTCATTCCTAGTTTCGCACGTTTTAAAGTTTTTGATTATATTTTATTTCTTGTGCGTGAGGGGGGTACAAGAATGTGCACCCATGCAGAAGCCAGAGGACAAGTTGCAGGAATCCATTTTTCCCTGTACCGTGGGATTGAACTTCGGCCCTCCAGCTTGGTGGCAGACCGCCTTTTACCTGCTGTGTATCTCATGGGCCCTGCACACAGTTTTAATGACTCCAGTAATTGTCACCTGTTTATCTATGATAATTATAAATTTAGAAGGAAGGTTTTAGGGCATAATAGAGAGCAAAAATAATTCAAAGGAGACTGCTTAAGGATCATAAGTTTAAATCCACAGGTGGGACTGGGGAGATGGCTCAGTGGGAGATAGCACAAGCCTGAGGAGTTTAGATCCCCCAGCACTCACATAAAAGCTGGAGTGTGGTGGCAGTTTCCTGACCTCCCCTTTCCTATCATCCCCTGCTGGGAGGCAGAGACAGACAGGAGGATCTCTGGAACTCACTGGCCAATCAGTCTAGCCAAAACAGCGAGCCGCAGGTTCAGTAAGAGAGACCCAGTGTATTAACATAATAATCTCAACCTATTGTGGGTTTGTGTACATATATTCTAAAATGCCACCAAAATGAAATACAAGGAAAAATACCGACTATTCGATGATCTTTTTAATTTCTAATTACTTGAAAAATTGTTATTTTATTTTTGTCATGTTGCTCCCAGTCTTTTAGATGCCCTGAAGACTTATTTTTCAACGTGGCTTTGTCACTCAATAAGTGTATGTTGGGTAAGCTGTTAAGTTTTTGGAAGCTGGTTTCCCATGAAATTCGCTGAAGAATATAAAATGTTTGCCATGGTAGCAGGCATATTTTCAGGGTTCTAGTCACTCATTCAGTGGATCTTTATTGGGAATTTTCTATGTGCCAAGACTCGTTCTAAAATTCACTTATTCACTTAAACATGATCTACAGGCACTATGATGTAGTAATGTAAGCACAGCCTTCAGATCAGGACATCAGAACCCCCTGTCTTATTTGTCCATCAGTTGTGGGGTGGGGTTCATCTCTGTCAGGCTCCAGGCCTTCCCATTTGAACTGGATCTCCAAAGTTTCCAAACAGTGTTTGAATGGTTTCTGATACCCCCCACTTCTTTTGGACAATCCTGACAGACTTCTCTGTGCTTTAGCACAGGACTAGCACTGCCTGATTTTTGCTTGGGAATAACAGGAAAATTATTGGGTTCACAGCACTCTGCAGGCTATCCTCTTGTGGTTCTACCTATTCTCTATGGCCCCAGCTAGCCTGGAACATGCTATGTAGACCAGGCTGGACTTGATCTCATGGAGATCCTCCCTCCTCGGCCTCCTGAATACTGGAATGACAAGTTTGCATGACACCGTGCCCAGCGTTTTCCTCTGTTTTTGTTTCTTCAAGCAGGTGGTGTCCGAAGACTTATCTGGCGGTGTTCTGGAGAACCTGTTTTCCTTGATAGTTTCTGGGAAACACCCAGTATTTTAAAGTAAAGTCCTTAGGCACAGTTGTGCATGAAGTTGAAGGTAGAGTTAATGGAAATTTAAAGAAATTTGAGGTTTCCTGGAGGGGATCGAAGTCCTGGGATCTCCTAGGGTGCTGCCTTCTCTTCTTGACCACTAAGGAAACTGGTGACAGGTTTGCAAAATAGATTCTTTTCTCTGTTCTGTGTTTGACTCAAACAGAAGTATGTCATTATATATTATACTTTCGAATATATTATAATTTAGTTTCTGTTGTTGACAGGTATTGGCTCTCTGATCATTAAGGCTATTATTTCTTTTCACTCATGCATTTAACAAATAATAATTGAGTGCCCACTTTATACTTGGCACCTTTCTAAGTGATGAGGACACAGCAACAAAGCAAAGTTCTCTTTAGCAGTGGTGTTTGAGGGGTTACTTGACGAGCTGGGAATTAGCCATATGGCTCTTTAGGAGGGAAAATATTTCTGGCAAAGGGAAAAGCAGTTGCAAAGGCCTTGGGGTGGGAGCTCACATCCCCACCCTGGGTGAGGGGTAGGAAATGATTTCACGTGAATATGGTCTGGAGGTCCAGGACTTTATCCTGCCCAACATACGAGCCATTGTGGGGGCTTTGGGGATGGTAGTAAGGAATCCAATACATCTTTTGAAGGCATTACTCTGGATGCTGGTTGAGAATAGCCAGGTAAGAATGGGAGATCGGCACTCCCCCCAGAAGGTCAAAGCTACCGCCATGGTCCAGGTGTGGAATGGCAGTGTCGCCCATCAAGGGAGTATTGGCAGAAACGTGGAAGAGTGGCGAGACTTCGGCTGTACCCAAGTTAGAACCAGCATAGTCTGAATGAATTAGATGTTGGATAGAACGGAAGGGAGGGAAGGGTGGCTGTAGGCCCGGAGTCTACACCATTGTGTTGGGGGGATGGAGGAGAGCCCGTTTGTGTTGAGCTGGGTGCTTGCTGGAGGAACTGGCTGGCTGGTTCTTTGGCCATGAGAAGATCTGCCCAGGCATTTTATCTGAGAATAATTGAACCTGGCTTACCAACTGGGTTGGAACTCACTTTGAAGACACAGAGTGATCCCCCCCACAGACATTTAAAATAATTGTTTGTAAGTAGTTCTTTGTGTAAATACTGGCTCAGGAGCCCCCCTGTCTCCGGTGTGGTTTCAGCTCCAAGGCTGTCTCATTTCTCCATCCTCCCACCTTTTCCCCAGCTGGACTGGTGACAGAAATCTGCTGGTGTCTGCCACCCTGGCAATTTAAAAATTTTCCTCTTGGGTACCTGTAATCTGTGAGCCTTTGTCCTGGCAGCCCTGTGCTAGAGGTGCATTTACCTCAGACAGCGAACTGAAGCCCTGAACAATCCCTGGGGCTCCTGCTTTCTGGCCTGTCCTGTGTAGGGGATGGGCGAAGGCTCTCAGGCCACAAAAGGACAATTTAGAATTTGGCATATAAAGCAGACCAACTGCAGATAGGTTTTGTGCCTCACATCGTAAAATTGGTGCAGAGCAGCCCCGGATGTTGCAGAAGAAACTTACATTAAGCGGCATGGAGTGGGTGGCTTTTGTCTTCCTGAGACCTCTAGCCTGGCCTTTCTTCTGTGACCCACATTGAGCCCACTGTAGACAGATCCCGCCTCCTGGCTCCGGTGATAGGCCCAGGAAGGGGAGCATGACCCTGCAGCAGGCCAATCAGAAGGGGAAAGACCTGTCACTAGTGAATAATCTTGGAGAGTGAAAACCCAGAATTGCCTGCAGCTGGGTTTTCAGCCTCCTGGGAAAAGTGACCGGAGAAGAAGCTGCTAGAGGCAAAGGAGAAAGTGCCAGAACGGTGAAGAAGCTTACAACAGCCTCTCTGGTTCGAGCCCCTGTGTGGCCCTTGCATTGTTCCGTACTGTCTGCCACTGAGAAAATGCCCTTTACTGCTTCAAGCAGTCCTGCCCCTTGCTGTAATTCACTGCCACAAAAGTCCAAGCTCACCCTCTGTAAGCACGGCACACAGCACTCAACATCTAGTGGTGTGATGTGTAAGCCTGAGGGTGTGTGTCTACCTTCATGAGTTAATAGGTAGTATGGTTTTAAAATGGCAAGAATTCAGAGCCGGGCGTGGTGGCGCACGCCTTTAATCCTAGCACTTGGGAGGCAGAGACAGGCGGATCTTTGTGAGTTCAAGGCCAGCCTGGTCTACAGAGTGAATTCCAGGACAGCTGGGGCTACAGGGAAACCCTGTCTCAAAAAAAAAAGACAAAAAAAAAAAAAAACCAAAAAAAAAAAAAATGGCAAGAATTCAGAATGCAGACCCCCCCCCATCCTGTTAATTTATCCAACATGTACCACCTGAATATTAGCTTTCTCCACAACCAGCTTGTTTTGGTTTTGGCTGTTTGCAGAGGAACAAGGCTTCCTACAAATGATTTCCATTATCTGTTAAAATTTCCAAAGCAGCCTATGCCACTGATATTAACCGTCCCCTTTTTATGTCCCCACAACGTGAGCTCTTTGCCTGTGGTGGCACCAGCTATTGTGACTTGAATGCTTCAGTGTGGATTATAAAGTATGGGGTCAGACTTTTGGGTGTGTGAATGCTGAGAACATTCCCAGAGCCTAGTAAGAGCTCAGTAAATGTTTGCTGTGTTAAATCAGCATGAGTGTGGCTGGGAATGGAGCGCCTGTGTAGAGCGCCTGCCTAGCATGCATGAAGCCCTGGGTTCAATCCCCAGCAGCACATCAACTGGGCCTGTGATCCCAGCCCTGGAGAAGTGGAGGCAGGGGCATCAGAACTTAAAGGCCATCCTTGTTTCATTACTGTTGCTGTGATAAATCCCTGACCAAAAGCAACTTAGAATATAAAGGATTCACTTTAGCCCACAGTCCTAGGTTGCAGCCCACAATTGCAGGAAAGTCACAATGGCAGTCAAGAACAGAGAGAGCAAATTAATGCATGCAAGCTCACTTGCTTGTTTTCATCATAACGTCACTACTCTTACATAGTTCAGGAACGGGGGAAGACCTGGGGAATGATGACACCCACAGTGGAATGAGTCTTCCTGCATTTATTAACTAAGACAGTCCCCACAGACATGCCTATAGGCCAATCCAATGCAGACATCCCTCATCGAGACTCTCTCCCCCATGATTCTAGGTCATGTCTAGTTGACAGTCAACGCTAACTATCACAGTGAGTCTGAGGCTGGCTGGAATACATGAATGAGATCCTGTCTCCAAAAACCATCATTATTGGCATTGGTTTTGCTGATAACTTTTGTAATACACCTCCTCAAACTTTACAAGTTCCTTTTGTGTAAAGTTGTTTGTAGAAACTGGTTGTTTGGTTTGCAGCAGGTATTACAGGTGTAGTTGATCATACTGATAGAGATGTGTGATCTTGAAAGGCAGGTCCAGCTATTTGCTTGCAAATGTATAATAGGTTGAAAGAGTAAGCAGGATGGTCTTTAGGTGAAAATAAGCCAGTTGGTAGGCAGCAGGTGAACACACCTGTGGGATGTTAGAGACATTCACCATTCGCCCAAGTCAGCCCCCACTAGTACGTAAAGGCTGAACCTTATTCTGTTTTGAATCTACTGGTTAGATTCATGTGCATGGGCCGCTAGTGGAAATGGCATGTGAGTAGATCAGGAAATAGGACTTGTAGGTTTCCACCTATATTTGCTTTAACCAGAGTCAAAAGGCAGGAAAATTAATAATATATATTATTTATATAATAATATATATAATTATTATATAATAATATAATTATTAATTATATATAATAAAATAAAATTTCTATAATTCTTATAAGATCTATATCTCCTCTATATATATAAATTAATCCTTTCTCTTTCTACCTCCAGTCTTTCTGAATGGGAGTGTTTTGAGTTGAATGTCAGCCCAATTAAATGTATCTGGTGAAAATTGTCCAACTTTGAGAAGGAAGCAAGGTGCAGAGGCATTTTCTTGAGAACTCAGCAAGAGTCGTGGATATCAGCTTTCCCTGTTGCTGCTTGAGAACTCAATTATAAATAAATGTGTTGGGTCGTGGAATTTTGTTTTGTTTTACCCAAAGGAGAAATACAATGTAGAAACAAAAACTTATTCAGCATATTTTTACTTTGAATTGCACCATTTTTATTTTTAATTCTTCGATGTTCTGATTTTTATCGTGAACGGTCATATACACAGACTGTGGTATTAAAAAAAAAAACTGATAAGAAGAAAGACATACTTTAACAGTCTGAGACAGAGATTGTTGGAGGAGTGACACTAGAAATAGCTTCTTTTTCTGAGGGTTAAAAATAACATGTTTACTCGAAGTTATTTGCATTGGCCATTTAGAGGCTTCCCCAGGATGCCTCAGTTAAGAAAACTGTGAAAGCCACAGGGCTTCTTGGATCCTGAGAGGTGGCGGTCTGGTCTTGCATGTTCTAAAGTTCTCAGTGTTCAGCAGATCCGTGCTATAGATTGCAGCCCCACATGCCGGCTGGTTAGAGAGTCTTTTCTTACAATGTAGTGTGAAGAATGCTGGCCACCCTGTTGGCTGTTGCAGGGCTGGGAGCTCCCCACAGCTGGACCAGTGCAATACACACAAGCCCCTGCTTCATGGCTTTAAATGTGAAAATAGAGGGGAGCCAACAAAGTAATAAATAATAATAAGTAATTTCTATACCTATAAAGGGAAACTCGCTTATAGGTCTTGTGAACTGAAAGCACATTTGAGTAAATGTCTTCTGATGTTCCCTATGCTAGAAGGCTTCAGTTCACATTAGAAGGCTAAAGAAGCTGGGTTCCAGTATCAGCAACAGATGTTGGCAGTGATATCCACAATAAGGTAGAGTCACTCACTAGCTAGGGTGAAGGAGAGCAGGCAAAGAAACAGTAGTTTTGCCCTCAGACATCTTTGGTGTTACCCACTCTGGGTGAAGGTCTTCCTCGCTTCATTCTGTCCTTCCAGGAAATATCCTTACAGTCCCAGGCAGAGGTATATCCCCTAGTTGATCCCAGGCCCAATCAAGTTGATAACTAACATGAATCATTTCAGTGATATAGGCTTTAAAAATATTCTCTGTGTATCCCAGTATTGACAGTCTAGAGGAACATGTTTCTCAGTAACATCTGTTAAGGAGGTACTTGAGAAACACACAGGAGTTTTAGGGGACATACACTCTTCTGCTGAAGATAGTCTTCATGCCGGGCATGGTGGTACACACCTTGGATTTCTGCACTTGGGAGGCAGAGGCAGGCAGATTTCTGTGGGTTCAAGGCCAGCCTGGACTACATAGAAAGTAGGGCTACAGGGAGATCTTGTCTCAAAAAAAAAAAAAAAAAAGATAGTCTTCATATAACAATTGTTTGGGGTCATGCTCTAGCAAGATTGGGAAAATGGCCTTCCATGTAGGCAGATACTAGTAGTTAGTCTCATTCAAGAGTGTTCGATACCCTTGTCACCATGTGATAGGATGAGAATCTGATTGGATGACTTCAGCTTCTGGCCCACTCCACACACCTGTTTCGGGGAGGATATTCTGTCTTGTGGGGTGTAGAGATGCAGTGACTTCTGTAGGCTATAGGGTCACCTTTTGACCGCAGTGTCAAAGAAGAGGCGGAAAGGGAGTGGGAAGAGTAGAGTCCATTAATAAGGGTCCTCCCTTCACAAGGACTTACCTCCAGATGAAGAGCGAATGCTGTCTTTATCTCGGAGAATCCCTTGCTGATTTCTGATTCAAGAAGATGGAAGGATGGCTAGGGCTGTGAGGGCAGCTAGACACTCGGAACTCTCTGGAAGCACAGATCTGGAGGGCATTTCACAGACTCTTCTGGTTTACAGAGACACCCTGGGCCAGGTGTTCTGAGATTTGGAGTCTTAGTACTAACATTAGCAGTAGGTGGCCAGATGGCTTTGAGTTAGCTGGATCTTCTGTGTGTTTTGTCATTTCAGTAAAACCACAGGGTTGGACATGTATCTAGAACTTTTTTTTTTTCTGAGACAGGGTCTCCCTGTAGCTCTAACTGGCCTGAAGCTCGCTGTGTTGACCAGGTTAGCCACTATAACTCTGAGATCTACCTGCCTCTGCCTCCCAAGTGCTGCGGTTAAAGGCATGTGCCACCACATCTGGCTGTCTATAACTTTTCAGGTTTTCAGACTCCTCATCTTATGGACCTCATTAGCTGACCCTTACTACATTGCTGCAGGACCAGTCCTGACAATCCAGAGCTCCCCTAGCCGGAAAATATAATCTCGGAGTATTTAATTTCTAATCCTGTATTCTTCTGTTCACGATGTCATGGGTGTCAATAAAGATTAAAGAAGAGATAGCCAATTAATTCTTACTGTAATGATTCTTAAATCTTTTACTTTTCTTACTATTTACAGAGGATATCCCATGTGATTCTTTTGAAGGATGAGGTATAATATAAGATCAAGAAAGGTGGTTTGTGGGCCTGGAGCGATGTCTCAGCAGTCAAGAATACTTGCTGTTCTTTCAGAGGACCCAGATTCAATTCCCAGCACCCAGGTGGCAGTTAACAACCATCCAGAACTCCAGTTCCAGGATTTCCCTGTTTCCAGTTCCACCCTCTTGGGGACTCTGTGGGGCAACACAGGTTCATAGTGTACTTAAATACATGCAGGAAAACAAAAAGAAAGAAAGGTGGTTTGTGAACGAGACATAAAGTTAGCTCTGCTTTTGGAATTGATGTTGACTGCTTGGGGTTTAGTCACAAACACCCTCATCTCCTGAAGTCACTGGGGAGATGAGGAGTCAGGAGCACCAGAAATTTGGTGATGTTGAAAAATGTGGAAATCAACTGAGAAAAGGGAAATGTGGCAAAAGGTGAGGAACCAGGCTGGTTTTAACAGAGAAAATTCAATTTTATCTGCTTTTTTAAAAAAAAGCAAATTCCATTTGATATTTTACATTTTCTTGATAACTTAATAAAGAATCTTGGAGAGGAGTTGCAGAACTTTAGCTTAGTGAAAGAGAATTTGTCATTTGTGACATTTCCTCTCTAAATAGCATGGGAAGATCAATGTATTAGCTTGTAGTTCGTGGGTTGCTGCTTCTAACTGTTTCTATTCTGAAAAGAAACAGCGCGTGATGGTGGCAGAGCTTAGCATAGTGAGGAATTTGGCTTAGTCTCTCAACATTGATGAAACCATTCTGGGGAACAGGCACTGTGTTAGGTTCAAGGTGGGGTATGTAGGTAACAGAACGCAATCCTGCCTGCACGGAGCACCATTTTAGAAAAGAAGCTGGTAATAGGTGACTTAGAGCTGTATGAAGTCAGTACCAACAAAACAGAATGTTGTCTGGGCACTTAAGATGGACTTGGAATCTGGCAGCGTGCTGTCACCTGATAAAGCTACATCCATCCTTCAGGGTTTCAGTCGCATAGGTGGTCTCTTGTTTCTTCTTTCTATGCACCCGTAGCCTGTTTCCCACAGGGCAACCAGAGCAGTCTGCTTCTCTGCCAGTTTTAAAAGACCCATCAGTAGTTCATAGCATACTACTACTGATCTACCACAGTGTACACATACTCATTCACAGATATCCTTGCACACACAACATGCTTTCTTTGTCTGCTCTGAGGCCCCTCTTCATTGTGCCATACTGGTTCTTTAGAAGCTTCCCTGTGGTTCCTTGCTGAGGAAAGCTATGTTGCCACTTGACAGTGGTTCTCTCTCTCTGTGTGTGGATCTCTCTCCTGGGCTCTGCACCTCCTTTATGTCTTTGCTTATAGGTCACCAGCTCAAAGAGCACCCCCTGCCTGTGTGTGTGTGGTGTGTGTGTGTGTGTTTGTGTGTGTAAAACTGAATCTGAGACCCTCTTCTGACCTCCGAGGCATTGCACGACACTGGTGCACAAACCTGCATGCAGACAGTACATTCATACACATACAAAATAAATAAATAAAATTGAAAAAAAAACACTGCACCTTGCCTCTTACCTACTGCCTCCAATCTGCAGAATCTTTATGTTGTTAAATTTAGACCAGTCTAGAACAATGCCTGGCACGAATTAAGCACTCCATAATTACTTGTTGAATGAGTGAGGAGAGACTAATTCTGACTGAGGGACAGTTGGGAAGGAACCTTGGAGCTGGGCACATAAGAATGGGTAGATTTGGACCCTCAGCTTTTCTAGGGGAAAGGTCTTCCAGATAAATGTCCTGAGCCAAGATGGAAACATAGCCGAGCTCACCAGTATTCCTGGGATGTCAAGCCTCACCTGACCAGTGAATAGAGGGGACATGGTGGTAGTAGATCGTATATTAATGAATGGAAAATAACTCGAGAACTTGTAGTGGAGTGAAGGAGCACATTCCTAATCACTGCCTGTAGTCCATGGCAGGCAAGTTGGTGATTGAAATCAGAGGGCTCACACACAAACAGCATGCTCTCGTTCAGGAAGTCAGTGACGCGAACAGTGTTTGCTAATGAGACTTAATTTTTATGGAGTACTATTCTGTTTTTAAAACATGGTCACATGTTATTAGAATTTAAGCTTCATAAAAACTGGTGAAGAGAGTTCAGTAGGTATTGTTTACATGTTCAAAAAAGCTTTTAAAAAATTTGCATCTTCTGCTGGAGGAAATGCCTCAAACTAGCTAGGTGATCTGTCTGAGGTCACTGGGTTAGGACACGGGGAAGCAGCCTCCCACTGTGTTGGGTCTCATGGTCAATGCTTTGCTGTTCTGCCAGGCTGCTCTTCGGTTCCCTACCGCCCTAAAGACACTGGCTTGGTTTTCCCAAGGATTCAGTCTTTATTCTGTTGTCCTTAATAAAGGAAAATAGCAGGCTTTTCATCTAGGTACTTCCTTTTTTAATATGTATTTGAAATTTTTATGTATCTGTGTGCCTCTGTGAGCTGATGTGCACCACATGCATGTAGGTCCCCTGGAAGTGGAGTTACTGGCCGGCCGTTGTGAGCCACCTGCTGTGGGTGCTGGGAACTGAACCTGGATCCTCTGAAAGAGTAGTAAGCACTCTTAAACACTGAGGCGTCTCTCCAGCTCCTGGCCCCTTCTCTGTTAGATCCGTTTCCCCTTTCTTTTTCCAGTTATCCAGAATCACCACTAGAAAGATGAACTTGTAGCATGTGGGTCTGTGTGTACCTTCGCCTGTTTGGCATGTTGTGTTTACCTTTGAATCAGCATCTGGCACTCTTTCCAGGCATTCTTTCTTGAGTGCTGTCTTCTGTGTGGTTCTTGGGTGGAAGGTAAGAGAATGCATGTCACCAGCCCCCTTTGAGTGCCCCAGACAAAGTGGACATTCACTTTGGGAGTAACCTGGTCTTCTTGATTTCCCCCAGATGTTAGTAGACAGGACGAGGCCGAGGGAGAGCTCAGTGAAGGAGAACACTGGTATGCAAATTCTTCAGAGACTCCGTCGGAAGCATCTTATGGCGAAGTCCAGGAGAACTATAAACTGTCCCTGGAGGACCGGATCCAAGAGCAGTCCACGTCCCCCGACACCTCCCTGGGAAGTGCCACCCCCAGCAGCCATACGCTGGAGTTGGTGGCACTTGATGGTGAAGTCCTGAGAGACTCGCTGCAGTGTCAAGACCACCTTTCCCCTGGAGTGTCTTCTTTGTGTGACGATGACCCACCAGGTTCCAATAAACCCCTGAGCAGCAACTTGAGACGGCTGCTGGAGGCTGGGTCCCTTAAACTTGATGCCACAGCCACAGCCAACGGCAGGGTGGAGTCCCCCGTGAACGTTGGCTCCAGTCTGTCATTTTCCCCATCCTCCCACCATGCCCAGCAGCTCAGTGTCCTGGCCAGGAAGCTGGCTGAGAAGCAGGATCAGAATGACCAATATACTCCAAGTAACCGTTTTATATGGAATCAAGGTAAATGGTTGCCGAACTCAACCAGCACCTGTGGCCTGTCCCCAGATTCCGCCATCCTCAAACTGAAGGCTGCAGCCAATGCGGTTCTGCAGGACAAGTCTCTGTCCAGGACAGAGGAGACCCTGCGGTTTGAGTCCTTTTCTTCCCCCTTTAGTTCGCAGTCTGCCAGCTCTACCTTGGCAGCCTTGTCGAAGAAAGTGAGTGAAAGAAGTCTGACCCCGGGTCAGGAGCACCCACCTCCAGCCAGCTCTTTCCTGTCCCTGGCCTCTATGACCTCCTCTGCGGCCCTTCTGAAGGAGGTGGCCGCCAGGGCAGCGGGGAGCCTCCTAGCTGAGAGAACATCCTTGTTGCCTGAGGACCCTCTCCCGCCACCGCCTTCTGAGAAGAAGCCAGAAAAAGTCACCCCACCACCGCCACCGCCACCACCTCCGCCTCCACAGCCACAATCCTTGGAATTATTGTTACTCCCAGTCCCTAAGGGAAGAGTGTCCAAGCCCTCCAATTCAGGTATGCAATCTTGTTCAGTCATGTCTTATGTCTCTTTGACTATGAATTGTCTACCATGTCTTCCTCTTCGCCTTTTCAGTTGGGTTTCCCATGTAAGAGGAGGCTGAAATTTTAAAAAAAAAAAGGAAGGACACAACAAAATACTTAAAGTGGGAAGCATAGTAATCTTTCATGTGTGTGTTACATAAAGCCTTCACAAATAGCTGCAGTTTTGAAAAGTAATGAATAATCTTAGAGACACACAGAACTCCCTGCCTTTCATGCATTTTTTTCCCCCTTACCAAGTTCAGGCTGGGTCCATACCAGATACATTTAATGGGAAAAGATCAAAGCATCTCTGTCATAGAGAGCAAGGCATCACCGAACATAGAGGGGAAAAAAAAAAAACCCACTGCTTTTGAAATAGTGGACAAGGGGAAACCCTGCTGCTTCTGCTACAAATGGACTTTTGTATAATCAGTAACTACCCTGCCCTAATTTATCACAGCATACACTTTTATGTTAGTATTTTTATTACGTTTTTATGGGATTTAAGCTTTGTTCACTTATGCTGTCTGCCGGTAATTTCTTGTCAAATAAGAAGTCTTTAAAAAATTGTTGTCAAACAGAATGCAAGCATTTCTTGCGGATGCTTCATTTTGTCCAAATCCAGTCCAAAGCTGAACATGACTGTGTGTGGCAATGTGAGCTGTGGAGATGGTCTTTCCCAAGAAGTCCCTGTTACCTGGAACATTAGTGCTCACAGTCAAATCATCTGAAGGAGAAGGAGGTATAGTTACTGCAGTTCCCACTATAGCAATGCCATGTTGTGCACTGACTGGTTTGCCCTAAAACCATATTTGTGATAAATACAGCATAAGCTAGGTGCCATAATTATAATTATTTAAACTTGTATAGGGCCAGGGAGATATGGCTCAATAGGTAAATGTACCTGCTGGCAGGCCTTACTAGGAGCATGAGTTCAAGCCCCAGAACCCACATGGCAGAAAGAGAAAACTGACTCTTGACAGTTGTCCTCTGACCTTCACATGTACACATATTGAGTCGCAGCCGGTGTGAGTACACGCACAGAAAAAGAAATGAAAAATAACAAAAATTTGCATAAACAAGTTGAACATGGTGGTGCATGCTTTTAATTCCCAAACTCCAGACACTAAGGCAGAAGAATTGTAGATTCGAGGCTAGCCTGGGTTTCATAGTTATGACCCTGTCTCAAAAAAAAAAAAAAAAAATGTGAACAGCCGAACAGGACAAGGAAAATAGGTGTCTGGGACTTTGCTGACTCAAAGTGAGGCAATCTGTTCACTCCTGAGTTTCTAAAATGTCCTTAAAGTCCCCAGGTATTTACCTATTCTGTTTCATTTCGTTTTTCTTTCTTTTTTTTTTTTTTTTTTTTTTTTTTTTTTTTTTTTTTTTTTTTTTTTTTTTTTGTTTTTTTGAGACAGGGTCTCCCTGCCGCCCCAGCTGGTTTAGAACTCGCTCTGTAGACCAGGCTGGCCTTGAACTCACAGAGACCCTCCTGCCTCTGCTTCCCGAGTGCTGGGATTAAAGGCGTGCGCCACCACGCCCGGCCTGAGTTTCATTTCTTAGCCACCATAAGAAAGGAGAGAAATAGGTAAAATCACTCTTGCTTAATAGTCATTTAATTTGGGATAGCAGTAAAGGGAGATGCGACTATGAGTCAAATGTTCTTGTCCTTGTCCTTTTCTTGCTTATTAAATAAATAAATTTATGAATGGTGTTTAGATTATGCATTAACCTGGGCACTAGTTACTTGGGAAAGCTTATAGAAATTTAAGAGTAAAGTATTGTAGACTAGAGGCTTAGAAAGAAGTGACTGATAAAATCAGGTCTCCTGAAGACACACTGTAGCCCTTTGTCGTTTTAAAGTGGTCTTAGCTATGACAGGCAAGAACTGTGAAATACTTTTTCATTCAAATGATCAGATAGATACATTTAGACAGGAAAAAAAAAGTCTTGTGCTTCCAGTGCAGGGTGGATATTTTGTTTGTTTTGTTGTAGGATATGCCCTGGGGTGGGGAAGGGGAGAGGTGGGGCAAAAAATGTGTTCCCTTTGCTTTTTAGTTTAAATGCACTTAATCCACACCAACATGTGTACAGTCTTCTCACTAGAATTTAATGTGAGAGCTCTAGAAGAAACAGTTTTTTCCCCTTTCTTTTTACTGAATTTATTTTGCTGCTTAGACATTTAATATTTTATTCAGTGGATATTCAAATTTTTTTTTTTTTTTAATTTAAAGCCAGGAATGGACTAGCAAGCTGACTCAGCAGGTAAATGCGCTTGCTCACCAAGCCTGACAACCTGAGTTTGATCCCTGGAATCCATACGATAGAAGCAAAGAACAGAATTGCTGCTGGTTGTCCTCTGACCTCCACGTGTGCCACATACATTCGCATGCACACACACATGTAAATAAGCAAGCAAGCAAGCAAACAAAATCTAAAAAATAAAAAAAGGAGAGAACACCTTGAATTTGGGCTGGGTAACTTCTACTGATTGACTTGTGCTGAGGCTTCCTCCCAGTTTTCCACATCTGTGAACCAAGGCTTGGGGAAACAGCTCCACTCATGAAAGAGTTGTATTAAAGATTATTCAGTTTTGTTTTTTTTAACTGCATGTGAGAGGAAGGATCTGAAAACATGGTCCCCTTGGAATTGTCCCTTACAAAAATCGTATGGGTCTATCTGGGTGCACGAATTGTCCCTTACAAAAATCGTATGGGTCTATGTGGGTGCACGAATTGTCCCTTACAAAAATCGTATGGGTCTATGTGGGTGCACATCTTCCAGTCAAGTTCTAGCTCTTAAATGGGGAAGAGGGTGCGCCTACAGTCACTTCAGAGAAAGTGAAGGTGACCACTTTCCAACCCACTGCATTATGGATTAGGAGTTCATAGAATATGTCGTTTTATATATCTTCGTACCACAGACAGGCTGTTCTTACCCAGGACCACTGGTTTTGCTGTCTAAGTGGAAGGGAAGGTGCGTTTTCCCATAAGCCCTCTGTCCTGCCTCTTTCTCTTCCTTCTCCTCTCCCTCTCCTACTCTTGGTTTCTTGGCAACCTGGTGGCAGGATTCTGGTGTAACTTTGGCTTTCCCTGAAAAAGCATTGTGGGAGTGTGGTAGGAGCCGGCACTCACATTTCTAAACATTTCTTGTGATTACCTTTCCTCCTTCACCTCAGAAATAAATCAGTTTAATTCAAAATAGATGAACCATTGGGAGCTATAGCTCAGTTAATAGAGTGCTTGCCTAGCATGGACAAAAGCCCTGAGTTCGATCCCCAGAACCATATAAACCAGATGTGATGATGAATGTCTGTAATTCCAGCACTCAGGAGGTGGAGGTACAAAGGATAAGAAATTCAAGGTCATCTTGACTATGCAAAGGAGTTTGAGGCCATTCTGGACTACGTGAGGGGAAAAAAAAAAGATAGATGGATTGGCTTATCATAGCAGGGAAAGAAATTCTGTTGCCTAATGACTTAAGCGACTAACACTCTCTTCACTTCTCCCACCCCACCCAGAAGAAAAAGAACCACAAAAAGAAACCAGGAACAACACCCTGATTTCAAGCAGCCCCCCCCTTTTTTTTTTAAAAAGCTGTTACTCAAAATGTTACAAAAGGTTATATAAAGTTGATTCTAGAGATCCAAAGAGCTGTGCGCAGGGGAAGCTTATCCTGTCCTGAGTAATTTAGACAGCAGCATTGTGTTGACCTTCTCTAGGTCAAGGGAGTCCAGAGCCTGAAAAAAGTGTCTTTTAGGTATGGCTTTATTCCTCTGTTTTTGAGCAGGGTTCTGTTGTTGCCAGGTCATGGTGTGTTTAATTCCTTGAGAATCCAGCACTCAGTAGCCTTTCCGCCCCTCCGGAGAGACGTGACATACTGAGAGGGAGGTTTCTTTCATGTGACCTGTGCCCCCAGCACATGCTATACCATTCCTCTGAAAGGGGACATGATAGAGTGAAGATGATGTCTGTTTGCTATAAAGATAAATGTCACACATTGACTTGATTCTCTTTGAAGTTACTGTTCTCTTGCAGCTAAGAATAAAATAAATGGTTTTGATTTTCAAGACAAAGTTTTTTTGTAGAAGGCCAACGTGGGTCCCAGGATACCAGGCTCCTGGTTAAAAGAAATAACAAGGAGAGTCCTGGAGAAAGAGTCTCTACATCATCTCCTACTGAATAGAATTTACATAGTCTTAGAAGCAACCAGGTCTCACACAGCTGACAGCTAAAGTCTATTTGCAGGATCAATCCATAAGGGTTTTCTGTTTCCTTTTATATGTATGTTGTGTTATTAAAATTATTGCAAAAGCATACAAAGTCCAGGGAAAGAGATGACCTCTGCTGATACTTCTGTTAGATCCATGGTTATTATATACTCTTAATCTGAGAATGATCACATACACAAACTTGTTTAGGAAATTCACTTTTTTTATTTGTATTTTTTTGAGACAGTGTCTCCCTTTACTCCCAGCTGGCCTGGAGCTCTGTATGTAGACCGGTATGATCTTGAACTCACAGAGATCCCCCTGCCTCTGCCTCTCAAGTGCTGGGATTAAAGGCGTGTGCCACCACACCCTGCTGGGAAATTCACTTTTAATTTTTTAATTTTTTTTAAATTTTATTTATTTTTATGTGTATGAATGTATTGTCTGCATGTAGGTTTGTGCACCCATGTTGTGCAATGCCTCGGAGGTCAGAAGAGGGCGTCGGACTCCCCTGGAACTGGAGTTAAAGACGGTTCTCAGCCGCCATGTGGGTGCTAGGGATTGAACCGGGTCTTCTGCAAGAGCAGTTGGTGCTCGTAACCACTAGGCAATCTCTCCAGCCCTGGGAAATTCACTTTTAAAGCAAAGATTTGCTAGTCTCAAATCTCTTATGAGTGACTTAAATGCCCAGTGGCTGTACATCTTAAATTTCTTTCTTAATCTTATTGAATACTAACATTATCCATTGGCAATGTTAGTATCCATAACAGATAAACATATTCCTAGCCTTTACTATTTTGAGAGACATATTCAAGAAATTCCAGAAAAGATTTAAAATCAATGCTGGGGATGTAGCTCAGTTGATAGAGTTCTTGCCTAAGGCTTGAAGCTGTGAGTTCAGTACCACAGAAAGTGGTCATGGTTGTGAATACTTGTAAACCCAACAGGTGGAGGCACAGGAGGGTCAGTCAGTTCAAGATCATGTTCAGCTGCGTAACAAATTTGAAGTCAACCTGGGCTACTTGAGAACCTGCCTCAAAAAACAAACAAATCCCAAATAAAAAATGTTTTAAAATCCATGTATATGTTTAGAAAGGGAAGCGGGTTAATCCCGCACAAGTAATGTACTAATAAGGTTTGTAGGAGCAGTGTGTTGTGGATGATGCTGCAGGATTATGTGCATCCCCCTCGTCATCTGGCATCCTGAGAGCCATCTCTGTGTATGGTAAGGGCTGTGTACACAATTCACTTGCTTGTAAGCTATCTTGACTTTCTGTACATTGCCACCATAGGCTCTAACCAGATGTTTGGTTTTGAAGGCTACACATTTTAATTTGTTTTAGTTGTACCTAAGCTCATAAAAGCTTCTGTGATTTATTATTATTATTTATTATTACCATTGGCCTGTTTTGTTGCTTTGTAGATTTATGTGTGAACAATAGAATAGAATTCCAAACTGGAAATTAAAAGATAGGCTGTGGTCCCAGGCCTGTCACTACCTAGCAGGACTTGAAGCATCCACTGCACTTCCGTTTCATCATCTGCAAACTGAGGTGTTTAGAATCATCACTAACGGTGACAGTTGGTGACACTAATGCTGTAACATCACTTATATTTACTTATTGCTAACTTCCCAACTCTGTCCAGTAACCCCCAAACAAGGATAATTTTTGCCTTCATTTTTGAGTTAAACGTGTGGCTTCTTAGAGTTTCCTATCAAATCTCCCCTAACATTGTCTCTGCTTTGTGCAGAACCTACCTGTCCATTGTGGTAGTTCAGTGTGGATCATTAAACTTTACCAGTGATGCATTTTCCATATAAGCTGCTCCTAATTCACTTTTGGAAATAGCTGGGATGTAAGTGCAGAATCATCTGTCTACTGATTCGTCGAGGACATGTCTCTGTACACTGTGTGAGAGGTGTGCACTTGTGAGCTCGGTGTTAGCTCCACTGGAGCTAACCTGCAGCCTGCTGCATCTTTCCCTACCGTGTCCAGCACTCATTTATTTCCTTTCTCTCCACTCCTCTTGGCCTAGCCCTTTCTACTTAGCCTTATTATAGTCCAGCACACTTACTGTGTTGTGGGTCATAGCTAGCACTGTCTGGAGTACTGGAGACACACGCACAAGTAAGACCTTCCCGGCCCTGCCTCACCCTTACCCCTCCACTTCACCCTCTTTCCTTCCTTTCTATCTTTTCCCCTGCAGAGCTGGATTTGAGCATCTAAATTTTGTCTAGGTTGAGCCATACAGTAGGTGCCTGGACTTTTATTTCCTTAAAGTTCTATCAAAGGTCCCATATTGGGTCAGGTGCCCAGCTGTATATTCACTGCACCAAAACAGCTGTTACTTGCACCTGCTCTGATTCTGGGTTTGGGGCCTGGGAGGGTGTGTCTAGTGTTTATCCTTAACTCCTCACACTACAGCTCCCTCTACCAAGTGCTTCCATTTACAGTGTTAGAGCCATTTTAGGTAATCCATTGTCTTCTGTTCTACTGGTATTATTGTCTATAAAGAGAATACAGTTTCTCCAAGGGAGCAGATTTTCTACTCCCTGCCCCGCTGGGTCTATTAGCATTGGGTGGAATTTAGTTTTGTTTGTAGTGATATATTTGAGGGAAGTTGTTTACCACACAGTTGTAAACTAGGTAAAATTATGAACATTGCAGTCTCGTTGCCTCAGGAATGTGTGGTTCATTCTGAAGAAGTGGTTGTGTTTCCCTAGGGTGTAAATTTGAGTGAAATTTACAGCTGCCAGTTCCCTGAATGTTGTTTGGCCCATGAAACAAACTACATTCACCCCTTTACCCCCATGTCATTAACAAAATCATATACAAATGGAATATGTCCTACTAAAAGGTGAATTTTCTTTCTTGAATAAGTGAAAATGCAAATGTTACCAGAAGTTGATTACTGGCTCAATTTGAAAATCAGTTGGTGCATGCTGGTGACTTTTATCATTTGGCTTATGTTTTCTTCCTTTACTGTCAAGATGGTTTAAAACTTCCAAATAGGGGTTAGGGAGCTGAAGGTTCAGTCAGTAAAGTGCTTGTTATACAAGCACGAGGACCTGAGTTCCATCCCCAGAATCCACATAAAAATGTATACCTGTTACCCAGCTCTGGGAAAGCTGAGACTGCCAGATCCTTGGGGGTTGCTGGCCAGCCTGTCCAGTGAGTAAATAAGCTCCAAGTTCAGTGACTGCTCTTGCAGAGGACCAGGGTTTGAGTCTCAGCACCCACATGGCAGCAAACAACCACAACTATCTGTAACCCCAGTTCTAGGGTATTCAACGCCCTCTTCTGTCCTTCATAGGTATTGCACAACACAGGTGATACAACGCTCATACACATAAAATAAAATAAATTAATTTTAAAAAATGAGGTGGAAAGTGATTGAGAAAGACACCTGACTTTGCCCTCTGGCCATCACAAGCACACTCACATATGTATACACACACAAACAAATTTCAGATAGTTACAGAATTGCTATTTTGCAGTCAGTTTCTTCTCATTGGGTATTATAATTTTCCCCCCAGTCTAAGGATACACAAATTTGTATACAATTCATATGTATTTTGGTACTGATTAAAACTAAGATAGCATAGCTTCGGGATAAAATAAGTGGATTTATGTGGAGTGCTAACATGCAGCATTTATTATGTTTACATATTATTTATGAAATTAATGTAGTTTATACATGCCAACCACCACTTAACGGATGGTACTGGAAAGATTCTGGTATAAGTTAATGCATTGCAACACACCTGAAACACAGAATTGGTGATTAGGGTTGGGGCTAAGGAGGTATCCTGTGGAGCACATTAGGCAAGACAAGACACTAGAGGATTCTGTAATCTGACAATGTTCATTTTTATTTTATGTTTATGAGTGTATTGCCTGCATGTATGTAAGTGCACTCCTGTCGTGCAATGCCCCTGGAGGTCAAAAGAGGACACTAGATCCCCTGGAACTGAAGGATGGATTGTTAGCTACCATGTGGGTGCTGGGAATGGAACCCAGGTCCTTTGCAAAAGCAGTTAGTGCTCTTAACCACTGAGCCATCTCTCCAGCCCCAGTGCTTTCTTTTTTTAAAAAATATTTTATTTATTATTTTTATTTTATGTGTGAGTGTATTGCCTGCATGTAAGTGCACTTGTCATGCAGTACCCAAGGTCAAAAAAGAGTATCTTATCCCCCTGGAATTGTAGTTACAGGTGGTTGTTAGCTGCCATGTGGGTGCTGGGAATCGAACCCAGGTCCTCTGTAAGAGTAGCCAGTGCTCTTAACCACTAAGCCATCTCTCCACCCCCCACCCCTCCTCCCCGCCTTCCTGTGGTATACCATGAAGTTGCAGGCCTGTGGAGGATGTCTCAGCTTTTCTTTTCTTTCTCTGATAGTTCTGTAAAACTACAGCTTCCAGTTTCAGTAGTAGGAGACACTTCCCTAAGATAGTGATCTGTAGCAGTGTGTTCATTTGTGCCTTGCTTATTTGATGTTCTTCTGACCCAGAACAGACATCATTATCATTTTCTGTCTCTACTGCATAACAATAATCTCACCTAGAGGCCTGAGTCAGGCCTTTCTCTCCAGTCTGTTGTACAATATACTGGCTTTGGGACCAAGATAGCAGGGTGGGAAAAAAAGACAATGAAGGACAGAAAATGAGAAATGAAATTGGGAATTCGATCAGATCTGCCCTGATACTCAACAAAAACAGACAGCAGGGATAGTCTTGGTATTCCTAAGGGAAAGATGTGGGCCCACATACCAGAAGGAATGCCTCAGTGCCTACCCCTGCCAATCAACACACTGAAAGTTAGATTTTTCCAGCCTTGAAAGGAATATTTTCAGTTAAAGGATGCCTTTTCTAGTTGTTTAGTTAAGCCAACTAATATTACTTATACCTATATTAATAAAATTACATTTTTTAAATCCCCCAACCTGGTTTTAGAGGCTTTCTGGATTCATCCATTTTAAGTGGCCTTTGGCATTTAGAAAGTGAGTTGACTCAGAATAAATAATGAGATTATTTTAACGTATACACCTGGGAATCTTCAAAAATCCCAGAAGTAATGCATATCTCTAAAAACTCAAATAGTGCAGAAAACGGGAAGGAGACACTTTCCCCTTCCTCTTCTCCTCAGTCCACAATCCTGCATTGATTGCTAGGTGTGTGTCCAGGAACATTTCATGCAAACAAAAGCGTATCAGTGCATTTATCGTTGTTTGCGTCATGTAATTGGGCTTTTCTTTCTATTCTCCACCTCTTTTCTTTCTTGCTGAATATTTCAAAGCAGATCCAGGATATCATCCTTCCATATTCGTGTATCTCCAACAGATAAGGACTTTGAAAAAAATTGCCACAATTCTACTCCCTGTCTTAACAGAATCAACAATTGTTACATGGTATTATGGAATCCCACAATTTCCTCTCCCACCTCAGAAATGTCTTTTACCAGCATTTGGTTAAAACATGGTCCAAATTTGTTTCTGGGTATCTCTTAAGTCTTTTTTCCCTTTTAATCACAATCCCTTACCTTTTGTGTGTATTTGTGCATGTACACGTGTGTGGTGCATGTAGAAGCCAGAGGTCAATATTCCATGCCTTCTGATATGACATCTGTGAATTACTGTTGTAAAAATTTAATCAAGCCTCTAACTGGCAATTTATCAGAAATTAAAGTACTGGGGAAAAAATGGCAAACACACTTAGGGGGTATAATTGGGCAAATTTAGAGTGTGAGGAATTCCTCAAGACAAATGACCGAGTTTCTTTAACATATAAATGGCATTTTTAAGGGGAAGGGAGGGGCTGGGGGAAAGGCTCAGTCAATAAAGTCCTTGTTTCCTAAGCATCCAGAGTTTGGATCCCCACCACCCTTGTGAAAGCCAGCCTTGACAGTGCAGGCCTATATAGTCCCTTTGCTGGGAGGCAGAGATAGGAAGATCCTGGAACTCACTGGCCAGTCAGTCAGCCTAGCCATAACAGTGAATTCCAGATTCAAATTAATAAAATAAGAAGTAAAAAGAAGCTAGTGAAGCAACTCAGTGTCAAAATAGGCCTAGGTTCATTTCCCAGGACCTCCCCTCCCCCCCAAACCCCAACAAACAACAAAACAACAACAACAACAACTAAACCTACTGCTTTTATTCCCCCATACTTCCAAATTGCAGAAGTTAGTTGATGGGCCAGAAATGTAGTAGTACGGTATCAGGACAGGGAGGCCTGCTTTGGGGGCAGTGGTGCAGGAGACAGAGAGATCTAAGCTGGACTTGGAGGAAGCAGTCGATTTGTTTGCTTCCCTGAAAATTGCAAGTGTTAGTGGTGGCCTGGTGTGTCCCTCCTTTCTATAGGGAGCCAGGCCCTGTGCAGATCAGAGAAAGGCAGTGTGCATTGTTAGAGTCAAATAGAGGGACAGGCATAAGAGGATAAAAAAAAAACAAACCCTGACCTGAGGACCCCCTGATGGCTAAATTGGTAGCAGCCTCTGTCTGCAGGAGCCACTGCTAAACAAGTCAGCAGTAGGGATCCTGAAATTTGTCTCCATTGGAGGCCAGTGTGTGAGGTTTCTGTTAGTTGTTTGGAATTCTGTATGGAATGGTATGTTATTCTCTTCTATTTGACTATCTTGATTTCTCACTCATTTCCAAGTGGGAATTCAGACACAGATACAGGCTCACCTCCTGAATTCAGGATTCTTTGGCTTTGGGTGCCTGGGTCAAGCTCAACTGGGATGTCCTCTTCAGTACATGATGACTTCTAGAAGTGAGACTGTCACAGGCAGGATGAGAGGTGGCTAAATGGAACCCAACGAATGTGGGTTCAACTTAAAGAAAAGCAGCCGTGAACCATGTTCCCCGTGGTCACAATCTTAAAATCACTGAAGAAAAAACCCAAGTTACGTTTAGTGCTTTTCATTTAACACATGTACATCAGTGCAAAATGCAGTATGTCTTTTTGTTTCCCTTAATATTTCTTTTTTTCCCCCTCTCTTCCTCTTCCAAGCTTCAGAAGAAGAAAGTGGAAAGCCCTTCCAATGTCCAATATGTGGTTTGGTTATAAAAAGGAAGAGTTACTGGAAGCGGCACATGGTGATTCACACAGGTTTAAAAAGTCATCAGTGTCCGCTTTGTCCATTCCGGTGTGCTCGCAAGGACAATCTCAAATCCCACATGAAGGTAAGCTACCAGGATGAAACCCTGCCCTGGGACAAGCTGATATAGCCAGCTCCTCTGTGTATGATTTAGTGCAGGTGGAGCACACCCAAGATAGTGCTGGATTGTAAGCAGAGTGCAGGGCATCTTCTTTATGGAGAACTCTCTCAACCTTAGGATCAGATTTTCCTCGAGACTATCCAGTGTTTGAGCCAGCATCTCTTGGGATGACACTTACCAAAGATATAAGGACATCATTTTCAGTGTCTTATTAAAAACAGTTGCAAGCTTGGGGAGATGGCTCGTCGGTTAAGCCCTTGTCAGGCAAGTCTGAGGACCAGCGTGCTACGGAAATGCTGGGTGGGCGTGTAATTCCAGCCTCCTAAACCGGACATGGGAGTCCCAGAGCAAGCTGGCCAGCAAGACTAACCACGTCTGCAAACTCTAGGTTTGACTGAGGGCCCGTGCCTCAATGATATAGTGGAAGACTGACGGGAAACCCATAAGATCAGAAGATGTTACGAATTTGCCAGACCTTAATTGTAACGTCATTATGCAGTTTGCTAGCCAGACAGCTTTGAGCAAATTAACCTTCCCAGACTCAGTGTTCTCATCTGGCAAATGGAAACAACAGTGTTTAGAAGAGGTGTCATTTTGTGTTAAAACAAATACATTAGCGAAATATCTGACCCAGAAATGTTCTGTGGTAGTTACTTAATTTTAAAAATTAAAACTTAATATCTTCATCAGAAAAATGATATTTCATTGATAACTTTTGTTATGTTTAGGGTGCTGACATTATTTATAAAGTACCTTTTTTTCCTGACATAAGCATAGTGTATATTTGCTTATGTTGAAATATTGTGTCCTAATCTTTGTGAATAGATCAGTAATCAGCGTTCAGGACTGTAGATCTAAAAAGTTCCATCACATACAATGTCTATTCACTTTAGGAAATAGCTTAGAAGATTAAAAAAAAATCCGTGATGTAATTTGTTTTCTATCATTTGCCTTTTTCTCCTGGGAGCATCAGGCAGGCCCTTCATCTTCAGAATTCATTTGAGTAGGAGTTCTGGTTGGCTGGATTTTACTGAGCCTACTTTGTTATTGCCTGAGCCCTCCTCGTCCTCTGTCACCTCTTCTCTAAGCAAAAACCTCATATTTTAAACTTGCAATGTTGGATTTCATTAGCAGATAGAGACTTCAATAGGAATACCTTTAAAACTAAAACTTGTTTTAGTGGCTGGCTCCTAAGCTGTGTTTAGAAATCAAGTCTGGTGAATTTAAAGCTTCAGCGAGCAGAAAACTTGCATCTAGCCTGACACCTTGTAAGCTTGGTTTCAGCTCAGGGTCACTTAAAACAACCTATTTATAAACCCATGGAAAAAAGGCTGGGTTTTCAATAGCAGGAACTGCTGACCCTGAAACTACAGGGAGATGAGTTGGTGCCTTGATGACACAGGCAGACGGCCATGACAGTGTGGCAGATGAGAGCGTCCTGGGCCCAGCAGGTCGAGGGGTGCTAGAATGCTTTCAGAACAAATCAATAACCACTACAATACAGCAGTTGTGTGAAATCGCTACTTTATTCAAACTCATGGTGTCCTAACCTGTTGAGCTATGACTCAGGCTTTTGATAAGGGAATAGTGAGAAGAGCTTATTCGTGTTTAATTTTATCAAAGGTGTACCTTCTTTTGCTTGCCCTTCTCCTCCCTGTTGGCCTTAAAAATTTTTTTGTTGTTGTTGACTGTAATTTAACTTTGTAAAAATTTCCAAATGTAGTCTATACAGAAATGCAGTGCGGTCTTAGGTGTGTGCATATTCAGTTACATTCACCACAGGCTAAGAATGTTGGCTAGATTTTCTAAAAGGAATTTTTTCTAAGAAGTAGGGGTAGTCTAGCCAAAGGTTAAGACCCCATTCTGTGTGTTCTTAGCTTGGTTAGAATCTCAGTTCTATGACTTAAGAGCCGTGAATGTTTAGTGGCATCATTGAAACCTGCTAAACCATTGTTACCACTAATGGAGATAATAACTGTATGGTTTTTCTCCTGGGGTTGTTATATGAGTTAAATGAGATCCTTCACACAGAGCATTTAATACAGTGCCCAGTGTTACAAAGCAGCCTTTAGAAAATGCAAATATAGTAATCATTATCCATCTGAAAATACATTAACGTTTACATTTAGAAATAATGAGTATTTTGAAATACTATAAGAAATTACCCCAAAATCAGTTTTATTGCTTTTCTTTTTTTGTGATCTATATTCAGTGCTGAGAATTTAGAAAAGCTAATAAAAAGAGCATGAAATTGGCCATTTATCCCATCCCCCAGAAGTAGTGTTATCCTCCTGATATATAATCTACTATATTGATTATATTGATTTATGTCAGAAAAATGAAAGCTTCCACTTTATTTGTTCAGCAGAGGCAGCATCTACTGTGATACTGCATGGTCCTAGGCACTGTACATTTTTGTGAGCCTATCTTTCCTCCGTAATATGCTGTGCAAATGTTTTTATGACCAACTGCAGGAAGAACTTGTAAATGCCTCTGGCTTCCTCCTGGTTATCTTAGATTTCCATTAAGTCTTTTACAACTTTCCTGGATGAGTGAGCACACAGGAATTATATGTGAAATTCATAAGCTAAAACTGAACAGAGAAGGTGAGGAGGGTTGCAAAGATAAAGAATGCTGATAAAGTTATAGAAAAAAAAAACTGGATGAGAGGTTACATGTTGAGTTCTGCCCCTCAGAGGTCCACTATGTAGAGAACTGGGACCCCTCAGAAACCCCTCACTTGCCTGACTGGATCCACTAAAAGAGCTGAGTAGTTGTTTTTCCAAGGTTCTCCAAGTCCCGAAATAACTTCAACCCAAGTGCCTTACAATTACCCAGAAGGTGGCCTCTATGAGTCTTGGACAATAGCTATAGACCAACAGTTCTTCTCATTAGAGACACAATAGTGGCTTTAAATGTTGGGCTAAAAGGAATCAAAATTATAACATCCAAGTGCTCATCTATCAAGAGAGGAGGGGGACAAACTGGGTCTGGAGGGAGGAGGGACAATGCTTGGCTCAAAGCCCCATGGGAGCTATAAGCCTGGTGGGAAGGTATAGTTCAGATAAAAGTACAAGCAAAAAGCCAACCCAGTAATGTTTTGTCTTTCAATTTCCACTATTTTTTTTTTTCAAAAATAAATATAACAAAGTCAAGGTCAGGAGCACAAGAAACCCCACAAACTCTAACACTGACTCCTCACCAGTTTGGAACCTGGTGTCCTTTTCCTGCTTCCAAGGTGGCTTCCGGAGTTTCTGTTCTTTGATTAGCTCCGTCTGGGGTCAGTAGATGGAAGGACACTTCTGAAATGGAATCTGCCCTGCTGCACCAATGCTCCAGAATACAGAAGCTTTCTGCCTGGTGACCTTTACCACCTGGTTCTGGGCATGCCTTTGGGGACCCCTGTCAGGAGCCCCGGAGGCTATAACCTGAAGCCTGAGGTTCTGAATGAACTGGGCTGAGGAAGTGGTGGAAGCTTCTGGATTCGGTGAGAAAGCAAATGAAAAGATCAGTGCCTAGTGGAATCCTATTGTGGCAAAGAACTGGAAGGAGCAGATTTGCAGGCAGGGACAGGCCGTTTTTTCTGCACCCCTGCCCCTGCTGGGGTGCAAGGGAAGCCTTTTAATGAGCAAGACTCTGTCACAACTTCATTTAAGTTTTTATGGTTATTTCTCTGAAGAAATTCAGGCTTGGAGGGGCCCAGAATATCTTCTGTTGTTTTTTGCAGAAGGCCACAGTGGGGTGCTATAGCAATGGTACCCCACGATTAACTTTTAATTTCTTTGCTTTTGTTGGTCACTTAACATTATTTAAAAGTATGTTTTGGCTGGTGAAGAATGCTTTTGGATTTCGTTCAGAAGGCATAAACAGCTGTAGTAAAACTTGTTCTCTTGGAAAAGAGACTCAAGCAAAGTAGTCAGGTGGTACAGAAGGTGGACAAATGAGCCTTTAACCTTGCTGAGATCCGGGTTCAAATCCCAATCGGATCACCTCTGACCAGTGGAGGGTTGATTTTTGTTTTGAGTGCCAATCACTTAACATTCTTGTTTGTCTGGAAGCACATGACTCCCCCAAATCATTTGGCGCAAATCAAACCATTGGCAGTTTCTACTCCAGGGAGAGCTAGTCCTGAAATAGCAGGGTGTAGCAGGTCAGAACTGAAGCGTGTTGGCAGAGATGAATGGAGAAGTTACAAGTTTATGAACACCTGCCAGCTCGAAGCCTGGCTTGGGCTAATGCAAGGATTTCCTCACTTTTTCAAGCACTAAATTTGGTAGTGACAGGAAGGGAGAAAAGCTTCTCACCATCTTTACAGGTATCGGCATGGGCAAGACTGGAATTGAGTGCAAAAGTCTCGCTTCCTTCTTCACCACAGATGGCAGGGGCTGGATCACATTGTTGCCGCCTTTGAAAACTCAGTTTCCCAGAATGCTTAGGAGGTTCAGACCTTGATTTTCCTCCTGTATTTTTTTTCCTATAGTACACTCAAGGCACTTCTTCAGGGGATTCAATTTCCTCCTTTGTGAAGTGGGAATACCCCAGAGACACCAATTAAAAAAAATTATTATTATTATTATTATTATTATTATTATTATTGTCTTTTTGAGACAGGGTCTCCCTATAGCTCTGGCTGTCCTGGAACTCACTCTGTGGACCAGGCTGGCCTTGAACTCACAGAGATCCGCCTACCTCTGCCTCCTGAGTGCTAGGATTAAAGGTGTCCGCCACCACGTCTCGCTAACAATTTATTATTTTTATTTTATGTGAATAAGTGTATTGGCTGCATGTAGGGAGGTACACCCATGTCATGCAGTGTCTGCAGAAGTCAGAAGAGGCCATTGAATCCCCTGAACCTGAAATTATGGACAGTCGCTAGCTGCCATGTGGGTGTTGGGAATTCAAAACAGGTCCTCTGTAAGAGTAGCCAGTGCTCTTAACCACTGAGCTATCTCTCCAGTTCCTGGAGACACCTGTGTTTCTACATCTTTAATTATCCAACAGCAGCATTTTGAAGAAGTGAGATTGTGTTGGCAAAATCTGGGTTCTCCGGGTGACCGTGGCTGGGTACTTGCAAAGGATTGTTGGTAAGAGAATTGCTTGAAAGGTTATGTCTTTTGATCCCTAACTAGTAATTACAAAAGTTCACACTGTGCTGCATTTATGCAATTTTCTATGAAGGTACTAGTGTGAGATTGGGTGACTAGCATATTAGTTAGGAAGACTCTATCCAAGACAGCATCCTCAGCTGTGAGCTGAGCTGTCATGGTGGACTCTTTGCTGTTTGTGGACCCACCTAGTGTTAGGGATTGACTTCATTACGTGGAGCATCATACGGAAGGACTTCTCTGGTCCTTTTCTTCCCAGCCCTGTGCAGGGTGAGGAAATTAGTGGTGAGTGCTAGGATACCAACACGGCATTTTCCACAAGCACACAGTGGCTAGCTTACTCTTCTTGCTTCTCCGTCAGGTTCATCAGCACCAGGACCGGGGAGAGACCTTTCAATGCCAGCTGTGCCCTTTCACTTCCTCGCGCCACTTCAGCCTGAAACTGCACATGCGTTGCCATCAGCACTTCTTGAGGACAGAGGCTAAGGTGAAGGAGGAGATCCCAGACCCAGATGTCAAGGGATCTCCCCACCTCAGTGACAGTGGCTGCTTGGGGCAGCAAAGGGAAGGAGGAGGGACAGAGCTAGTGGGGACCGTGATGACGTCTAACACTCCAGAGAGGACTAGCCAGGGTGGGTCTGGCGTCGCACCTTTGCTGGTGAAGGAGGAACCCAAGGAAGATAACGGCCTGCCCACCTCCTTTACCCTGAATGCTGCTGACAGGCCCGCCAACCACACAAAGCTGAAAGACCCCTCCGAGTATGTGTCCCACAGTGCGGCAGCATTGTTCAGCCAGGACATCTCGGTTAAGATGGCGTCCGATTTTCTCATGAAGCTGTCAGGTACTTGCATAGGGTACTCTCTCTCTCTCTCTCTCTCTCTCTCTCTCTCTCTCTCTCTCTCTCTCTCTCGCCTGTACAATAAGATGGTAGGACTAGATTATTTCAAGGTCCCCTGAATTCTCATACTTTGTACTTTCATAAATGTTCCCCTCCCTCCCCCTCCCCCCCCCCCTCCCCCCTCCCATCCCCCCCTCCCTCCCCTTCTCCCATCCTCCATCCCCTTAACTCCCCCCTTCCTTCCCTTCTCCCCCTCCCTCCCTTCCTCCCTCTGTCCCCTCTCTCCTTTTTCCTCTTTCCCTTCCCCCTCTTCCTCCCCTCTCTCCCTCCCTGTCTCCCTTCCCTTCCTCTCTCTCCTTCCTTCCCTTCCTTTCTTTTTTTTTTTCAACTTTTGTTTGGTACACCTTAGGAAATAGGCATCACTTCTACCTGGGTCTGGAAGCAATAAGGCTTTTCTTTCACCTCCACTCCTTTGGGCTCTTAAAGTGAAGGGCTAAGCTCAGTGTAAGCTATGTGTTCTGCTTCCTGTGACCTTGTATCTGCTTAACTTGCTTCTTCTATACTGTTTTTTTCTGAAAGCATTTACATATGAAATTTCTCCTTTTTCCACTATTTAAGTTCTTTACTGTTTTAATTTCAAAGCATTTTGAAGAACATATACAAAGTCTACAGTGAGGAATTACAGACTTTTCTAATTTAAGCAGAGGTTATTGGTTATCATGAATTTCTTTCATGATTTTTTTATTGTGATAAAACATACTTAAGCTATAGCATGTTAACCATTTTTAGGTGTGTATTTTAATAGCATTAATACATTTACTTTTTGAGTAACCGTCATCCATCCCTAAAACTCTGTCATGTTCCCAAACTGTACCCACTTAACAGTTAAGTCTCGCCACCTCCTTCTCAGGCTCGGGTAATTATAATTTCACCTTCTAATTCCTTGCATTTGACTGTTCTAAGCATCTCTTGTAAAGTGGAATTTAAGAAAAAAATTTAAACTTTCTTTCCAACTGCCCTAATGCCCTTTGAAAAAGAGGATGATGTAAGTTACAAAAATATATTTTTAGCTGGGTGTGGTTGTGTGTGCCTTTTAACCCAGAGGCATTTGGATCTCTATGAGATTGAGGCCAGCTTGGTCTACATAGCTTGCTCCAGACCAACCACGATTACAAAGTGAGACCCTGTCTCAAACATGTTTGTGTTCTTACTAATTGACATTGCTTTCCATTACCAGCCGATTATATATTCCTTTTCTTTTCAGTGACTTTGATGAACTAGTGATGTTACAGTGGGGTAGAGAGTTAGTTGAGGTGTTTTTCTGATTCACTTGTAACAGGAAAGACACATTGTAGGTCTATGCTGTTTTTAAAAATATGATTTTAAAATTTAAAGGTGTTGTAGAGGGTGGAGAAAGGTCGGTTGAGAATGGGTTCTGTCTGTCAGTGAAGGTGGCAGTCCCCAGGATGATTTCCAAATGCCATTTCAGCTCTCTGGAGATTGACAATACCCTTTAAATGGAGAATAATTGGTCACCGCCTTCCTTTAAATGGACTGTGAGTTGCATTTCACTAAATGTCATTGCCAGGTGAATGAGAAACTCAGCTTTCCTCTGAAGTCCCTTTGCTCTGTGACACTTCAGTCGTGTCTTTTGGAATGTCTCCCTTACCCTGATCTTTGCTCCTCAGTGGTGGGAGACATGAGTTGGGGAGACAGAGGAGAGGTAAGGGATGGAAAAGGAGGCATCCAGGAATTTATCCCCGAAGGAAAGGATTCGCCTGCAGTGCTGTGAGGAAACCTTGCTGCTAAGGACCGATATAGGAATTCATTTCATCTGAGCCTGCACCGAAGTCCCGTCAGGTCCTTGGCTCCTCACTCTCCTGCTCTCTTTTTCCATCCGTCTCAAGAAAAACACGCTTTTACATACTTTTGAGTTTTATGTCTAGTGTTTTTTTTCCTCGTAAATATGAGGGAAATGCACTTTTCTCTGTGGACATCTTGATCCTTTAAGATGTCACCTGTAGGGAATGCAGACCTGGTGGTGACTGCTTGTAATCCCAGTACTTGGGAGAACACTAGTTTCATTCTTTTGTGAGTCAGAGGCCAGACTAGGCTCCATGAAACTCTGTCCCCCAAATCCTTAATAAGGAAGAAAAAACAAGATGTTACCTGTAGGGGACTCCTTTTCTGGTCCTTATAGTGTAGTCCCAGGAGAAGGACAACAAATACCACATTCATTTAGCATAACAGCTTGGTGGATGTTTCCTTACTTATCAGACAGGTGCAAACTGAGTTGGGGTATACAGCGCTTAGTAAGGTGTTACCCAGGATGAGGGGAAGGCAGGCTGGCATGCTTGATCTTTGTCTAAAACACGGGTGTCTAATATAGGGCTCCTGCTGGGTTCAGCTCTGAGCAACGCCCCTATCAGACATCAGGCTGTAATTAGCTCCAGGCCTTCCTAGGGAATATAAGAGAAGCCTTTTGGCTGCTTAGAGCCAGAGCTTCAAATAGCAGAGACAGAGAGAGAAGCAGTTCTTAGGTTTGGATGAAGCACTGTGTGCGAAAGCCTTATATACTGTGATTTGTTTTTTCAGTGGCTGTTGATGGGGAGTTGTTTACGGTTTGGCCATAGGAGTATTTACTGACTGATCAATTGGCATAAGAAAACAGCAAAGGCACACTGTTTATGCAAAAGGCCCATGCAGCTATTTTATGGTGGCTTACTAGAGGTCCTGAAACCTGACTTGTATGCACTGTTACCTAGCAACCTGTTATAAAGTCACCGGGGAGTGAGATGCATCGGTAATTTTTTTTTTTTGTGTGTGTGCATATTTGGATGTAAATGTAAACTTGGTGTCTGTGGCTGTGCAGCCCACGGGAGGAGAAGTTATGTGAAAAGAAAAGGAATATATTTTTCTGCAGAGACCTCCTTACCCCACACACTGACTGTGTGGTGGTTCAGGCTCTACCACTGTCCTTGCTGTGTGCTCTACCTGGCTCCTAGTGGCTGTCATTCAGAGACAAAAAGGTCAAGTCCCAGGGAGCTGTGGCTGAGTTTCTAGCTCTTCCTGTCCTCAAATGGAGTGAACTAGTAGTTAGCCCCGGGCCCTGTCCCTTGGTGTCATAACGGCGCCATTGTTCTCGCACACATTTTTTTTTTTCCTCCCTCAGGGCTCTGTCCGTGCACCTGCTGGTACGATAGGGTGCAGCTGTTTGTGGGCACCGAGTCTGGGAGTCTCTGTGCCAGCCGGATCACTGTCTGTAAAACTGGAGCACAGTGACAAATTCAAGCGTGGAGACACCTACTTGTTTCCAAAGGAGAGAGAGAAAACACTTGATGCTTTCTTGCCTGGTTATTAAGGGGAGTCACTCTTGCTCCTTCGATTAAAATGAAGCATAAAGCTGACTGAATGGAGCCCTGTGAGGTTCGAAATCGCTGGGTAGGATGCAGTTTTAAATGCACTCTAAGTGCTCCCCTCCTTTGGAGGTTTTCTGGTTACATGCTTGTGAAATAAAACCCCATCTCGGAACCGCCAGCTATTTTTCCCACTGACTCCAGACTTCATATTCCTTAGTCCTTTGAGGAGAGTATGGCTCCTCAGACCCAGGCTGACCATCATGGCTGGTTCAGCTCTGACTGCTAGCTTTAAAAAAAAAAGGAAAGAATTCTGTAGACTTTGCTCAGTATTTGGAGCTGGAAGGCAGGCGTTCCAGGGCTTGGAGCCCTGCTGTTTACACAGCTCTTTCCTGGAAGCCAGAAGACTTAATGCAAATTGTTGTATGACAGGGTGACCCCCCCCAGGTCACATGACCAGGAGTGTTCCAAGGAGAGGTGCTCACCCAGCCATGGGAAGCTTCTGTTCCTGCTGATCCTGGGCCTGTCTCCCATCGCCAGCAGCAATGCTTAACCTCCGACTGCAGATTAGACCTACCTAGGGAGTTTTTGTAACATGCCAAGGCCCTGAAATTATGATTTAATTAATTGGTCTGGGAGAGGCCCAGACGTTGGTATTTTCTTTGCAGTCCTCAGGTGATTCTAACAGGTAGTGAGGGCTAAGGCTGGCTGATGTGGAATATGAAGTTGGTACCTTGAGGCCGGAGATAGACACCGTTGGTAGATCAAGTGCTTGCCTAGAATGCAGAAAGCCCTGGATTTGATCCCCTCCACCATGTAGACTGAGAAGGTGCTGCACCCCTGTAAGGTGGAAAATGGAGGCAGGAAGATCAACTCAGTCCTCAGCTATGTAGAGAGTTAAGGACCAACCTGGGCTACATAAGACCCTATCTAAAATATAAAATAAACCGGGGGCTGGAGAGATAGCCTAGCGGTTAAGAGCGCCGACCGCTCTTACAGAGGACCCGGGTTCGATCCCCAGCACCCACATGACAACCGAGAACCGTCTGAAACTCCAGTTCCAGGAGAACTGCAGTTCCTGGGGAATCCGACGCTGTCTTCTGACCTCCGCAGCATTGCACGACATGGGTGCACAAACTTGCATGCAAACAGTACATTCATACACATACAGAAGTAAATAAAATTAATAAAAAAATTTAAAAAATATATAAAATAAACCAAAACAGAGAAACCATTTGGCCCCTGGCACCGTGTGTTTCAGTGTAGCTGTGGATTCTCCAAGTAAAAACTTCCTTCCTAATGTTCCCTCCCAGTCCATGAAAAGGGCATGGTGGTATGAGTTGAGTCCAAGACATTTCATTGAAGGTCAAGGTAAACCCGAAGGGAAGACCTGGGTGAGTCATGTTAAGTGAACCTTATGGTCTTCCTCCTGAGGCCTCATGACAGGAGATGTCCGATTTCAAAATCCCCAGACCTGATTAAAAACATCAAAGGGCTGGGAGGCAGGGTGCTGAGGAGATGACTCGGTCAGTAAAGTGCTTACTTACCGAGGAGGCGTGAGGACCCGAGTTGAATCACCAGCTCGCATGTAAGGTGTAAGCCTGGTGTGATGGCGCCAATTTGTAATCCCAGTGCTGGGGACACAGAGACCATTGGATCCTTGGTGTCTGGTGGCCAGCTGGCCTAGCCTAATTGACAAATGAGCGACCCTGTCTCAAAAACACAAGGTGGACCGCTCCTGAGAATGACACCCAATGTTAGCCTCTGGCCTTCCAATGCAATCATATGCACAACCCTCTCGCATATATGAACACACACACACACCACAGAGACATACACAAAGAGCTAGGAGAGTCCTCATCAGATGCCCGGATTGTAAGTTGCTTGCAACGTTCTTCCATCCTTTATTTTTCTGTGAGAGGACACTTTTCAAGATATAGAATTTAATTCTAACGTCTCAGATTATAACCAAGCAGTTGACAGAAACTTGGCATCTCACTTGCTGGCAGGGAGTATCTTTTTTGTCCCTGGTTTTCCAAAATAAAAGATATAAGTCATTTCAACTATTTTAAATTTGGAAACTGGCAAAAAAAATTTTTGTACTGTCTCCCACATCATATTAATTTCATAAAATCGACACCAAAATAATTTTAAGTAGGAGAGATGTATCTTCTGAAGTAGCTGCTTACTTTCAGCCTCCTGGAGACAGTTTGTGAACACACAGGCACTTGCTAAACTGTTTCTGGTTTATTAGTGGTTCAGCCATAGAACAGCAAAAGTTTTCAAGTAGAAATGAAGGATACAGGCTAAAGTGTTTGTTGCTTCCCAGAGGCCTTTGTTGTAAAAGTTCCATCTATTGCTCATGATTTGATGCATCTGGGTGACAATCTGGAGAAAGGCAGGTCTCCTGCTGGACAATGGTAGCTGGGAGATGCCTAGTGAAGTAGTCAGCCTGGTTGCCTTGTGGCTCTCCTGGGCCTTCTCTGATGCCCCTGAGCAACTGGGCCTTTTCCCATGCAAATGCCACCCCAGTGCTCTTTACCACCTGAGACTTCAGTGGCTAAACTCAGAGTCTCGTCCATCCCCACGTCCATCCCCACGTGGGGCATTGTTTCTGGCTTGGACTCTTTGATAGTTTTCTTTGTGTCTTTGGTTTGGCTGTTCTCTTCAGCTCTGCCTTGCTTCATCTCCATGGACGCTCCCTGGCCATGTGAGTACATTCCTTGTATGAACATGAAAACCTTGTATGTCAGACAGCCCTAATGCCCTTTAGAAACTCTGGATTTTATTGAAGTTGGTGATTCCTCTGGGAGGGAGAATGTGGTTCTATCTCGCTTTTTCCCAGGGTTGTACACACAGATGCTGACGTTTGTGTGGATGGAGAGACTTGGTGGTACTTACACATTGCTCTGGTGTCAACTTTGTTCAGTGCTTACTTTGCACTGCTTGGCTTCCTTGAACCTCCTTAAAACTCCATAGATGAATACTGTTACCATTCCCATTTTACAGATGAGGAAACTAAGAAACAATGGTTAAAAGATCTTTCTTGCCCACACTCACACAGCTAATAGGGGACCAGACGGGGATGCTAACCCATGCTGTGCTCTCCGTGCTTTTTGCCCAAGGTTGTCTGTACCCCAAACTGCAAGGTAAAGAAGTAGTCTTTAGAAGTTGTATTAGGGGCTGGAGAGATGGCCTAGTGGTTAAGAGCTCCAACTGCTCTTACAGAGGACCCAGGTTTGATCCTCAGCACCCACATGGCGGCTGAGAACCTTTTTTAACTCCAGTTCCAGGGGAATCAGACACCCTCTTCTGACCTCCGTGGCATTGCATGACATAGGTGCACAAACCTACATGCAGACAGTACATTCATACACATAAAAAATAAATAAAATTAAAAAAAAGAAGCTGTATTAATTTTGTGTGTGACACTGTAGATAGATCCGAGGGTCTAATGCGTGTTAGGCAAGCTCCCTAGCACTAAGCCACAGTCCCAGCCCTAGAAATTATATTACTATTTTAGGCTTCTAACAAATTGAGTGATAACAGTAGGGCCAATGTGTATCTCCATAGAACTTCTCCCATGTATTTTGAAATATGGTATATCAAAAGCATGTAGATGAGGGGTTCAAGACTTGGGCCAAAAAACTGGAAAGTGATCATGACTGAAGTATAGAGCTTTTTACCTTCACTGTATTCTATAGAACCTTGTTCTAAGATTGCCTTCAGAAAGATTCTACATTTTTAAATTGTTATTTATTTATTTATTTATTTATTTATTTATTTATCACTTTCTCCTTCTACTGTGTGGGTCCCAAGGATTGAACTCGGGTCATCAGGCCTGACGACCCATCTCACCATGCCCGGAATAAATTTTTACCTTGGTAGAACCTTGAAAAATTGATCAAAGGTTATTGTGTCTTTAGAACTGAAGCTCATTCGTTCTTCTTTCTCATAGTATTTTCTTCTTTAGCCTGTTTTTTATTGTTGCTACTTCTGCTGTTATAAGAGCGATCATTAATCGGAAGTGTTTGCTGGGAACCAGGCACTCTGCCAGCTGCTTCATGAAATTCTCATTCAACTCTCATGGCAGCACGAGGGGGTCAGTGATACTAAACCTATTCTATAGATGAGAAAGCTGAGACTTCAAGGTTTTCGCTGCAAGAAATGGAGCAAAGATTCAGCCCTGGCTGGCTACAAAGGCTTGGCTCACGACCACTTAATTAGCTATTACCTAATTTTTATTTCTCAGTTGAGCGAACTGTCTTTTGACCTCCGTCTGCTTCACTGTTTATTTTCCTTGGCTTCAAACCATGGCATCATTTCTAATGTTTGTGCTTTTAGTCACTAATCTGGTTATGGTTTTTCTGTCTCAAGTCTTCAGAATGTATCTATATAGTCTTTCCTCTCATGGGCAGCCTTCACTTTATATTTAGACCTTTTGCCCCTCTACCCAGGACCACCATCCCAGCTCAGCTCTCCAGAGCAAGGCTGATGTTCCAGTACTTTCTGTACATGTTGGGCCCTGACTATTACTATTTTTTTTTTTCAATTTTAGATAGCATCTCACGTGTCTAACTATGACTTTGAACTCCTGATCTTCCTGCTTCCACCTCTTGAGTGCTAGGTTTAAGGACCAGTTTATGTGGTCCTGGGGCTCAAACCCAAAGCATCATGCATGTGAGACCAAGCAGTCTACCAACTGAGCTACATCCCCTGACTTCCTTTCTGTTGAGGAACCAGCTCTTCACTACCGTGAGGAAAAAAATGTGGGCTCACAGATGCAGCTTCGTATCCCTCCTTCTGCTTTCTTTCCTGTTGTTCTGGGGTCTGGACACTTGGACTGTGGGCTTCTATCTGTCTTTCTTGTCTTGGGAGGAGCTGGGCATTCAGGGAGAGAATTATTGGCCATTTTTTAATTCACTACAAACCCTGGTTCTTCAGACTCTCGTGATGATCCACAATGACCAGAAGCATTTACAGCCTGATCTGGGAACCAGAATATGACCATATTAATTCGAGATGGCCAGTGCTGCAGGTGGGAGGCCATGTCTTTTGGAATAGGGCCTTCCCTGAAAACCACTAGAAGGGTATCGTCAAACCTTTGGGGTTTCTTCCTTCTAGTCTCCATGTGCTGTTCAGGCATTTTCTTCTACAAATGTGTTAATAGCATGAATTTAAAACCCAGCTTTATTTTGCATTTACTCAAGGCCTGAGTGATTTTCCAGGACTTGTCCTTCCTGCTGTTGACAAGAGAGACATCCTGTCTGTTAAGAGCATTACTACAGATGGCCACTCTTGATCATTATATGTGGATTTTGGGTTGTTTTCATTTTATTGATGTGGGGTCTCATGTAGCTCAGGTTGTCCTTCAACTCTCTGTGTAGCCGAGGCTAACCTTGACTTCAGATCATCCTGCCTACACCTCCTGAGTCCTGGGATGAGAGGTGTGCTCCATCATGCCCAACCTCACATTTTAATAGCCTGTGGAGAAAAAGCTTCTTACCTTGTGGTAAAGTTCCCCATTGTTACTCTTGACCTTTCTCTGTACCTCTTTGGTTCCATGTCCATGGTCATAGCTGTCACTGGGAACCTTTGACTATGTTGGTATGTGGATCTAGGATTGTAGCCAAGGATTAACTAACTCCATGTGTGGATTAATGAGAAATAGAAGACTTTGAAAGATTTATTTTATGTGTGAGTGATTTGCATGTATGTAAGTGTACTGGTGTTGTATAATGACTGCAGAGGCCAGGTGAGGATGTCGAATTAAACTGAAGTTATGGGCAGATGTTAGCCACCATGTGGGTGCTGAGAACTGAACCTGGGTCCTCTACAGGAGCACTCAGTGCTCCCAACTGATGAACTCCTAATACAAGACTTTTAAAATTTTGCCAAATACTGGTGATGATTTAAAGTCAATTAAATAGCAATAGTTAAAAATACTTAATGTTTTTAAGTATTCAATATGCATATAGTATGCTTACCACCTAAAAGAAATATTCAGTTGTGATTATTATTTAATTAAACTGTGGCCTTTTTATTTATTTTTATTTATTTTTATTTTTATTTTTTTTGTCTTTTCTAGACAGGCTCTCTCTGTAGCCCCAGCTGGTCTGGAACTCGCTCTGTAGACCAGGCTGGCCTTGAACTCACAAAGATCCTCCTGCCTCTGCCTCCTGAGTGCTAGGATTAAAGGCGTATGCCACAACTTTGTATGTTTTTGGAAGACTGTATTTTTCTCACCTGAAGCATGTCAAATTGTTGAAGAATCCCAGGTCTTCAGTTTGTTCATATATGCTGACATGCCACTACAGGACAGTTTGATAGACATAGAAATTGTGGTTGGTTTGCAGAACCTGAGGTTCCTGGCTCTGCCATTGACAAATGATTTTTATTTTATTTTTTCTTTTTCTTTTTTTAAACTTCCTCTTTTTAAATTTTATTTATTTTCTATGTGTATGAGTGTACTGTCTGCATGTAGGTTTGTGCACCCATGTCGTGCAATGCCACGGAGGTCAGAAGAGGGCATCAGATTCCCCTGGAACTGAAGTTAAAGACGTTTCTCAGCGGCCATGTGGGTGCTGGGGATCGAACCTGGGTCCTCTGCAAGAGCAGTCGGAGCTCTTTAACCTCTAGGCCATCTCTCCAGCCTGACAAATTATATTTTAAAAGCTGCATCATTTCTGGGACAAAAGGGGGTGGAAACAGTATTGGTTTTCATTTTGTTTCTCTTTTGTTGTTGTTGTTGTTGTTGTTTTTTAATGAATTGATTTTTTTTTTTAATTTTTTTATTTATTTCTGTATGTGTACGAATGTATTGTCTGCATGCAAGTCTGTGCACCCGTGTCGTGCAATGCCGCGGAGGTCAGAAGTGGGCGTCGGATTCCCCTGGAGCTGGAGTTAAAGACGTTTCTCAGCGGCCATGTGGGTGCTGGGGATCGAACCCGGGTCCTCTGCAAGAGCGGTCGGCGCTCTTAACCGCTAGGCCATCTCTCCAGCCCCAATGAATTGATTTTTTAAAAACAAAATCTTAAGCACAGTCTCAATATATAAAACACATTGGGGGGGGGAATCTTTTGAGACAGGGTATATATCTATATATCTATATAGCCCCACCTGTCTCTTGCCTCTACCTCTTGAGTGCTGGGATTAAAGACCTCTGCTACCATGCCTTTCCCTGAAGTGGTATTTTTTTTTTAAATAACTGTCTTTCAAGCTTATATTATTTACTTATTTAAAAACTGAAGTGATTAGATTAAAAAAAAATTTACTCTAGTGTTAGGGGACATGATCTTTATAGCAATACTATTATTTCATACATTTCTAAATTTATTTTGCTAACTGTAGCTTAAAGAAAACATTGCTTCCTGTCAGGTAAGGAAGGCTCAAGCTTATAATCCCAGCACTTGTGAGGCTGAGGCAGGAAGATTTTGAGTTCAAAGCCAGCCTGGGCTACCTATTAAGGCCCTGTCTCGAAAAAAACACAAAACCAAGCCAAAAAGAAATAAATTCTGCTTCATGTAGGGAAGTTGTGGAAAACAGAAATAGATTTTTAACAGCTTGTCTTGTAATCTCAGGGTCCCTTTAATTAGATTTATTCAGATGCTTGAAAGAAAAGTTATAATAACAAAGCTTCTACTTCAGAACCAACACCATTCAGCAACTGCATTATTCCTTATACTGAATGGCTGGGAAGAAATATCCAAAACTGTCACCCAGTACCAAAGCCACCTATTACTGACCTGTTATTTGGGAATGGCTTATTTATTTGTTTATTTTATGTGTTTTAAATGTTTTGCCTGCATGTATGCAAGTGCACCCATGTTTGCAGTGCTCACAGAGGCCAGAAGAGCATACTGGATGCCACAGAACTAAAGTTAGGGATGGTTGTTAGCTGCCATGTGGGTGCTGGGAACTGAACTTGGGTCTTCTGCAAGAGTAAAAAGTGTTCTTAACCCTTGGGCCTTCTTTCTGGTCCCTGGGAAGGTTTTTAATCACTTTTGCATATTTGTCTTGTCTTCTTTTGTCTGCTAGTCATAATCAGAAGCCATGTTGTAGACCCTACCCTGGTATTTAATTTAAGGCAGGTATGTTCAGGGGACAGCTGGGAATGTCTAGAGAAATTTCTTGTTTCCACAAGTGGTAGGAGCTACTGGCACCTCGTGGGTAGAGACCAAGGATACTTTTAAATACCCTGCAGTGTGCGAGACAGCCTCTTGTCTAGTAACTTTCCAGTTCAGGCACCAGTGATGCAAAGATTGAGGAGCTGATTTAAGGCTTGCATATGGATTCCAGTAGTACACAGTGTTACACTGACATGTACATGCAGGTTTAGCTTTTCACAAAGATCAGTGCAAAGCAAAGCCCCTTCTTTATTAATGACATGTTAGTCTAACACTCCTGACAGCAGGGCGAACTACATTACCAGAACTATACTGAAAGGAATTAATCCATCCATACAAGGTAGCACACTAGCAATCTAGTGATTTAGCAGTTTATATGTAATCCTGCTGAGGATACATATTTTCTTTTTTTTTTTTAATTAATTTTTATTGATGCTTTGTGCATTTCGTACATCATTTTCCAGTTCAGATCAGGCATATTTCCCTTTCCCTTCCCCCCCAACCCCACCCCATCCCAGATCATGTATTCAGATCCGTAACTGTCTTGCATCTTTCTCTGTTTTTTTTTTTTTTTCATTTTTTAGCTATAAGTGATAATCCATGAGTATAAGCATCCTTCGTGCAAAACCAATCTGCAGGCTGTTGTGCCCAAACCCCCACAGCCCCACCATCCAGTGGGGGGTGACAGGTTGTTTGTTCAATCAAGTTGATCAAATGAGTGTCCAGACTACATTGCTGTAGTTTCACCATTCACCCCAATCGCAGCCCTTACATTCTACCACGCCCCCTCTTCCGCAGGTTGTTCCCTAGGCTTAGAAAAGGGGCACAGGTGGATGAGAGGTAAAACAGTCCACTCTCTCTGGAGCTGTTGACTTGGACTCTGGTCAATTCTGGCTGTTTCCTTTCATGGGCTGACAGTTTGTCCAGGAATAACCTTTCGATCCTACTAATGAAGAACAAGCAATTAGATATATAGGTATTTAAGCAGCACTAATAGTTATGGTAGGTTACTTTAGCATAGACACATGTTTGGATATGTTAATCCATGAATTACAATTTTCCCCCCTGTTAAATATGACAGGGTCTTACTGTGGCTTATAACATCTCCTAACCTGTAGAGGATGTAAGCTTGTGGCATCAGCCATGGGTTATTTCTCCAAGGGGAGAGCCAATAGCCAATTAGATTTGGGATATACAGGCACATGGCTGCCTCTGCTGCACAGTATTTCCAGGCAGGTGAGGTGTAGCTGGTGCTGACGGTGGAGTCTTGCTTGACTCAGGGAGACCCATATTTGCTTTATTGGTTTAGTGGCCTTTGGTAACACTCTCTGGCATTCCAGAGGCCATCTGTACACTTGCATGTGTGGTCTCAATACATCCCTCCCATGTTAACGTCAGGTCTTCGGCAGCAGGGTCTTATTGCCTCTCCTCCTGTAGGTATCCCAACTTAGAGGCAAGGAGCCCTTACCTTTTGTGGGGCCTTGGATCCCCTGGCCAACATCCACCTGGTAGAACAATCCATTGCTGATGTCAGAGCTCCTGTATTAATATATTTTGCCTGAGTGCATAGCCCTAGGACTTTAGTATTATATTTGGTTCTGAACAGAGAGTAATCCCTTCCACAGTTCCCATGTCTAGTAGTCAATTAAAGAAAGCAGTTTTACCGGTTTTATAAGAGATTACCTCTACAATAGTTGTCTCCAATTTACAGTTGGGGAGCGACCTCATCATTGTCATATTTCTCCTTGTTCTATGGGTGGGAAGGCAAGGAAGTCTCTCATATCAGAACCTTTGTGGCACCTAGAAGGTAAGTTTCATTAGGACTCATTATAACTAGTTGTTACATGTAGGATCCACAGAGGGGTTCGATGTTTATGGCAATCTGAGGCTTTTCTTCCTTTGAATGTTCAGACGGGTCAGCCTTTCCGTTGCCACTTTTTGGTACATCCTACTCAATGCAAACCTGTATCTTTTCTTTCTCAGCCGTTAAGTTGGTGACGTTTTGTCCTGTTGGAACAAACAAATCTTTTCCCATAGTTAGTTTTAAGATTTGAATTGCAAGGGTTTGATGAAAAGGTTTCATGTCTTTCTGTATCCCCCCCCCTTTTTTTTTAGCGTATGAGTCTCCAGAAGATAGTTGTATTATACATGACTATAGGGTGGAGTCAAGGCATAGATTTCATCAAATTCACCCATGTTGTTTTGGGTGACTATATATGATTAACTTGGGAAGCAAACTTAATTTTTACGTTAAATCATCTTAAAGAGAATGCTACAAGGTGATACTGTACAACAGAGAAATTATAGAGAACATTTGTATGTGTCAATCCCAAAGTTCTTGCTCTACAGATTTTATGTAAAGCAAATGTGGGCAACAGCGAATTATATCTCCATTTAATTCAGATGCATTACCATTTTTATCAGATTCTGTAAACCAATGTTGTTTAATATACACATGTTTACTTTTACTTTTACTAAGTCCTAAAACACCATGTGTCCTGTAGACAGTGTCTAGGCGAAACTGGGTACTTGCTGAGCTCACGTCAATTAAATATGCCTTAATCGAATATACACCCGTGTCCCTCTCCCACCCATCCCCCCTTTCCAATTCACCATTTCAGTCCATTTTCTGATGCAGTCTTTCTGTTGTTCTTTTACTATGCCTCCCTCTCCATGAGAAATATTTATATCTGGGTTGTTGGTACTAGCATCCACATATGAGGGACACCATTTGTCGTTTGTTTTTCTGGGACTGTGTTACTTCACTTAACATAATGTCTTCCAGCTCCATCCATTTACCTGCAAATTTCATGATGTTGTCCCTCTTTACTGCTGCATAGTATTCCATTGTATACATGTACCACATTTTCTCTATCCACTCGTCAGTTGAAGGGCACCTGGGCTGGTTCCAGCTTTTTGCTATTGTGAACAGAGCTGCAATAAACATAGCTGTGCATGTATCTTTGCAGTAAGTTGTGTCTTGTGGGTATATACCCAGGAGTGGTATGACTGGGTCAAATGGAAGGCTCATTTTGAGTCTTCTAAGGGTTCTCCACACTGCTTTCCATAGTGGCTGTACAAGTTTACATTCCCACCAGCAATGGATGAGTGTTCCCCTTTCCCCACAACCTCTCCAGCACTTGGTATCATTCATGTTCCTGATCCTAGCCAGTCTTATTGGAGTAAGGTGATATCTCAGAGTGGTTTTAATTTGCATTTCCTTAATTATCAGAGATGTTGAACACTTCTTAAGATGTTTCTCGGCCATCTCTAACTCCTCCTCTGTGAAGTCTCTATTCAGATCTTTGCTCCATCTTTTGAATGATTCATTTGTTTTCTTTCTTCTTTGTTTTTTGAGTAGCTTGTATACTCTGGAAATTAATGCTTTGTCAGATGTATCTGCTGTGAAGGTTTCCTCCCACTCTGTGGGTCTTCTCCTCACTTCCTTTATTGCTTCCTTTGATGTACAGAAGCTTTTGAGTTTAATGAGGTCCCATTTGTCAATTGTCGATCTTATTTCTTGTGCAGCTGCTGTCTGATTTAGGAAGTCTTTTCCTACACCTATGTCTTGTAGTCTGCTGCCAAGCTTCTCTTCTATCACCTCCAGAGTTTGGGGTTTCACGTTGAGGTCTTTGGTCCATCTGGAGTTGACCTTTGTACAAGGTGAGAGGTAGGGGTTTAATTTCATTCTTCTACAAGTGGTGATCCAGTTTTGCCAGCACCACTTGCTGAAGATGCTGTCTTTCTTCCATTGTGTCTTCTTGGCCCCCTTGTCAAATATGAGGTGGCTGAAATTGTATGAGCTCAGGTTTGGATCTTCAGTTTTATTCCATTGGTCAACTGGTCTGTTTTTGTGCCAGTACCAGGCTGTCTTTATGACTATAGCCCTATAGTATAGTTTGATGTCTGGTATAGCGATCCCCCCTGTATTGCTCTTTTCACTCAGGGTTGCTTTGGCTATTCGGGGTCTTTTGTTTTTCCAAATGAAATTGAGGATTTTTTTTTCCAGGCCTGTGAAGAAACTCTTGGGGATTCTGATTGGGATCGCATTAAATCTGTACACTAGTTTGGGTAGGATGGACATTTTTACTATATTTATTTTCCCAATCCATGAGCATGGGAGGTTTGTCCATCTTCTGATGTCTTCCTCAATTTCCTTTTTCAGGGGTTTAAAATTTTTGTTGTAGAGATCCTTGGTGTCTTTGGTTAGGTTTGTTCCTAGGTATTTTATTGTTTTTGAGGCTATTGTGAGTGGGAAGGTCTCCTTGTAGTCCTTCTTCAGTTGCTTGTTGTTGGTGTAAAGAAAGGCTACTGATTTTCCTAGATTTATTTTGTATCCTGCCACTTTACCAAAGCTCTTAATCATTTCTAGGAGTTTTCTGGTGGAGTTCTTAGCATTGAGGATACATATTTTCAATTAAATGTTAAATTAATTCAAAGTAACTTAAAAAATGGTGTTTGAGACAAACATTAGTTTGGAGCCCTTGAATATGCCGGGGTTCCTTGTAACACTTAAAATTTATTTATTTATTTTATGTATATAGTGTTTTGCCTCCTTGTATATGAGTGCACCCAAGGAAGACCAAGGAGGATCTTGAGCACAAAGCCAGCCTGGGCTACCTATGAAGCCGTCTTGCAGTGCCCATGGAGGACAGAAGTGGGCACTGGATCCCCTGGAATTGGAGTTACAGATGGTTGTTATCTTCCATGTGGGTGCTGAAATTCAAACCTGGTCCAGGCATGGTGGTGCACGCCTTTAATCCCAGCACTTGGGAGGAAGAAGCAGGTGGATGTCTGTGAGTTCAAGACCAGCCTGGTCTACTTAGTGAGTTCCAGGACATCTGGGGCTACAGGGAGACCCTGTCTCAAAAAAGACCAAAAACAACAACAAAAACAAAAAGAAATTCAAACCTGGGTCTTCTGTAAAAGCAACCACTGAGCCATTTCTCCAGTTGCTATGAACACTTTTCGTAAATCCTTTATCCAACATTCTGTTTTTTGGTCTGTCTCTGGTTTAGGATGAGGGAGTAAATGTAATTCCCAATGGCCACTCTTTTTCACAGACCAGCTCAGCATTCACCAGATTGCCAGACTCCAAACGGAAAGATCTCCAACTTAACAAATGCCCTTTGCCTTCAGTAGAGGGGACCAACAACACAAGCCTGAAGCATCTGTGTGGCCGTCTCTTTCTTCTCTTCCAACCTACCAGAAACAACCTTGTCTCTTCAGGTGACGATGCCCATCTCTCCCTTAGTCATCAACAATTCTTGTAGCTCACTTGACTCCCAGTTATTTTCAAAGCCCCATGGTCTACTGCCAAGGTCAGTGTTCATCTTAAAGGTATCCTGGTGTTTTGGAGAGGAATGGAAAAGCACTGCATTTTCAGTGGATACTCTGCAGCCTGGGGTCTCTGTTTTAGCTGTGGTTTGGGGGTTCAGTCTGGAGATGTTAGTTTACTCTCCTATAAAATATACATATCCTTCCTGGTGTATTTGAAGATGACTTAATCACCTTGTAACTATTTAAATAATAATTATGCTCATGATTAAACCAAAGAATGGCCTTTATTTATTTTATTTTTTTTTTCTTTTTTAGTTTTTTCCTTTTTTTGGTATTTTTGAGGCAGGGTCTCCCTTTTAGTACCAGCTGTCCTGGAACTCACTCTGTAGACCAGGCTGGCCTTGAACTCATGGAGATCCACACAGCTCTACCTCCCAAGTGCTGGGATTAAAGGTGTGCGCCACCACGCCTGGCTTATTGTTTTTTTTTTTTTTTTTTTTTTAACATTTATCTATTATTTAGTGTGCATGGTGCATGTATGGAGATCAGAGGACCATGTGTAGGAGTTAGTTCTCTTTTACATGTGGATCCCAAGGATTAGACTCAAGTCATCAGGCATGGTAGCAAGTATCTTCACCCACTGGAGCATCTTACTCATCCAAGTATGGTCTTTAAAGAGCTTGTATGGGGGCTGGAGAGATAGCCTAGCGGTTAAGAGCACTGACGCTCTTGCAGAGGACCCGGGTTCGATCCCCAGCACCCACATGGCGGCTGAGAACCGTCTGTAACTCCAATTCCAGGAGAACTCCAGTTCCAGGGGAATCCGAGACCCTCTTCTGACCTACGCGGCATTGCACGACACGGGTGCACAGACCCTCATGCAGACAATACATTCATACACATACAAAAAATAAATAATAAAAAAAAAATTAAAGAGCTTGTATGAACTTTCCTTAGGGGAAAGGAGTCCTGGAGGGAATCTGTGGACTGTCAATGCCTTGTACAGGGGGATTACTTTGGAACTCGATGGGTGTTCCAAAGAACTGGATGGTGAAGTAATTTTGTCCCTCCCCCTTTTCTTTCCCATGTATGTATGTATGTCTTCACTTGAGTTGGTTATACATCCTCATAGAAGATGATCTGATTCCTTTCAATGACAGCCCCCCTCCATCAAGTACACAAACTTGCAGGTGTACATGATTTATAATTGAAGTGGCTCAGCTCCTAAAATGTTTGGAACAGCAAGAGAGATGAGGCCTCTTGATTAGTAGGGCTTCCTCATGGTGTTAAGTATGGAGCATCTGGCAACTTTGAGATACATAAACAGAGGTCAAAGCAGGTGCTGTGAAAGTCCTTTATGAGCCGATTTCCCTGTGTGCACAGCTCTTTCTGTGTGATAGAAACGAAGTGCGGTCATAGTGAGTCATAAATCTTTGCTTTTCTCCTGATAATCCCCCCAAAAGGAAAATATCTTTAACTCTATCTTTCTCTGCACATGTGGGGCTTTAAAAAGTAACATAATTTAGGGGGCTGGAGAGATGGCCTAGCGGTTAAAAGCACCGACCGCTCTTGCAGAGGACCCGGGTTCGATCCCCAGCACCCACATGGCTGCTGAGAACCGTCTGTAACTCCAATTCCAGGAGAACTCCAGTTCCAGGGGAATCCGAGACCCTCTTCTGACCTCCGCGGCATTGCATGACATGGGTGCACAGACCTACACGCAAAACAGTACATTCATACACATAAATAAATAAAAATTAAAATTAAAAAAAAGATAAAAAGTAACATAATTTAAAAGATGGCAATTATTCAGTCACATTAATTATAAACAGACTTCATGTACTATTCTCAATGAAAATATTTCTAGTAATTGAAAGCAAGCAAGCTGGCCTTCATACCTCTACTCTTTTCTTTCCTTTTTTTTTTTTTTGTCTTTTTGACACAGGGGTCTCCCTGCAGTCCCAGCTGGCCTGGAACTCACTATTGAGACCACGGTAGCCTCCATCTCACAGAGATCTGCCTGCCTCTGCCTCCAGAGTGCTAGGATTAAAGGCACATAACACCACTTTATTTTAATATCTTCTCTTTAGTCCCAATGTTTAGGAAATAAAACTTAGGCAAATGAGTGTTTCCCACATGCTTTTCTATTATGTCATTAGGTAGATATTCACTTAATCAGCAGGTCACAATGTGATGCAGTTGTTGATACAGTCAGGATGAAGACCAGGAAGGCAGCACCCTGGAAGTTTATGACACAGCAGCACACAGCTTTTCTGTTGTTTCCATGGTTCTTATTGAACCCCTGTGGAGTCAGGGTTATGCCAACAATGCTAACTTTTCTCTTTTATTCTTGAGTCTCACGTAGCTTTTCTTTTTGACTAATGCTCCTGGAAGCACTCATGTTATGAGAGTATCTGCTGGACATAACCCCCTTCTGGAAATTGGGATTTGCTTCAATATTTTCTCTTTCCTAGCCTCATCTTAGAAGGTTAAACAGCCCTCTAAATAGAGGATGCTTCGTGGAAGCAATTTTCAAATGTGTAACCATTCGCTTTGAATTGTTCCTTCTGAAAGAATCAAGGGACACATATGTAATAAACAGGCTGATTACTCTGTCATGACTGAGTAATGCACTGGGGGAAAGGATTTCATAATGGCTCTGGAAGAAGGTGGAGGGAAAGGGAAGGCTGTAGTATGCCACCAACAACCCCCCCTCCAAGGGGTTAGTGTAAAAAGAAGAAAAGGGCTAGCTAAACAAATCCTTTTAGGAGTAACCTTCCCAGATGAAGTAGGAAACACCTATTTGAGGATCACTCTAGAGACTTGTCATTGTTTCTGTTGCTTTAGGTTCTGACAGCTTCATCCCCAGAGGGCTGGGTTTTATGTACTTTACTTGAATTTTTTGGGACTTGTCCTTTGGTGATACCAAAGTATGTGTGGTTGTGCAAAGGTATCTCAGTAAACGCTGCTGGTAGGTTGACAGTAAAGCTCTGAACTTTGTCTCACAGATCCTACCCTTAGTATAACGATAAACCCAGGGAAAACACTTCTGACAGCTTCTAGTGGGTACTTTTGGAGTTCTTCATTTTTGTTAACCATAGGTATTATTAGAATGCTGTGAAATGTCACTACTTTTGTGCCAACACATTTTATCCCTCAACATGTACGTATCAAACTCCCTACATGTGCTCTGTTCTGTGTCTTGACATATACCAGGTCTAAAACAAAGACTAGTATTTCCATGAATTTAGAGTTACAAGAATTGACTGTTAGAGACTATCATAATAAATTGGTAAACATTATATAGTATGCAATTAGTTTAGTCTGTTAAGGCTGTCGTAACAAAGCACTATAGACTGGGCCTCTTAGCCAAGAGAAATTTACTTCTTCCAGCTTTGCAGGCTGGAACCCAAGATGAAATTGTCATCAGGCTTGGTTTCTCCTGAGACCTATCTTCCCAGGTTTTAGATGGCCTCCTCTCTATGTCCCCAAGTGGCCTTTCCTGTGTAGGTACATTCCTGGTATCTCTCTTTGTAAGAAGAGAAAGAAATGGTTCTTACAAAGAACCATTGAAATTGCATTACAGCGTTACTCTCAGGCTTCATTAAGCTTTCATTATCTTCTTTTTTAAAAGCCCTAATATAAACACAGTTACATTGGAAGGTTGGAGGTTCAACATACAAATTGGGAGGAGGCACAATTCACTCCATAGTAGTATAAAATTAGCAAGGTAAGAAAGATTGGTTGTCCAGTCAGGCGGAGGTTACAATTTCTTTTTATTTTATTTTATTTTATTTATTTCTGTATGTGTATGAATGTACTGTCTGCATGTAGGTTTGTGCACCCATGTCGTGCAATGCCGCGGAGGTCAGAAGAGGGTCTCGGATTCCCCTGGAACTGGAGTTCTCCTGGAATTGGAGTTACAGATGGTTCTCAGCCGCCATGTGGGTGCTGGGGATCAAACCCGGGTCCTCTGTAAGAGCGGTCGGCGCTCTTAACGGCGGCTAGGCCATCTCTCCAGTCCGGATGTTACAATTTCAAGTAGAATGCTCAGGGTACACCTTCCTGAGAAGGTGGTATCTGAGTAAGAGCTTGAAGGCTGAATCTTGCTACAACACAGGGCTGGAAAGGTGGTTATAGAAGTCAGGGATGCAGGGTTCTACTCCCAGCTCTCCACATTTGTAGTAGTGACACTTGCAGATGTTCTTGGAGCCCTTTGGGGCCCAGTTTGCAAAAATGTCAGCCCCTTTGAACTGGCATTTACAGAGCATGCATCTTTAAGAGGGGCATGAGATGGAGAAGAGTACTTCGTGTTGTGTATTAGAGCAGGACATAGATGTTTGCTTCAGGATTCACTTTCTTGTTCTCGTTTATAAGATGGTCTGAGCTAGGCTCGCTCTAAGAAGAGTTACTAGGAATTCTACCTTGGGCTGGGGAGATGGCTCAGTGGTTGAGAGTGTTTACCGCTCTTTCAAAGGAGTTTGGGTCCCAGCACCTACAACCGTCAGTTGACTCCAATTCCAGGAGACCTAGTGCCCTTTTCTGGCCTCTGAGGGTACCAGGCACACATGCAGTGCACATATACAAATGCAGGCAAAACACATGCGCGCGCGCGCGCGCACACACACACACACACACACACACACACCCCTTAAAAAATGAACTTTCTAGCCAGGCGTGGTGGTGCACGCCTTTAATCCTAACACTTGGGAGGCAGAGGCAGGTGGATCTTTGTGAGTTCAAGGCCAGCCTGCTCTACGAGTAAGTTCCAGGACAGCTGGGGCTACAGAGAGACCCTGTCTCCAAACAACCAAAAAAAAAAAAAAAAAAGAATTTTCTGTTTGAATGTGAACTTCTTTCTCAAAAGATACACCCTGAATGCCAAGCCACCACATGGGCCTTTGGTGGGAGCCAGGGGAGGGCTGTGACGGTGAAAGGGAGAACCGGAGAGCTGTCTCTTTGGTCGTTGCTCTTTCTGTGTGGTGTGCCCAGGGGAAAGGCCTGGCATAGAGTAGCCGGGCCACAGATTCCATCCCATAACAGGCCTGTTATCTTGGCTCTAACCACTCCACACCAACTGCCCATGCTAAAAATGGAAAAGGGACATTAGTGGAAAAGCAGATGAAATCTGAATAAAATCTAGAGTTTAGTTTATAGCCGTATGAATTTCTTAGTTCTGACATACATATGGTGATTAGTTAAAATGCTAAGCTTGGGGAATGCTGGGTGAAGGCTGCATGGAAACCCTCAGAACCATCTCTGCAACTTCTCTATAAATCTAAAATTGTTCCAAAACAATTTTTTTCCCCTAAAACGCAAAAGCAACCCAAAGCCCATTTTGGATGCGAAGAACATGGGCTGCAGGCATGATTTAGTATCTGTGACCAAAAACACAAAGCCAAGTGTTTGACAGTAGTGTCCATTGGCTTCGAGAGGAGACTGGCGGATCTCTAGTCTTGCTTTCCCCCATTGGCAGATTCTCCATTCTCACTTTACCTACTCTGGAGTTTGGCTTTGAGTATTGCCTCTAACTATGAGTTTATTCAGTGTTTGATAGCAGAATAATTGGCTGAGCCATCGTTTTATAATAGAATTAGCTGGAGAGTGTGCTAAAAGCGACAGCATATCTAGGGAAGACATGTAGAGAAACCAAGAAGAAAACACTGGAATACTTTGTAGAGACAGCACTTCTTAAAATATTCTTAGGTCCATTGTATGCCGAAACCCACCCCCAACTGAGTCCCAGGCTCGTTATATAAAAATATGGGGTGTGCTCATGGGCAGCCCATTTTGGTCAGACTGTGGCCCCTTTGATTCTGTTAAGCACAAAGTAATTATGCCTTCCATACTTAAGTATGAGGCAATTCAGGGGGAGTAGCCATATATAACATAATATCTAATATATAATCCCTGTTTTCCTTTTTTTTTTTTTTTAAATTGACAGCTGCAAACCAGAAGGAGCCTATGAATCTTAATTTTAAAGTGAAGGAGGAGCCCAAGGAAGAGGAGGCCTTGCCTCGGTCCAGCTACGTGTTCAGCCCGGAACCGGAAGTGGCGACCCCTACCATCTGCGAGGATACGCTCAAGTCACCGGAAGGGAAGGGGAATGTGCTAAGGCCAGACATGTCCATCCAGGCTGCCTCAGAACTTCTCATGAAACTCTCAGGTACCTGATTTATTCTGACATAGCCTCAGTTCTGATCGCAAGGCGACTGGAGTCGACCTTTAACTGCATGGCTTCTCATTAACCTGATGATGATGTCAGCGCATTATTAAGCCTAATTTAATGAATGGCCAGATTGCTTGGCTTCAGTTTTGGGGTTGGGTGCATGAGTTTGTTTGTTTCTGTCTGTTTTGTATCTATCTTAGATATAGCCTTCTTTTCTGAGTATTAGTGGAAATGTTAAACCACTGTTGGCATCGGAAATGATCTAAGCCATTGCTTTAAATGAATTCTAATCATTCACAGCACTTCTGCTAATCGATCAAAATACCTTCTTCCTTATGAGAGGACCCTGCGTCTTCTGTGTATTTATACTATATTCCTTAAGGGCCATTAAAAATATTTTCCTTGGCTTCATAAGCTGTTGAGGTGGCACTTGAAGTAATTACCAACAGAGTAGCAGTAAGAGATTTTAAGAATAGACCATTTCCTGATGGAATATTACAATAATTAACCTATTCTTAAGATGAATGACTAATTCTTCACTAGTCTCTAGATGAAATCACGGCCTATTAGCTATAAGAAAAAAAGGGTTATAATTTGAAACTCTCGTATTTTGGATTTTTGGTAGCAGTTCTCTGCCTTGTCTTTGCAACAGGTGGAGAATACAGTATCTTCAATGGCAGGGTGTGACTTTCAGACATAGAAGAAAACACCGGGTAATAATACTTGTCAAGTCATATCCCATCAGCTCACTGCCTCCTGAAGTTAATTTTTAGAAACTATATTTGAAATGCTAATATGAATCAAAGCTGTTTTGAGTTTGGAATTTGCTGTGCTTGGGGGATGAAAGCAAGAGATGTTAGCGGGACTCCTGTGATCTGTAATTTCATCAGCAATTCTGACGGAGTTTCTGGTTGACTAGTAGGTTAGAAAGTAAGAACTTAATAGTGATTTACTTGGAGTCATGGTATCAGAACAGTTGAAATTCCTTTATTTGCCAGTTGGTGGGGTTAAGAATTTTTGTCTTTGATGTTAATTCAAAGCACACTGGAATTTGAAGGAACATGATTTGCTAGTGATAAAGCATGATGGAATCCTTGCAGTCTTATCATAACTCTCCATTTGACCAAACTTTATAGTGATGATGTAGTGTCTCCTACACTGATTGAGGTCTAGCAGGATCCTACTGATTGCTCAAAGTGGGAAAGCTTAAACAGCAATGTTTAAGCTTTCCCACTTTGAGCCAACACGATTTGGTGTATTTGTGTCCCTCCCCATGTGTCAAAATATCCCAGTGACATAATCCTCCCTTTGTTATTGTTTAATGAGTTCAAAGAGGTCACCCAGCACTGTTTCTTCTTCCTCCATAACATAGCCCTCACTGTACAATGATTTAAATTCCCCTCTGCCAGCAATGCCTTCCCCCTCCCTAAGGGTAGATTCTGCTGGGTAACGTTACTGTTTGATAGTTTGCTATGTAGCTGATGGTGAGCAGAGGAAGCTGGAAGCATAATAAAAGATATTTCTCGGAAAAAAAAAAAGATTTCAGGACAGATGTTCTTTAAGGAAAATATTTTACCTTAATCCTTTTGGATGATGTGATTTGGGAGACTGAAATATGAAATTATTTCCTAGATAATAAGACCCCTGAAGGAGAAATGTAGTGATGACCATTTAATAATATTTGTGAGTGGTGACGTGTTTGCTGACTTTTATTGAGTACATGTGGAGGAAGCTCACTAGTAGCTCAGTAGACAGCATAGTCCTGTTTCTAAAGGACAGTCACCTTGCTTTGTAATGTGGAGACAAAAACTTCTTTGAAAATTGATACCTATTTCTTCTCCCCCTTTTCCACCCTCCCAAAGAAATTCTTCAGCATGTTTTATACAGGAGACTTAGGTTAAAGAGATACCCATCAAAATCCCTCCCCTGAATTTGCTGTGGTCTCATCAGGACTGGTTTGTACTGTGTTCTCTGAGAGCATTAACACTATTTTTCTTAACTTCATGAGTAGTTGAAGTGGCCCTTGAAGTAATTAGCAATAGAGTTGGAACAAGTGGTTAAAATTGTTTTTTACTTAGTTTTATTTTTCATATGTATGAGTGTTTTGGCTGCATGATTTTAAGCACACCACATGCGTGCAAGCCCATGGAGTCCAGAAGATGTTGTCCAGTTCCCTAGAACTGGACTTACAGAAGGTTGTTAGTTGTCATGTGAATGTTGGGAATCAAATCCAAGTCCTCTGTAAGAACATCCAGTGCTCTTAACTGCTGAGTCATTTCTTCAGCCCTAACAATAAGAGCAAATAATTTTTTTTTTGTCTTTTTAAGACAGGAGTTTCCCTGTAGTCCCAGCTAACCTGGAACTAACTATATAGACCAGGTTGTCCTCAATCTTACAGAGATCTACCTGCGTCTGCCTCCTGAGAGCAGGCATTAAAGGTATGTGGCCCCTCTTCTGACCTCCGCTGCATTGCACAACACGAGTGCACAGACTTGCATGCAGACAGTACATTCATACACATACAGAAATAAATAAAATTAAAAATTAAAAAAATAATAAAGATGTGTGGCACCATACCTGGCACAATTAGATTTTTTTTAAGGATAGAGAATTTTCTTTTTTTTAATTTTCTTTTATTATTTTATTTTTTAATATATATTTTGTACAAGATTATCAAATCTAGACCCGTGTCCCCCACCCTATATCCCCAACCCAGCAGAGCTCATGTATTCTGCCAAACATGCTTTTCATCTCTTTCTCAGTCTTTCTGGATATTCTCCATGTGGAAGTTGACTGTTTTGAGCAGAAGTTCACTGTTTCAGTCGGTTCTTTGATGCACTCCTTTCTGTTGTTGTTGTTGTTGTTGTTGCTGTTTCCAATATGCATCACTCCCAACTGCTTGGACAAAAGCTCAAGGGGCCATGCACAAGAAATACTTACAACTAGGTAATTGGCACTAGCATCCACAGATGAGGGATACCATTCATCGTTTGTTTTTCTGGGACTGTGTTACTTCACTCAGCATGATGTCCTCTAGCTCCAGCCATTTTCCTG